>CM061531.1:278636554-278975375 GCA_030545055.2 Neoaliturus tenellus | reverse complement strand
AAATGATTAAGCTCTTAAATTGATTGAAAGCTAAGCAGCCAAAGCAGCTGGAGCCCATGTGGTTATTAAAAATGTCAGCTCAGATGATCCATCTTCATCTACTGGAGCTGAAGCTGAAGGGTGGGGGGGGGGGGGGTGAGCTTCGGTTTGAGAGTGCCAGCTTTTGTCTCCCCCCCCCTCCATCACTAGAGGATTTTTCAAGAACTAACAATTTTAATTCTGTAAATAAAAAAAAAAATTAAATTTCCAATAAAAAGTTATATTTTGTGTCCTATAATATGTGCATGGTTTAATGACAATTTTAACTTTTATAAATAGTTATTATTTATTCAAATTTCTTATTTTTTCAACAAAGTTTCGAATTTAGTTAACGACGTTAGCTTATTTATCATTATCGTGTGAAATTATCAAATTTGTTCCCTATTTCCAACGGACTGGTTTTCAGAGGAGTAATGGTGTCCTCTCACAATCCTGACGTTAGTTCGATTCCCAACACAGAGTACTACATCCTGGACCAGTAGTCATTGCCATTTGGTTATTTTTATTCATGCTTTATATCAACAACAGGTAGACATTAGTTAACAAGACCAAGGTTCCATATTAAAATTAATAAAGTGAACTAAACTGATGATTTAATAGTACCAGGGGGACCGAGCTTATGCTTGGTAAAACTTTCGTTTCTCACACAAAGCTCTTTCGCTCCACTCACTCACCCTTTACCTTTTCAATACAAGCTCGTTCGCTTCGCTCACTCGCCAGGCTGAAAGGTGCTACACTTTAGTATAATTTTACTAAACCACAGGTTAAAGATGTAACTAAATTGGTTTTTATCTACAGTTAACAGCTGATTTTTGTTAAATTTATAAACTCCGTAAGGTATAAAGGATAACATAGGAACTTTGAAGGGCTCTAGGAATAAAACAGAATTGTTCCCAGACATGGAACAACCTCTATTCGATTCCTGGTGGCCAATAACCCCCGTATTCAACAAAAAAATAAAAATAAAAATTCCTTGGAGAGAAAAAAATTTTGCCCGTAGGAACATTTCTTGGATAAATATTGCCGTACAAAAATTACTAGGGAAAATCGAGTTACTTTGCGACGTTACAGAGAGTAATATTTGTTAAATTATCAAAAATTCGAGATATGAGGGGCCCAATATAACCATTCAACTAAACACTTACCAAGATTAAAGAAAATCGGTTGAAAAACGCGTCCGAAGCAGGGGAATAAAATACCATGTTTTGCATTAAAAGCCGTATGGTTAACATTGCCGATTGCGCAACAAAGGGCTACTGGCCCAAAGGTGAAGGCTAAACTCTTTTGGCTCTCTTAAGGCTAAGCCTATTTTGTGTAAAACTTGTTGTATTGAACTCTATTGGAAATCGTTTTGCTATAACTTATAACATATTACATGTTTTACTACCTCGTTTAGAATTCTACATGTTTTAATATATAAAGTTATACTTATTTATCACTGTTTTAAAAATATTAATCATAAAGATTTATTTTAAATCTATATCCAATTGCTGTACTTAATGGTTCATTTAAATAGATAGTACCAGGGGGACCGAGCTTAAACTCGGTAAAATTATTTCTTTCGTTCTCACACAAAAAAGCTCGTTCGCTCCGCTCACTCGCCCTCTTCCATTTTAGAGACGAGCTCGTTCGCTTCGCTCACTCGCCAAGCCGACCAGTGCTACACTTTCGCATAATTTTCTTAAACTACAGGTTAAAGATGTAAGGCATTGGTTTATATCTACAGTTATCAGCTGATTTTTTGTTCAATTAATAAAATCTCCATAAGGATAACATGGGAACTTTGAAGGGCTCTAGCGCAAAAACCGGATTTTTCCCAGCTATGGGACCACCGCCAATCGATTTCTGGTGGCCAAAACCCCCATATTCAATAAAAAAATCAAATATCCTTGGAGCGAAAAAAAACTTTGCCCGGACAAACGGAGCTTGTTTTAGAATATAAGATAAGATAATTACTTAATCTGAAAACCACATTCGGATCCACTAATATTACCAAAAACTAACAGATGCTTTTAGGACGCAACACTTCCTTTTAAATTTCCAAAGAATATCGCTATAGCCCGTGTATATAATTTTTGACGCTGACAAAAGTATGAGAGTTTAGTGTTTAATAACATTTAAGAGACAGTTCTACACTTTTTACGTACCTTACTTATTTGAAGTATTTCAAGATGTGTTTTTCTTTCAACCAATAACAAAACATGTAACAAAAGGGTTAACTCAATTTATGAAATGTGTTTCTGTAGTTTTCATTCTACAGGGTGTTCACAAATGATTAGTACAATTTCAATCATAAATCTATCTGTGTTGTGTGGAGAAAGTTTTCATTACTAGACATGTTTGCCGACTTTGTTAATTTTCGTCAATATTATGCCTACTACCCAAAATATAAATTATGTCTGAGTGTAAGAAAGCCATAAATATGTTTTACCAAGACTTAATAAGTAAGCCGAAATTTCAGATCATAAAACACACAACCACCATTAAAATGAAAACTTTGAGCCAAAAGTTTTCACTCTTGCAAATCACATGCCATTCATTGCTTTCACTTGCAAATCACATGCCATTCATTTCTTTCTTATTGGCCAATGTCTTAAAATAATTAAAAAGAATTGTGGCGTATACATTTTTTTTTTTAATTATAAACAATAATATTGACAAAATGAACTCATGAAGTCATGTAAAACATGACTTTTCATTTAGTCAGTACAACAAACGCGGCTAAAACATCAAATGCTAAGAAATGACGTCGTTGTTTATGATTAAAATTGTACTAATCATTAGTAGAAATCCATTATATTTAATATTCATCGTCATTAACTAACCTTAAAATCATTATCATTTTTAATTAGTGATTAAAACCAAATTAGTTAAAGAATGGTTCTCGTATGAATGGTTATAATTCTTTCTTATACCAGATAGGTAATAGATTAATAAAAAGGTTATAGAAGTTTGTCAAGATTTTAATTAAAAGTATGATTGGTCGTGGTTTATATTAAAATTACCATTGGGAAAAAGTCTGTCCTGTCAAAATAGTTTGATTCCAATTTTATTTTAAGTTGGGAATTCAGGGGTAAATGACACAAGTGTAATCAAAAATCTGTAATAAAAATATTCATGAATGTAGTCAATGATAGTATTATTTTCGAAGTGAAGGGCAACGACCTCTTTAGAGAATCGATGTAAACATTAACAATCTCGTTATTCTAATTAAACCACGTTAGGGAGTTGATAATGAGTTCGACTGAGCAGAAAGGGTTTATTTTAGCGTACGTTGTTAGCAACTCGTACATCCCTTGTTGGGTGCCACATATTACACACTAGTAACGGAATCTTTGTGGATTCAATAAAACTAAACAAAAATGTCATTCTTTTAAATAATATAATTTTATAATCACTTTGAATGCTGGAATTATTTATTTATCTAATTTAAATGTATAAAAACCAATTTTTTCAAATATATACAGGAAACTCATAAATGTGTATGTTCTACTATCTCGTATCTATAACTATAAAAGAAGATATATATATATATATATATCATTATATATATTATAATTTCATAATATATATTATGAAAAGTTTGAACCCTCAAGTTCGTTTTTTGTTTATAAGTTTAGGCAGGGGAATAATTTTTATTAGGTCTAAAATAAAACTGTTGTAGATATTAAAATGTAGTATAACAGAAGAATACGTGTTAAAATTACTGTAGTATAGGAGCACTCGAACTGTGTACGGAATTTCACCGATCAAGGACCCCTGGTTTGTTCCTAACACTTAAAAAGTGTTGATAATTGATGAAATAATATAGGTAAAAATATGATAATAATAATATATTCCTCTGACAAAGTTGTTTAATACTTTTTTTTGTAACTTATGAAATGAAGTATTCTTTTAACATTTACAAAGTTTTGTTTAATTTTCTGGTAGGAAAAACATTTTTTTCACATTTTTTTCACAATTTTTTCAACTACGGTATCCTAATTATTTTAACCTTTAACTTATCTCTAATTTCTTATTTGGTAAACATGGAATTCAACTTATCTGGTTATTAAACCGAGATTGAGGTTGAAATTAAAACCTAGGCCCGAAATCAAATTCCATGCATTAAAAAACTTAAAGCAAAGTGAGACCGGGTCATTAGACTGGTGCTACCTGGTTTCGTAACCAATAATTGAAGTGTAAAGGTTGCCATGTGCCCAGACACTAAGTCGAGGGTCACAAGTTTGCAAGTTATTGGCCGTAACAGTTTGGCCCTGGGCCTTCAGGCCGATCGCCCGCTCTTTACGACACAACCCTTTGACCCTTCGGCTAATAGAAGTGTCAAATTGTTGGTGCAGGCTCAGTTCAAGGTCACCTGAGGGATGACGTCATCGAGGTCAATGACCTCACCGATGACGTCATCGATGACGTCATCGATTGCGTCATCGATGACGTCATCACTAATGACGTCATTTCTATGACGTCACACCCATGACGTCACAGAAATGACGTGCTGATGACGTCATCACCCCGTACGTCATCAAAATGACGTCACCGACGCCACTGAGGTCAAGGTCACGCCGAAACTTAAAATTTTTTGGCACTTTTGCCGTTTCTCGCACTACGCTCCGAGTTTCAGTCAGAGTCCCCGTGACCTTGACCACTTGGAGCGAATTTTCGACGAGAAACGGCAAAAGTGCCAAGTTAAACTCGAGTTTCTGACATGACCCTGCCTAAATGGGCAATCGGTTATCCCTCAGGTGACCTTGAACCAGCACAACACCAACAATTTGATATTACTGTGACCTTGAAAACCTAACAACGGAGCGCCGACACCGATGCGCACCCCACGACAGTCACCGAGCGACTGACCTCCAGGCTCCGCGTACTCTAGGTATATCGGCTTGAGAAACTAAGACTCCAAACTGTGAGGAATGGGAGTAACTAACTGAATTTTGCAAGGAAAAGTCATCTCATCCAACATTCTAAACAAATCTCCATCAGTAAAACTTACATTAGTCTGTTTGGTATAAAACTTAGGGTGCCCGCGCAACAGTTTGCGCCACTTAGCTAAAGTCGAAACCCTTTTAACTTTGACTGGTGGACAGTGAGCAACTAATAAAGTCTTAACACGGCTAAGCTTCTTACCTAAAGCGTCCCGCGACATGGCTTCCCCTCACAAAAGTCCGCGCAATACTGAGAGACTGCTTGTAGCGCATGAGTGAAGGGAAAAGAGGTGGGGGAAACAGCAGGAGTGGGGGAAGGTCACAGTGGTGGGGGAAGGTGAGGTTGTACGCTGGAGTATCGCATCACTTCACCATGAGCTGTCCTACAGTCAACACACTGTTCTCTTGGCCCGAGTTGGCACTAGAAGAAACATTCCTGTACAGCTTAGGCTGTGAGGGGCGAGGAAGTAAAGTCAAAGTGGAAGTTTTGTTTAACTCCAAGATAAAGAGTCTTCTAAATAAACTAATTGTATCCCTGCAATCCCCAATAACTTTAGAGAAATACTACTTTATAAAGCGACACCTCACTCTTTGGCAAAACGAATTGGAAATGGAAAAGATCACAGTAGAACTAATCTAACTTAAAATCTGGACTGGACACTCATGGTAATACTACGTGGCGTGAAAACGCCACCCCAAACATTACAAGTTAGGTTAGTGAGGACCTCTGGTACGATAATTCGACGCCGGAGTTAAAGTGCGATGACCTTGAGTCAAAACACTGAAATACTACAAGTCGATATCGTCCCAGAGCACCTCTAGTACGATAATTCAACGCCGCAGTTAAAGTGTGATGACCTTGAGTCAAAACACAGAAATACTACAAGTCGATATCGTCCCAGAGTTAAAGTGCAGTGACCTTGGGGAAAATCAGAGAAAAAAATCCAAACCAAGTTTGTCCAGAGTCCAAATGTAATGACCTTGAGGCAAAAATCTGTAAAACACTTACAGGAACAGAGTAGAAAAGTAGCGATGCTTACCGCATGCAAGCCTGAGACATACTGGTTAAGCGCCGTCGCGTAGCTTAGGGACTCGAATATGGTGGGGGTATTGTCAACACTTAGAGTAGAAGTGTAGTGGGTGACCTTGAACCAGACTTAGAGTAGAAGTGTAGTCGGTGACCTTGAACCACCCCTGAGGGGTGGACCTCCCCCCCCCCCGACTCCACCTCCACCCCCCCCACCTCCACCCCCCCCCCACCTCCACCTCCACCCCCCCCCACCTCCACCTCCACCCCCCCCCATGGGGGTGGACCTCCACCCCAGGGGTGGACCTCCGCCCCATGCCGCCCCTTCGGGGGAGACCGGTGGGGATATAAGGCGGCCCGGCCACAGCCGGCTCGCAGTCCGCTCCCGAGCGTTGAACGTGAACGATCGGGACGGACCGCCATAGGCCTCACTAAACACTGAAAGGCGCCTTCACTGTTTAGCGAAGTCTACTCTAACTTTAAGACTTGTATTATTTTTAAGACATTGCGCTTGCGTTTGGGTATTAGGAATTGTTTTATATGTGAGTGTTTTACTTGTACCCCATGTCTCCTATGTGTCTTGTTTGTGTTTTATCCTGTGTGTCTTGTTTTGTCTTTTATGCCATATGTGTTTAATGTGTATATGCTTGTTCCAGCACTTACCATGTTGAGCTCAACCTATTTTGTAAGTGTGTGTTATATCTATCTAAAGTGTATACGCTTGTTTTAGCACTCCCCCTTGAGCCTTTTTCACAGCTCAAAGTAAATTGTAATGATAGGGACGGGAGTAGGCCCCCGTGTAAAATTATTTTTTACCAACGTTAGCATGGGTCCTCTCAGGCATGCAATATTGCGGCTGGGTTGGGAACCGGTCCGTTTGTACGCTGGCATGCAGACCACAGCTGTGGCCAATTTGCGGCGGCCTCTGCACTCGGACCGAGGGCGTAAGCCACTAGGGCTGTCCTCAACCTCTCTCAAAATTACGTAAATGAAACTTTGTTAGCTATTTGTGTTTTTTGTCCCCAAGGCCCCCGAACATTCGTGGTTCGCCATGGATGTACGGGGGCCGAAATTTTTTAATGTTTGTATGGCCTTGACCTAGTAACGACTTATACAAATTTAATGCATTGATAAACTTAAATATTAAAGATAGGGAACGGGAGTAGGCCCCCGTGTAAAATCATTTTATACCAATGTTAGCATGGGTCCTCTCAGGCAGGCAATATTGCGGCTGGGTTGGGAACCGGTCCGTTTGTACGCTGGCATGCAGACCACAGCTGTGGCCAATTTGCGGCGGCCTCTGCACTCGGACCGAGGACGTAAGCCACTAGGGTTGTCCTCAACCTCTCTCAAAATTATGTAAATGACCTTTGTTAGCTTTTGAAAAAGTTATTTGTTAGCAATGCAGTAAATGTGTAAAAGTCTTGCGTGGTGAAGGACAGACAACATTGGAATGTTTGCTGTTGTCCATAGTTGAGTCTCTTTGGAGGCTACAGCGATGGCAACCTAAATGCCCCAGGTGGGGCTTTATTTTTTTAAAATTTTTCCGTGACCTTGACCTAAATACAGTAGTTTTCTAAATCCTTAATGGTTAGGTATTACTAACATACAAGTCTGCTGTTGTCCATAGTTGGGTCTCTTTGGAGGCTACAGCGATGGCAACCTAAATGCCCCAGGTGGGGCTTTATTTTTTAAAGTTATTTTGTGACCTTGACCTAATTATAGGAAAGACTGCTCCAGCATCCCCCCCCAACCTCCACCCCACACCTCCACCCCACACCTCCACCCCACACCTCCACCCCACACCTCCACCCCACACCTCCACCCCACACCTCCACCCCACACCTCCACCCCACACCTCCACCCCACACCTCCACCCCACACCTCCACCCCACACCTCCACCCCACACCTCCACCCCACACCTCCACCCCACACCACCACCCCACACCTCCACCCCACACCTCCACCCCCCCCAACCTCCACCCCACACCTCCACCCCACACCTCCACCCCACACCTCCACCCCACACCTCCACCCCACCCCACCCCCCCCCCTTACCCCTACCCCTACCTCTATACCCTAGGGTGGGGCTCACCCATGGTCGGTGGGGATATAAGGCGGCCGGGTTGCATGCACCTCTCATTGGACCACCAACACTCGTGTTGACCGGTGCTCCTGCTCTTTGCATCTTTATATTGCATCTTTATATTACATATTTTCACTTCACTTCTTCACTTTTAAAATGGGTTTGAAGGGTTTGAAATTGAAGAATTACCCTCCAGCTTCTGCTTCTTCTGCTAACCCCACTTCGGCTGTCCAGTCTACTCCGCCTTCTTCGTCTGGGACCACTACGATGCAGTACTCGGTCCTGCGGCAAGCGCTGGCTGTAATCACGACTGTGACCAGCCTTCTGCCATCGATGCCAGCGCTAACCAAACCAACTGCCGCTGGGACCAGCCGAGGATTGATTTGTTCTCCAGCTGTCTCCCTTTCCTCGGACTCCAACTCGGATGCTGCCGTTTTCCAGACGGAGGAGGACGACAAGAAGAAGAAGAAGACTTCAAAGCCGAAGTACACCCCATACTCCCGTTCACAAAAAATCCTTTCATACACCAAATCCCAATGCCCTCTACCTCTATCCCCTATCCCACCAACACCTGTTAAACCACCCCGTCGATCCATCTTTTCTCCTGATGCTCCCTATCCTACTATTGATATGACATCCAAATTTACCTTACCAACCATCGACCTAACACGTTCTCCTACCCCACCCAAAATTGTTTGCTCCCTTCCTCTTCACCGCGTAAAGCGTTCTACCCCTATTCCTTCTAGCCAGCCTAAACCGGACAAGCTCCAAAACACTCCAGTAAAGCGTCCAACACAAAAACGTAAGCGTGTTAAAGTCCCTGCTGGCAAGGGTAATAAATGCGATTACGTGTATATGTCAAAAGACTTTGGGGTTCTTTGCTGTCAGAAGTTTGCTGTTTTAGATGAAGACCGTTGCCAAACGCACTTGAACAAAAATATCAATCTTCCGAGAGTAAGACCCTACAGTCTTAACAACATTAGGTCTAAAACATCCCAACCCAGACATCCCTACAGTCCGCAACCGCTTGATATTAGAAGACTTAAAGTGGATGAAAAATATTATTTTATTGTTCAAACTTATGGAGCTTTCGATGCCAAAGTAGAAATCATTGTAAAAGGTGATGGCAGCCTTCATACAATGAAAGTACCCGTTCGGATGGTACAAAGACAATTTTTCATCCATAAAAAAGGCTATCTAATACGAAGGGAAGGATGCCAATCTGTGTGGGAAATGGATTAGGATGTAGGCCTACCAAAAGAAATTCTAAATTGTTAGGTTGTGTTGGACGATATTTAAAAAACAAAAATTCTTCTTCCAAATTATTTTTTCCAAATTTAGTCCTAACCCTCTTAAAGTAAGGGAGAGGGGTATTATACAAGTCAACTAATAAAAAAAAAATACTTGACTTGTATAATACTTTAACCTGGCGGTGATGTAAAATCACTGGGACAATCTCAAACCGTGTCCTTGAGGGTAAAGACTAAGTGTTAATCTTTAACAAAAAATTCCAAACACTTGTGGTAAGCCACAAGTGTTTGGAGGTAAAAATTTTTCAAATTTTGAATGGCCTTGACCTATATTAACTATTCTGAAAAGTAAAGAGCTAACCTGGCAACCAAGGTTGTGTATCATGTGATACCCCCACTCTAACGTTTTGCTTAGCTTGTATGAGCTGTTCATTTTGCTTCAGTCTATTTCTGCGCTTGATACTAAACATGGCACCGTTCTCCTACAAAGGTGGTAAATACAACTTAGATGAACACACTGCATGGGAACTTTTAAGCGGTTTGAGAAGGGATGTTGAGTTTTGGATAAGACTTGATAGGGCTATGTTTACTTTATGTGTTATAAACAGACAAACCTTAAATATTACACACTACACTAAAATTGAATACAAAAATATAGACGAACTGTTCTCCTGGGTGTTTGAAGTAAGCAAGTTTATTGAAGAGAATAAGATTGAGGCCAAACTTATAATAACCAGGTTTGATACCAGGGAAGGTTGACCTTGAGCAACCCCCACCACAAAAATGGGTATATATAGGAGTGGTAATCCACTGTCCTCTCATTCTGCTTTACACTGTTAAGCCGAACGCTTCGCACCATGTCTGGCAACGCTTCAGCTTCTTCTTCTAACTCCACCTCAGGTGTTGGGCCAATCCGATCGGGGCCTTCATCAAGGAGTCGTGTCCGGTTCTCCGGCTTTGGTCCTGTGAGGAAGGAGTTGCGAAGCAGCGGAGCCTCTCAACCAACCACGACGGATGCATCAACTCAGACTTCACCAAGCATCATCGAGTGGTACAACGAAGTCATAGAGCAAAGGGACAGAATGCTAGAGAATACTCGCAGTGAGCTACTTCATATCCGGAGTAAATGGGAAAAACTAATTAGGAAGTGTGAAAGCCTGTTGGACAGTGATGATAGTGAGGATGAGAGTGGATAGGTGTGTGGGGTAAAGACTTGGACTGGGACTTGTGTGTTTGTATGAATGTGTGCGTGAATGTGAAATACAGAGCGGGGGATAGATCACTCTGTGGCAATGGACTAACATGCCACTTAGTGATCTATCCCCCGTTCTGGTAATGTTTTCGGATGGCCTTGACCCACTTTACCAAGGTTAGCTAGTACCCCCACCACTGATAAGTGTATATATACGGGTATTGATGTGCAGTTTGGTTATTCTGCTTTGTATCGCTTAGCTGAATACCGCACTTCAACATGGCTTCCAACTGCAAAACTTCTCGGGCTTCTTCTTCAAGAAGGCGTGCTGCCAACGTCCTGCCTGCTACTCGTGGACCTGCTCGACCATTCCATAGCATAACTGTTGCTCGGGCAAATGCTTGCAAAGCTCCGATGCTACGGACCTTGCTGGAGGTGAGCCAAGACGGGCAAGGCTTGCTCAGTCCTGGTCAACGGCAGGAGCAAGAAAGGCGTATGGCGTACTTCAGGCTGCAGGGTGTAGTTCCCAGCTTGAAGTTAGGCGATCCCAGAGTAGTAAGCATCAACGAGGCAGCAGACTACATATCACACCTTCACAGTGTTTTAGAAGTAAAGGATCAACAAATTGAAAACTTAAAAGAACAATTGAAACAATTTAACTTTAATCCGGTGGAGTTTGTAGAAACGGAGATGAGTGATAGTGACGATGAAGGTAGTGAATATATATTAGGTATGTAATGAAAAGACAGGGACATGTGTATGTGTGTGTATAGAATACAGAGCGGGGGATAGACTACTTTGCGGCAATGGACTAACATGCTGCTTAGTGGTCTATCCCCCGCTCAAAGGGTAGCATTGAATGACCTTGACCCACTTATAAGCAAGGACAACCGGTTAACTGGTATAAAAGAGGGGGGTCTGTACATCTTAATTTCATTCTGCTTTGGACTTTCCAGTAGAACGCTAGAAAAATGAGTGGATCTCTTCTTGGTGCCAACTTGGACAGGTATACTGTGATGGTGCATTATGAAAACTGTAGAGACATGTTGACGGCTGTGTATGAGTGTTTGGTGAGAAGGATTTTTCAAGAAAACTGCGAATTTATGTTAGCGTGGAAAAGAAACTTGTTTGTTGATGGTCATGCTACAATGCAAAGCATGAACCACCTCCATGTATTAAAGGTAGGACATCATAATTTGGACGAACTGGACGATATGTTTAGGGAGCTGGAGTGTTTGATACATCAGGAATGTAAACCTTGTGAAATTGAAATTTTTAAATTGGATATGGAATTAGAATGAAATGTGTTAAACAGGACTCGAACTTGGACTTGATGGAGGTTGTGTAGAACAGAGCGGGCGATAGATCACTTTGCGGCAATGGACTAGCATGCTGCTTAGTGGTCTATCCCCCGCTCAAAGGGTATTTTTACGTGACCTTGACCCACATAAATTGTATAGTTGGTGGGGGTATAAAAAGGGCAAACCAATTGGATAGATACACCACTTTCATACCATGGCTCCACTTGACAACACCGTGTTCCATCGCGACAGAATTCTTTCAATTCTGGAGGTAATACCTGTAGAAGTTATAGAAGCAGAGGACCAACTACCTGCGGTTGATCAGGAAGAGGAGGAGGAAGAAATAATGGATATTGAAACGGACTCTGACGAAGCTGGTTCAACGGACAATGAAGTGGACTTGCACGCCTACGAAACATTAGAGTCATCATCTGAGTCGGAAATGGAATTCCAATTGGAAATTGAAGAAGAAGAAGAAGAACAAGACACTCCTCATCGTCCAATGGATAGGATGTTAGTTGCCAGAAGAATTATGTATTGTCATCGCTGCCTATTCCGTGATGAGGATGATTCCGACTCTGATGGTGATGTTTCACCTTTGTAAAAGCTTAAACAAAAAGTTAAAAAAAAGAATGTGAGCGGGGGATAGAGCACTTTGTAGTAAATGATGCTGCTTAGTGCTCTATCCCCCGCTCAAAATAATAATTCCAAATGGCCTTGACCTATATAAATTTTGCTCAAACAGACGTCTTTAAAAAAACTTGTACAAATTATTGAATCTAGACCAAATATCATCATTTTATCAAGCCTACTGATAAATTTATTACAAACGGTTGTGTAAAGGCTAAATTTAGCACATGATTGATAACCTGTTTTATATGACGTCACTTTCCCCACCTATCTGCCTCGGATATAAAGGGTCCCGGTCGAGCGCGCTGCTCATTATTGCGTGGACATTCACAGAGTGTGCATTCAAAGCCAAACTGTTTGAAATGGCTCTTTGCGACATTTGTGGGGAAATCTTTCAAGACGAAGATCTTTTCACCCTACACAGAGAATTACATGAAGACGAAGATAGAAAAGAAGATATTACCATGGATGAAATAGACTTAGACTCAATTGACCGGTTTTTGGAAGAGCACCAGAAGCAGACGAACTACTGGGACAGCTATCTACAGCAAATGCAAAGAAGAAGACCTAGTGTGATACAATTTGCTGGTGCTGGACCATCTACTGCTACAAGACCTATTGAAGAAGAGGACACCGAAGAAGAGGACACCGAAGAAGAGGATATGGAAGAAGAAGAACTGGAAGATGTAAGACAACTGCGCACCACGGCCTTGCCAGGACGAGTTGTAACACATTTCAAAATTAATAACGTTCAATTGGAATTGGAAACATTCATAACCCAGGCTAAGGAACTTGTTGGTCAAACGTTGAGGGAAGAATTACAAAGGCTAAATTTTATTAAATTTGGAATGGTGTTAGAGGCTATGTTTAACAATACTGATGGTGAAACAGCATTGAGAGCATTCATTACCAAAAATCGAACCCTTACCTTCACCTCCGACATTGACGATATTATTGAAGAATGCTTGGAGGAACTTATAACCAAACTCCAAGAACATGAAGGAAGAGGATCTGGATGGACTTTGTCATCAATCGAAGGTATGGATGTTAGGGTTCATAAACATGGATATGGTTTAAGAGGTAGTAGTTTTATCCCTCTACCAAAGAAAATCCAAAACACTAACTCGTGTAGAAATGTTCAAAATGAGGGTAATGAATGTTTCAAGTATGCAATGCTAACCAAGTATGTTAAAAACAATCCTTGTAGAGTTGGTAGAGAATACTACGAAAATGAACACCGCTACAACTTTCAAGGTCTTACTTACCCAGTTACTTTAAAAGATATTGACAAATTTGAAAAGAAAAATCCTGGCGTTTCAGTCAATGTTTTTGGTCTGGATGATTCCAACAACGTTTATCCTTTGCGGGTAGTAAAGGTGGAGCAAAGAAACCACACGGATTTGCTATTGATAACTAAGGGTGAAATTTCCCATTATGTATGGATAAAAGACTTTGAAGCGTTAGTTGTAAAACAATTGACCAAAAGAGTAAATAGGATTACAGTTTGCAAGAGATGTTTCTGCTTTTCTTGGAAAGATTCAAGACGTGGAGGATTGGACTGGTTATTGGAACATAAAAGACTTTGCAACGAGAACTATGAAGTAAAGATAAGTCTTCCACCGCCTACCCGAGCTTCAATACAATTTAACAAGACAGTTCACCAATACCGAATTCCACTAGTGGTCTACGCAGATTTTGAATCAACGTTAGTACCACAGGAGCTGCCGGACGGCGAAGTGACTAGAAGAACAAAATATCAGTTGCATCAGCCCAACAGTTTTTGTTTACTAGTTAAATCAACCTTGTCTGAAAACCAATTGCAAGACTATGGTTTAACATCCACTCCAATACTCTACCGTGGTGAAGAAGCCGCTAAGTATTTTGTAGACCAACTGTACGATATTGCTGGAAAGGTTCAACGCTTGTTCGGTAATATTGTACCTATGGAACCTTTAAACCAAAATCAACAAGAAGAATACAACTTAGCGACAAGATGCTATTTATGCAAGAAGATGTTCAGTGAAGAAAATCCAAAAGTAAGAGATCACGATCACCTGACAGGGTTATACAGAGGAGCTGCTTGTAATTCATGCAATATAAATTACAAACTGCCAAACTTTATTCCTGTCGTTTTACACAATCTTAGCGGCTACGACTCCCACTTTATTATTCCAGAGTTAGGAAGAGATGATGGTAAAATTGATGTTCTTGCTACAACATTGGAAAAGTACATCAGCTTTTCAAAAACAGTAGGTAAAATTAAACTTCGCTTCGTAGACTCTTACAGATTTATGCCATCTAGTTTAGCCAAATTGTCAGAGAACCTAAGAAGAGAAGACTTAAAAGAAACCAGCAAAATTGTATCTGAGGATAAATTGGACCTAGTATTACGGAAAGGAGTTTTCCCCTATGATTATATAACATCTACAGAAAAGTTTGAAGAAACCAGTCTGCCACCGATTGAAGCCTTCAACAGTAAATTAAACGAAAGTGAAATCTCCGTTGAAGACTACAATCATGCTTGTAATGTTTGGAACCAACTAAACATTCAAACCTTAGGGGAATATTCCGACTTTTATATAAAATTGGACGTAACTCTGCTGTGCGATGTGATGGAAGAATTTCGAAACACCTGCTTCTCCGCCTATGGACTGGACCCTCTACACTCGTACACATCTCCAGGATTAGCATGGCAAGCTATGCTAAAGTCAACCAACTGTCGATTGGAACTTCAAACAGATATTGATATGGTGCTCATGATGGAATCTGGTGTACGGGGCGGTTTGACACAAGCTGTAACACGTCATGTCAAAGCCAACAACAAGTACATCTCCGGCTTCGACGAGCAACAACCATCGGTCTACCTTGGCTACTTTGACGCAAACAACCTTTATGGTTGGGCAATGTCATATCCGCTTCCCTACGCTGACTTCAAATGGATCGACCCGGCCACCATCGGAGACATCTCACAGATTCCAAAAGATGGTCCAAAAGGCTATATTTTGGACTGTGATTTTGAATACCCGGAGCACCTTCATGACCATCACTACGACTTACCTCTCCTAGCCAAGACTGAAGTTTCACCGACAGGAAGATGGCCAAAATTGATGATGACCTTGGAGAATAAAGATCGGTATGTGGCTCACTACTGGGTAGTTCAACAGGCTCTTGAATTGGGTCTACGTATAGTGAGAATTCATAGAGCAATTGAATTCACCCAGTCTTGTTGGTTGAAACCATATATTGATTCCAACACTACAAGAAGAGCTGCAGCGACAACAGCATTTGAAAAGGACTTCTATAAATTAATGAACAACGCCATCTTTGGAAAAACCTTGGAGAACAAAAGAAAACACAAAAATATAAAATTAGTAAGTGATCCTAGGAAATTGGAAAAATTAGTGCAAAAACCAAATTTTGGAACATCCATGATTATAAACGAAAATCTAGTCGCTGTCAGTATGAAGAAAACAACAATAGTCATGGACCGTCCGTTATACATAGGTATGTCGATTTTGGACATCAGTAAAACCCTGATGTATGATTTCCATTATAACAAAATGGTTAAACACTACGGAAGGGAAAACATTGGAGTCGCATACATGGATACGGACGCGTTTATCTACTGGATAAAAACTTTGGACATGTATGAAGACCTAAGGACTTTTCCATACAAAGAAGATTTCGACTTTTCTGACTATCCGAAGAACCATCCAAATTTTAATGAAAGAAATAAAAAAGTAATTGGAAAATTCAAAGATGAAGCAAATGGAATGCCTTTAGAAGAAATAGTGGCGCTGATGGCGAAATTGTATTCATTTAAGATGGACCACGAGAACAACACACCGACAGTCAAGAAAGCAAAAGGAGTGAAGACATCTTATTTGAAAAAACACGTGACATTTGACCACTACAAGACTTGTTTGTTTGAAGATACTACGATATCAGCAACATTCAACAATATCCGAAGCTTCAAGCATCAAGTCTACAGTGTCACCGAAATTAAAAAAGCACTGTCAGCCCGGGATGATAAAAGACATATTATGCCCGACAAAATCCACACTCTTCCTTTCGGCCATTACTCTTTAAACCCTCTCAACTAGTAACCTATTCTTCGTCCTTCTACAACTTCGACCTTATTCCTTTCTCCTTCCGTAAAAAAATGGGGAACACGGCAAGTCCAACGCCGTGTTCCCCATTTTTTTACACAAATTTGGATGACCTTGACCCATATAAATGATGTGAATATTTAAAACAACATTCATTGTGATTATACATGTGGCACAACAAACATTGAAACTTGCAATATGAAGGACTTGAAGCAACAAATTGTCAACGAACTTCATAAACCTGCAAGAAGAAAGTTTCCACGAAGAAATACGGTGATAAAAGGAATTAATGATTTATATCAAGCGGATTTAATCGAAATGATTCCTTATAGCAAACAAAATAAAGGATATAAATACATATTGAGTGTTATTAACTGTTTTTCAAAAATGGCAGTTGCTTTACCACTAAAAGATAAAAGTGGCAAAAGTGTTACAAAAGCAATGGAAACAGCTATACAAAGAGACAAACATACCATTAAACATTTACAAACGGATGATGGAAAAGAATATTTTAATAAGGAATTTGCAAATTTAATGAAAAAACACAATATAAACCATTACTCAACCAATTCAGAGGTAAAAGCCTCAATAATTGAAAGATTCAACAGAACTTTAAAAAGTGCAATGTATAAAATGTTTTCCAACAGAGGATCGCACATATGGATTGATATGTTACCAAAACTTATAAACGATTATAATAACAAATTTCATAGGACTATCGGAATGAAACCAAACCAAGTAACTAGTAAAAATGAAAACCTTGTATTAAAACGTATAAAAATGAATACCAAACCAAAAGTTGAAAAACTAAAGCCTAAAACATTTAATGTGGGTGATAAAGTGCGAATAAGTAAATATAAAGGTGTATTCAGTAAAAGATATCTGCCAAATTGGACCAATGAGGTTTTTACTGTATTCAAAGTACAACCTACAGTACCCGAGACATATATTTTAAAAGATAATAAAGGACAATTGCTTGAAGGAGGGTTTTATGGACATGAAATGTTAAAATCAACAGTAGGCGATGTATATTTAGTTGAAAAGGTGTTGCAACGGAAAAAAGATAAGGTTAAAGTACGATGGTTAGGATTTAATAAGACGGAAGATTCTTGGATACCTAAAAAGGATTTGATATAACGATAGAGAATCACTTTAGGTTGAACCATTACAAAGGATGGAGATAATACCACAAAAGGAGAGTTTTACTATTAATAATATAGATGAACTCACAGTGGATAATTCAGAATTTAATAGTGGGAAACATGGCAATTTGTTACCAAACACCGTGCGCTGTCTGGTTACCGGACCTTCCAACTGTGGAAAAACTAATGTAGTATTCAATTTAATTACAAACCCTAAAGGATTACGTTTTAATATTCTATATGTATTTTCAAAATCACTACAACAACCAAAATATCAATTATTGGAAAAGATACTAAATAATGTGCCTGAAGTTAAATACTTAAAATTTAATGCAAGCGAGAGTGTCATGCAACCACAAGAAGCTAAACCATTCTCTCTGTTCATATTTGACGATGTATCTTGTGAAAACCAAAACACAATAAGGAATTACTTCGCTATGGGTCGACATAACAACATAGATAGCATTTATATTGGCCAAACTTACAGCAAAATACCAAAACAACTCATTAGAGACAATGCAAACATGTTAATTGTATTTAAACAGGACGAAACCAACCTAAAACATATATATTTTGATCATGTAAATGCGGATATGACATTTGAACGATTTAAAGAGTTATGTGGAAAGGCTTGGGCTGAAAAGTATGGGTTCCTAACAATTATGAAGGAACAACCGCTAAACAATGGTCGATACAGGATAGGATTTGATAAATTTATATTAATACATTGAACATGGTATAAAACATTCATTGTTGTACAACACGTCTTGCTACAAACATGGTTAACCAAGAAAAATTAGTAAAAGAAATAAAATCACTTAGTGATTCTATTCGGGCTAAAACAGAGCGTTAAAACTAGGTATTAGCGAGAGGGAGAAATTCCTCGAATCTACTTTTAAACCTATTACTGAACCTTTAAAACAATTAAACAAAAAATTCGCTAAACCTGTATTGGAAGGAGATGCGATTGCACCTATCACAAAGTTTGAAAGAGAAAGTGTAAAATATGAAGGTTTTAGTGATGAAGACCCGGAATCCTCTACATATAGTGGCTTTACCGGAGCAGAATCTGAAAGAGAGCTAGAATCACCAGGTTATAGTGAAAGGGGACCTGAAGAAGCACCAACTGCTAGTGAAGAGGAAAAAAGAGAAGAGGCAAGAGAAGGACCGTCAAACATAAGCTTGTTGGGTGAAAACATTCATAACAAAGGACCTTTAGGAAGGAAATACATGGTAAAAATGTTACTCGGAACAATTCCTAATAAGAATTACCATAGTTATGGAGCGAGATTAACAGAAGATGGTTTAATGATAGGTAATAGCCTGTTAAACGTTGACGAACATGATAATATTGTTATTGGTGATCAAAGGTATAAGGGCACAAAAGGATTATTTGAATTATTATTTGAAAATAAGCCTTCAGTATCGTTAGTGAAAGAAAAAGACATGGAAGAATATAAAAAGATTTTGGAACAGACAAATGCATATAGGAGAAAGTATTTACCTGACCAGCCTCCTTTTAGATCTAAGTCTTTAAGATATAAAGCATTTGTATCCAAGTTAATACCAACTAGAAGACAAACAATGCCGTTAACACAAAGAAAACCTGTAAAACGAAGATTTATGGCATCCACTTTGGATGTAAATGCTCAGGAACGAAGAAAAAGAAGTAAGTCCGTTACGGGTACAGGTTTAATGAAGAAATTATATAACACAAATGTGATTTATTACAATAATATCAATAAATTGGTGGATAGAATGAAACTAATACATGAAGCTAAAGAAGCGGGTCATACTGGATTGGAAAACGAATGGGTGGCTTTAGTGGATGAACTCCCAAACCGTGGGGTAATCTCATAAAAATGCGTTACTTCCTAGAGTACTATTCAGTTGCACCATGAGTGTCGACAAGTTCGGACGTTACTCCTCGGATGGATTATATTACGCGAATAGTTTAAAAAGAAGTGCTGGTTTACCACAGACACCTGAAGGAGATTATGATATTAGTAATAAAAGGTTAAAAAAAATAAAAGATCCTTCGGATGAAAACGATGCAATAAACTTAAAAATATTAAAGGAAAAGATATCGCCAACATTAAAACTACAAAATAACACATATGACGCAGAAGATCATAGAATTATCAACGTTGGTAAACCAAATCAAAACGGTGATGCGATAAACAAAGGTTATTTGTCATCTGAATTAAAAAATACGTTAAAATTCAATGGGAAAACGTATAGTGCCAACAATAAACGTATATCCAACGTAGATGACCCTAAAGATGCAAAAGACAGCGTAAATAGACGCTATTTACATTCCTTGATACCTGAAAAGACAAAATATGGATTTTCTTTTTATAAATTTGTTATTAATGATATAGGTTATCCAAAAACTGAAAACGACGCTGTAAATCTAAAATATATTAAAGATCATTGTATCATACGTGATGTAGGGGTTATAGATTGTTTTAATAATTGTTTAGCAAATGTTAAAGATGGTTCGGCGCCATCAGATGGTGCAACAGTGGGTCAAATGAAAGAGACTTTAAAACAAGAGACATCTGGATTTGTAAAACAAGACCAAGTGGTATCACGGCAGGGGGATGTGTTTGTACAAGGAAATGAAAAGTTTACATTACTTGAAGAAAAGAATAAAGTTATTGATGGATATGTATTAAGGAATAATGTTTGGGATGGTAAAGGAAAACAAATGATACATATAGCTCCCGCGACATTGCCTGGTAATGTTGTTACTTTTGAACAGATAATACAATTAGAGCCAACTGGACATAGATGGTGGAATTGCAATAACAAACGATTAACAAGAGTTGCAGACCCTGATTATGTAGATGACGCTGTAACTGTTAATTTTCTTGTTAAAGTGATAGGTAATATAATGTTTGATATGCATAATTATATTGCAAGCGGACAATATAATCGTGTTGATGAAAAAATGAGAAATTCATGGATAAAACAAGACATCCTTTATAAGTATTTCTTTAATAAAACACCACAACCTTAAGGATCCACATTTTAGGGTCCTTTTAGTATTTAATTGATCAAAAGCATAAATAAAGTCATTTATGTTTAACTTGTCGTAGAGGTAACACATACGTTGCGAAATTCAATAATAAAAGTGCATTATGACATTTCAATATATCAGTCCATATCGAGACACTGTAAGGAAAGGAGGTGGGATCACGTCCACAGCGGTTTCTCTATTAAGTAAAGCCTTAAATCGAATTCCAGTAGGATCCATAGTAAATAGAGCAATAGACGCATTACCATACGAATTTCATATACCAGGAGGTTATCAGTATTGCGGACCAGGAACTAAATTGAAAAAACGACTGGAAAGAGGCGATCCAGGCATAAATAAGTTAGATCAGGCTTGTAAAGAACACGATATCGCATATTCCACGTTTGCCGATTCAAAAAATAGATCGATAGCAGACAGAAAGCTTGCGGACATAGCTTGGCAACGAGTAAAATCAAGTGACGCTAGCATAGCAGAAAAAGCAGCAGCTTTAGCAGTAACAGCAGGTATGAAGGCTAAAACAGCAGTAGGAGGTGGAAGAAGGAGGAGAAGGAGAGTAAAAAGGAGGTCAACCACAAGAAAACATGGAGGAAATATAAAAAGAAGACGGCGATCTACAAGAAAAGGCAAGAAGAAGCCCACCGTGTGGTCAATGGTAAAAAACGGGGCAGGACTTTACCTAAGACCTTATCGTGCATATTAAATGAAAGAAATCAATTGGTCATACCACATAAAGCATTAACCAATGTTGAATTATTTAAATATATTTCCTGTTTAAAAATACCATTTTTCCGCGGTGTATTCATGAAAGACAGTTTACCAAAGAAAATGTGGCAAAATGAGACTGGAATTGTAAATTTGGATAATACTGAAGGGCCTGGCACCCATTGGGTTTGTTATAAGAAACTAAATAACAATGTATATTATTTTGATAGTTTCGGTAATTTGCCACCACCAAAAGAACTTCAAAATTACTTTAAATCTGCTAAAAACATATATTATAACTATAAAAGAGAACAACCTGATAATACTTCAATATGCGGCCATTTATGTTTGGAATTTTTAGCTAAAAGTATCAGTCACTATTGAGATGTCTTCCTATACGGTATCATTAACAGGAAAATCGTCCACTTTACGAAGTATCCTTTTTCCAGCGTTACGCTTGCAAAAGGGAAGGTTTTGGGAAGCGGCACTATTGGATTTTACAACTTACAACTCTATTCCCAATGTTACGGAAGGTAAAAATAACGTATTGCATTATTATAAGGGAAAAGATGCCAGTGGGAAATTTACAGACTTACAAGAGTGTAGGTTACCCACAGGTTCTTATGAAATCGATCACATAAATGAATTTTTGCAAACTAAAATGGGAAAAGACAATATAACATTAAAAGGTAATAATAATACGATGAAAGCTGAAATTACTTCCAAATATTATATAGATTTTACTCAACCACACTCAATTGGTGATTTATTAGGATTTTCCAACGATCAGCCCGTTTTAGAACCAGATGTAACACATTCCGGTAAGAAAACAGTAACAATATTAAAAGTCAATAGTATAGACATAACTTGCAACATTACACAAGGAGCTTACAGGGATGGGGCTAACACACATATCATACATACATTTTACCCAAGTGTACCACCTGGATTTAAAATTGTTGAAAAGCCACAAAACCTGGTATATCTACCGTTGAACACCACTTTCATTTCAGACATCGTGTTGAGCGTATTGGATCAAGACGGTAACTTGGTAGACTTCAGAGAAGAGCCTATTACGATTAGATTACATTTAAAATCGACACTTTAATACAAAACCATGGGTTTAACATTTAAAAGCGAACAACCTACGGGAAACCGCATTAGTAGCTCTTCAGCTGTGGAGGAGTTAACACGCGAGAACATTCGTTTCTTAGAGAGAGTTGGATTAAAATTAACCGATTATGGATATACTGGATATAGCGCAGGGTCCAACATTCGACGAAACCCTATGGGAAAAAGAATATCACACCCACAACCCTTACACTTCATCGAAATTAAACAATAACGATGAAATTCGTATTCCCATACAACATCAAGACATTTACACACTACCATGTGAAAGTTACTTGTATATTGAAGGAAAAGTTACTAAAAAGGACGGTACTACTACTGGTACAACAGTTCCATTTATAAATAATCCTATGGCTTTCCTTTTTGATGAAATTAGATATGAAATATCAGGTGTAACAGTTGATTCTACTAAAAAAGTAGGTATTACAACAACTTTAAAAGGGATAACATCTATATCACCTAATGAAACCAATTTACTTCAACCTGCCGGATGGGTTTTACCTGAACATGATACAATCACTCCAAATACAAATGGATATTTTGATTTTCATATCCCATTACGTTTGTTGCTTGGATTTGCTGAAGACTATAGATAAATAATATTAAATGTTAAACAAGAATTAGTTTTATTGAGATCTTCTAACGATAAAGACATTATTAAAGCTCCAGATGGTACAACAGATGCAAACTTAGAATGGAAATTAACATTAGACAAAATTGTATGGAGAGTTCCACATGTTAAATTAGCTGACGAGCATAGAATGCTACTATTAAGGAAGTTAAAGGCTGATCGTGATATTGTAATTCCTTTTAGAAGTTGAGAATTCCATGAACATCCAAGCTTGCCAGCTACGGATCGTCACACTTGGACTGTTAAAACATCTAATTACGTAGAACGAGCCAGGTATATTATATTTGGTTTACAAACAGGTAGGAGGGACAGCATCACAAAACATGCAGGCAAGTTTGATCATTGCAACTTAAAAAACATGAAAGTTTATTTGAATTCACAATTTTTCCCCTATGACAATTTGAATGTGTCATTCGCTAATAAAAAGTACAGTATATTATACGATATGTATGCGAGATTCCAAAATTCATATTACGGTAAAACAAATACACCTTTACTATCACCAGAAGAATACTTAGATGGTTACACAATAGTTGTAATTGATTGTTCTAAACAAAATGAATCAGTAAAATCATCAAGTGTTGACATAAAGATTGAAATGGAGTTTACTGCAACTATACCTGCAAATACAACTGCATACTGTTTAATTCTACATGATAAAATTGTAACATACACACCTTTAACTGGAATTGTTAAGAATGTACTGTAAAAACCGGTTTTGTTTCATTCCGCGAGTATAAAAGCAGAGCGTACAGGCCGCTCCTCATCAGTTTGTTGCCTACTGTTGTATGGGTAGCATCGTATTCAATATGGCTTCTCCTAGTGGTACACCTGAAAATGTGGTAGATATTGAGAAGGAGATATCTGAGTTTTTAGATCCTCAAGGTCACCAGGAAGGAGGTGAACAAAACGTTTGCGGACAACTTCACGCCAGTAATAATGTTGAAGAAAAAGGTAAAAGAAGAAAGAATATACAAAAGAGAAAAAGGGATATTGAAGATAATATTTCTCCAAACATATTGAGTGAGGTATTTTTGCGAATATTTTACCCAATCTCTTCCAGTTTGGACAAAAGTGTTTTAATCGGTGTTATGAAATCGACAGATTATTCCCCTACTGTAATTTTAACTCATGGACCCAAAATGATTTTGTTTACGGACAGTGCTTGGGAATCGTTTATGAAACACTTGCATCTGCTAGAATGCTATTTAAGTAGTAACATGTTTGGAAGAAAGACAAGAGTAGGACTTTTGGATTCAAATGTGGAAATCGATATTATTAAGCATCGTGGTGATCATCAGCTGCGGTTTAGAGACACAACAAGACATGAAAACAAAATTCAACTTAATCGAGAGGAGTTTTTCATTTTAACTTGTGCTACTGAACCAATAACAAGATATTTGAGACAACTGGTGTTTTCAAGTTCGATTATTAAAGATTATCTGGAAGACACTTTGGACAAACAACCGGACGCACCTATATTATACGGACCTGTGGATACTTCTATATTTAATAGAGTTCCTCATGAAGTACAGATGTGGAGACAATTGGAAAAGTACGCTCAACTACATAAGAAATCAGTAAAACAGGAAGAAGAGGAAGATGGAGGAGAAGAATCAAGTGTTAGTGATGAAAATGAAAACAAGGAAAATATAAAGATGGAAACTTAAATGACAATGGTTAGTTTTTAAAACAATAACCAACATTTTGTGGGGTTAGGCCTATTGGGGACGGTGCCCACGTTAAATATACACCAACGCGCCAACAACTGTACGGCCTGGTATAAAAGTAGTACCTACCGTGGTGTGGAAATCAGTTGACCTCCTGACTTCGTAATGAGCAGACGTGTGACCTTCAAAATGGACAAGGGAGAAGAAGAACAAGTAAAGTCCAAGCCTGGTATTATTGAGTTTCAAGCGTTTCGTGGTAATGATGATAGATTCATTATAAAAGAACTTGTGTTTTTGGACATGAATACAAGTGTTCCTTATTCGTTTTTATTTAAACCACCATGTTCTTATTCGTCTTTAACTAGTAAAGCCGCTACTACCAACAGATGGATTTCAAAACACTTCCATCATATTGATTGGTATGATGGTTTTACAAGTTACACGGACTTGTATCACATTATGCATTACTTTTCAGACAAGTTTACCAATATTTACACAAAAGGGCTGGAAAAGAAAAGATGGATCGAAGGATTTACTCATGTTCCGGTTAATGATGTGGAATTGGATAAGAATTATCAATACATGCTGGAAACCATATGTATTTGTACAAAAAGCCCAGAACATGATAAAGATAGACATTGCGCTTTGAAAAATGCCTATAAACTCGCCTCTTACCTTCAAAGTGGGGAATTGGGGAGTGGTGGGGGTAACGGAGAGTATATAAGTGGGGAGCAGACAGGGACCTGGCATGAGTATTACTCGAGATTCCGAGACGACAACATCTCCGAGCAAGAAGACGATCTGTAACCTGACCATGGCATCTCACCAGTTCCTTCAGACTTTGGTCGAGCAGTTCAATGCTCACTCCAAGTCAACAATATTACCTGTAAAGAAGTGCTCGGAACTAAAAGACGAGAAGCACTACATAATCCATGCTATGAAGAAGATGGAGACTACAGTTGGGGAGGCCATCTGCTGCAGTCTCAGCGAGGCACCGTTTACTCCGGGGGATGAACCAAAGTTCCAGGTGTACCTGCCCAAGAGATTCGTCCATCTTCTACAAAACGAGGATCTTCGCTCTATTCAACCCGGGTGTCTATACCTGGTGTCCCACGGCTGCACGGGTAGCAATTCTACAGAGTTGACCATCCACATCGCTGACAAGCAGCAGTGTTAGATTTAAGTTTTAATGTTGTACATATGTTGTTGTTGTAATGTTTTATAAATAAACGAATCATAAAAGACAAAAAAAATAACAAAAAACAAAAATGCAACATATCAATATGTGACAAACTTCACGTATTGATATGTTGCATTTTTTTTAAACTTCGCGGGTGACCTTGACCTTTGACCTTTGCATTTCACAACTACCCCCACTACCGTAATTACCCCCACTACCGCACTAGGATTCAAACCTGCTTGGATGCGAAAAACGGTCATTCTGTTGCCAACTAGCAAACGATGAGCACCTTGTACGAGCTTTGCTTACAACGAGTTATAACTGACGCATCTTTATTCCAGACGGCTTTACGAGATAATATCCCTATAACAGTAAAACAGGATATCGAAGAGTACAAGAAAGATAATAGAGGGTATTCGGGATACTCCTGGTATAGGTTCCAAGACGGGGAAAAGTTTTGTAGGCCTTGTGGCAATGCTGCCGTCAGAGACCTTCGACGGTTCGTACAGGAAGGTGGTAGAAAACAGTTCGGATTTCTAGCACCGATGTTTAGATTTGAAAACTACAAGGACACCTGTGCTATTTGTTCCATCCCACTGTATCAATGGAAAAAGTTTAGAAGTGTTTAATTGGATCTTCCATACCCCCCACCACCATTACCCCCACCACTTTTTCATGTACCTCTAAACGCTGTGCCTCGGCTTCATTTCTACTCCAGCAGCCGACCTAGCAACATCAGGATGTCTCTGAACGTCAGTTGCGCAAGTTACGAGGAGGTGAGCATCAAGACTCAGCAGGAGCTAAACGACTTGTACAAGGAGTTGCAGCTCATGGTGGCACGAGGCTACCGTATAAACGTGCAAGTTTACGCTTGCAACATACGGAACACCCGGCAGTCAAAAGAAGAGCCTGGACACTCCTCCACGGCTTCCTCACCGGCGTCGATGAAGACCGAGCCAGACAACTTGGACTACTTCAGCTGACTAGCAGTTGTCTTCCTTGTTCTTACAATAATAGAATATGTATATTTTTTCATTATATTAAAGAAGTAAAAGAGCAAAAACGCCTATCTTGTTACTGACATATAAGCTCAGTAACAAGATAGGTTTTTTTAAAACACAATTTGGATGACCTTGAAACTTCCCCCTCCACTGCTTTGCTACCCCCACCACTTGACTATTGATGTACATGGCACATCACAATTGGAAACCTCATTCCATCTTCAACAGCCAAACCGACAACATCAACAATGGCAAACCTACCAACGGATAAAACATGTCCTCATGTTTGCTGTGACTTCGTCCACGAGTTGGAGAAGAGGATGCAGGAGAGGGCGATACGAAGAAAGCAGATACACTCAGAAAATATCATGATAGTCAACGGTTATCTTTTATTGTTCGGCCTTATTATGGTTGTACTTTTCATACTGTATGGCATAGTCACATGTGTCGGCAAGGTTGCAGAAGAAAACGCTCGCCACCATCAATTGGAAAGTTTCAATGTTACTTTGTAGGTTTTCCTTTTTTTTAAAAACTTCGTTTGGATGACCTTGAAAATACCCCCACTACTCCACCACACCCCCCACCACTTCACCATGTTCCTGCATGAGCATCACATCAACCGTCATTCCTTGTCCGACAAGCAACCATGGCAGACAACAACACCATCAGCCAAGCTGACTCCACTACTGATGTCGGTACAAGTACGGGTTGGACACTGTCGATCGATAGTGTACACTATTTGGAAACAATTTGCGAACGGATGAAGGAAATACTGCGGGACAACCCTGGAATCATAATACAAATGAATTTAAATTATGATTGGTCCCAAGTCAGAATGCAAGGGGACGATAACAACGGTCAACAATCTCCACAATATTCGCCCATGTCCCCGATCTACCCTTACGGCGAGTCTGACGTCGATGAAGATGAGGCTAATGAGGATGTGGGGGACAACGAGGCTGAAGAGGAGTAACCTTCATTCCTTTTTTTTAAAACCCAAATTGGATGACCTTGAGAATTCCCCCTCCACTATTTCCTTTTTTTTAAAACCCAAATTAAATGACCTTGAAAACACCCCCTCCACATACTTTTGGTTTACCCCCTCTACTTTTCAATACTGTTACCACAGTCTGTAGCTCACATCATTCCTTGCTTAGCTATCATGGCGGACAGCACTCTTTCTCGAGTTGACTCCACTACGGATGAAGAATGGCCATTTTCCTGGAATGTTCATCTGCAAGACTCGGCAGAAGTGGATATGTTGCATGAGAAATTGGCGTATGTATTAAACGAAAACCCCAACATTGAATGTAGAATGACTATGGATTTCGATGCGACAGGGGTCCACACTCAACCTTCCACTTCCAGCCAGCCTGAACCTCAGCTACAGCCGAAGAACTTTACACATCTTTACACTCCAATACGGCCGGAGGATGTGGTTATCAGCAAGGCAGACTCTACTACAAGTTATATTGAGCCAACAAATTGGAAGCTTGTTGTTGACACCTTACACAAGGTGGACTTAGTATGTGACAAATTAAAGGAATTGATGATGCAAGATCCTGGTCTTCGTTTTAAAATTGATTTGTTTTTCATCTGGGGAGCACCTGCACGGGGCTCTTCGTCTGACAGCTCTCTAAGTACAACGGATGAGGAGGAGGAGGAGGACGACTAGTTATCTTTTTTAAAACTCCGTTTGGATGGCCTTGACCTTTCCCCCTCCACTGAGTTTATTTAAGGTGCACTCTCAATGACTGCAGCATCATTTCATCGCGCACCTTCACCACAGCAACATGGAGAGTCAACTCAACTACTGTTGCAAACGGAAATGTTTTTCATGGCCAAATGACATTGATGTTGCGGATGGCCTGGCGTGTAGAAAATGTGAAGCTTTTGGTCAATGCATGTGTAAGTGCAAGTCTTGGAAGAAGCCTAAACCAGAGTTGAAGACATTCCATGTGTACCAGATGAGAGGGCATAAGTACACTTGTTGCCCTGAACGTTGCATTGAATTCACACTAAAGCAGCTAACTGGCTGCAAATTGTGCAACAATCATTTTGCAGGTTTTTGCAAACATTATTTAGGAGCCTGTCAGTACAGATCAACTTGGCATACAGAAGCACTCACTATCAATGAAATCGCTATAGATACACAAGAGTAGTCTTTCTACTCTTTTCTTTTTTTAAAACTCCATTTGGATGACCTTGACCTTTCCCCCTCCACTCACCTTAGTTTATATAAACCCCATTTCCACTGACCACAGCATCACTTCATCGTGCTCCCTCGTCAAAGCAACATCAACTATGGAAAGTAAGCGCATCTCATGTTGCGAGCATAGGTGTTTGGAGATACAAGGCGTCACATATTGTGCAAAGAAGCGTTGGGAGGAAGAGACGGGGACAACCTATTGCTGTGAGGATAAGTGTTTCCTCTTACCAAAGTGGCAAGTGGATGGGCTGGCCTGCCGGCAATGTGAATGCTTCGGATGTTGCAGGTGTAGATGCAAGAACCAACAGCTGCCACCACCGGTACTACAAACTTTCAAAATCTACAAATCCAAATACTTTTATACTTGTTGTCCGCAGCGGTGTATTAAATTTCACTTCTCCAATCTTACCAATTGTCGGAAGTGCTACGGACAACCTGATGGGTGGTGCACCTGTTTTCTGGACTCCTGCCGCTACAGATCGGATTGGTTTACAGATCCGTTGGAAATTGATGAAGTCGCCCAGGAAGCACAAGAGTAGTCTTTCTACTCTTCAACTTTTTTAAAACTCCATTTGGATGACCTTGAGATTTCCCCCTCCACTTCCCCATATACCTAGAGTACACAGAGCCTGACAGTCAGTCACTCGGTGGCTGTCGTGGGGTGCGCATCGGTGTCGGCGCTCCGTTGTTAGGTTTTCAAGGTCACAGTAATATCAAATTGTTGGTGTTGTGCTGGTTCAAGGTCACCTGAGGGATAACCGATTGCCCATTTAGGCAGGGTCATGTCAGAAACTCGAGTTTAACTTGGCACTTTTGCCGTTTCTCGTCGAAAATTCGCTCCAAGTGGTCAAGGTCACGGGGACTCTGACTGAAACTCGGAGCGTAGTGCGAGAAACGGCAAAAGTGCCAAAAAATTTTAAGTTTCGGCGTGACCTTGACCTCAGTGGCGTCGGTGACGTCATTTTGATGACGTAAGGGGTGATGACGTCATCAGCACGTCATTTCTGTGACGTCATGGGTGTGACGTCATAGAAATGACGTCATTAGTGATGACGTCATCGATGACGCAATCGATGACGTCATCGATGACGTCATCGGTGAGGTCATTGACCTCGATGACGTCATCCCTCAGGTGACCTTGAACTGAGCCAGCACCAACAATTTGACACTACTGCTAATACCTACTGTGAAGTTTTAGAAATTTTGGCAATAAGTTTAGAATAGACCTTATTATCGAAGGTACGGTAAATGGCCAATATAACAGGGTGGACACATTTTAAGATCAAATAAATATATAATAACCAAGTAACTAAGAAACGTGGGAATTGTTTAAATAGCGTATTAAAAACAGTTTCATCACAATACAAGAAAAAAATCTGTTACATCATTCTTTTTACAAGTAAACCTCAAGATTTCCACGTTGAAGAGAAGCTCGTCATGGTTTTCACGCAGAGTTTGCAGTATGAATTCCACCTCAGACCATATGTTTTTTTTTTTTTTTTTTTTTTTAAGCACTGCTGTAGTTATGTCTCCAATAACCTATCTTACTTTTGAACCTAAGTTTCTCAAAGTCTTGGTCCTTCTTTGTGAACTTCTGTCCTTGTCGCAAACCCAGAAAAATTCCTAAAGTTATAATGTGGGGATAACGTGAAAACAAACTAGTTCGGCCATTTTATACGCTTTTATAATAACTTGTTTATTATGACTGGAATACTTAAAAGTATTTTTTTATCATTCTGCACGAAATCAGCCTGTTTTTTGTTCTCTCAATAGTACTAAAACCTTTTCTTTATTGTCCTAGGACTGAAAAATCATATGGAGAATTTTTTAGGTCCTAGGACTGAAAAGTCAGCTACTTGATAAGTGTATTATTATTGATTTATTCATATTTGAAGGGTGCAGAGAAAGAACGATTGATGTCACAAAAACTAAATTTTACAGGACAGGCATTTTAAACTTTAAAACCTTATAAAACGACCAGGAATTAGAATAAATAATCAAAAGCTAGTGTTTTCTTATCTACAACTAATCCTTTATTAATTTAAACTGAAGTTCTTTCATTAAAAACAATATAATAGCTTTTATTAATAAATAAAAAAATACTTGCTTGGACAACGAGCGTTTTTTCTCTGTAAATTAGGACAATAAAAACTGTTTCAAATGAAAGCTTGAAATATATTTAGAAATTTCACAAAGATATTAAGTTTAAACTTTTATTAATGCTTAAATATACTTTAAATATATATATATATACACATATGTATACAAAATATATATACATATACTCGCCTACGGCTCGATGGGGGCTCCGCCCCCATGCCCCCTTTGGGGGTTGCCCCGAATTCATTAATTGTTCTAAGTTTTAAGAACTGAACAGACTAGTTGAGGCCTCCACCCCAACTCTATACTTATCTTCTCTGACTTTTTTTAATAGTTCAGGAAATCTTAAGCATTTAAGATATTCTCTTGATATTTTAAGTTTAAATTATTTATACTTTTGTTTTATATTTTATATAAAATGCTCAGGGTATGTTTGTGGAGTAAATTTCAGTCATCCAAGTGTCATAACAGTAAATAAAAAATATTAAAATAACTTAAATTTTGTGAAAGAATTTTGAAAATACGTTTTGGGGTGAAGAGAGTGAAATGCTACAAAATCTTAAGGGCCGAGCTTAAAAAGCATCTAAAAAATATAATGCTGCCAAAACATATATCGGTATAGCAGTATCTTTACCGGGTTTAACAAAATGACCAAAAACTGTACATAAAAAATGTTAATAATTTAGTATTTTCGCAGTTTTTTTTTTTACTAATCTTTGATTGAAATCGGCCAATGGCTGCTTCTATAGTAAGAACTAGATATATTCATAGCTTATACCAAATTTGAGGCATGTATGTGTCATAAAAGTAAACGATAAATATTGAAATAGAGCAATTTTGGTGAAAGAATTTCGATATTGTGAAAGCACGCCAATCTTTACGGGTGAAGTGGGTGAGATACGGCAAAACTGCATTGGACTGGACTTGTAGAACGTTTACAATAGAATGTAATACTAGCAAAATAAATATCAATTTGGCAGTATATTTGGCAGAATAAAGTAATTTACAAACACTTTACACAAAAAATGTTAAGAATTTTGTGTTTTTTTTCAAGTTTTTTAGACTTAATTATAATTTTAATTGGTTAATGGCTGCCACAAAGGTAAGATCTAGTTGATACCATAATATGTACTTAAGTTCAAGCATCCGTGTGTCATAAAAGTAAATAACAAATTTTAAAATAGCGAGATTTTTGTGAAAAGAATTGGAAATTTTGAAAGTAAGCCCCTTTTTAAGGGTGAAGGGAGTGAGATACGGCAAAATGTCACAGGACTAAACTTGTAGAGCGTCTAATTCCTGACCATGCATATTCTTTCAGATTCGAGGTAGGACCTCTCGTTCAAAAGTTACAGCGTATTTAGAAAAGCCTTACATAGTGTAGATTTTACCATTAAAAGAATTATTTTTTTGAGGGGGTTAAAATTTGAAAATTCTATGTTTTGCGATTTCTCCTTTGTATTGACCATACAAACTACTTGTGTACCAAATTGCAAGTTTTTAGCTCATCCGGAATAAAATTAAGATTTCTCTATTGTTCCAGGACCGGTAATATCCCACTACTTATGTTCAAAAATCCGGAAAAAGTGAAAAATGTATTTTGTGAGTAAACGAGACGAGATACGGCAAAATATGTAAGAATCAAAATTGTAGATATTAAAAACATCTATCAAAATTGTCTTTTAAAATATTTTGTAGGACCACCGGTTTAGTCACTAGAGCCCAAAAGCCGAAAACAGGGTTTCATTAAAAACGCTCTGGAGGCTTAACGGTGTAAGATATGATAAAAAGTCACTGGACCAAAATTGTAGATAGTTAAATTTCCTATCGTAGTATTGTTCTCAGATTTTAGATAGGACGAAGCGTTTGGCCGCTAGAGCGAAAAAACTAAAATTACAATTTCAGAAATCCGCCATTTTGAATTTTTTGGTAGGTTAAAATTAAAAATTTTCAAGTTTAAGATTTTACACTTAGCATTGATTGTTCAGGCTAGACGTATGCCAAATTTCAACTCTCTAGCTTAAACGGTTACGTCAGAAATTCGTATCCCATATAAGTGAGTGAGTCAGTTACACATGGGGCTGTATATATTATAGACTCGCCTACGGCTCGATGGGGGCTCCGCCCCCATGCCCCCTTAGGGGTTGCCCCAAATTCTTTAACTTTTGTAAAAGTCGCACATAATTAGCAGACTTCATATAAATATGAGAGTTGAGAGTTAGTATCCTTAGCCACGACAGAACCGGCTCGTAAACACTGTTCACAAGCAATTAAAATTGTTCATTAGCAATTGTTAAAAAAATGTTGTGATTGTAATGGGTGGAGATAATTTAAAACACAAAATAAATGAGTTTGTTAGTAATGAAAATATAATGGCCTACTCTTCGTTTTCAGAGGCTCTTTTCCCAAACCCCCTTCCTAATTCCCCCGAATTCTATAAAGGTTAATGGAGTTGTGAATAAATTTAACATGTAGGTATTATATAGGTATTTACTTAAAGTTGATAAACTTATCTGTAAATAAGTTTCGCATAATAAGTAAGGTATTGAGTAAGATTAGTGTCGACTTAAGTCGTAGGATAGTAATAATTAATACAATAATACAATATTGTACCTTAGGAGTTGTGGCAGGAATTTGATTGGTTTGAAAGTATTAGTTATCATTGAAGTAGATTGTAATGAAGGTGTTGAAATGGGAAGAATACGTGTAATTTATTGTATTTAACGGAAAATTATAAAATAAACATAAGAAATTTGATGAAAAAATTAAAAGGATAAACTGAATAAAAAATTTTCATTAGACCATCGAAAACAACGAAAAATTCCATTAAAACCAAATAATTTGAAAACTATTAAAAATAAAATACTATTCAGTTACCATCCTTCAATTGGTTGTATTGAAATTCCGGGGAATAACATAGCAATCCGTTAATATTGAACGTACATTGATAAAAACATAATGTGATATTGGCATTCATTACGATTCCTTCATTTCAGTTTTTAGTGAATGGTGTTAAACTTCTACATTTACCTAATTTCCTTTTAAGTTACTGTCAAGGCAAATAAAAAAAAATTCAATCTTTTCAATACAAAAATACAGTAGTTACTAACAAAATAATGTTAAATATTGGTTAAAATTCCAAATTTACCATAAACATCAAAGGCCCTATCTTTTAGCTGTAGGACCAGGACATTAAATAACAATCAAAGTATAGCAATCAGTTGCTTGATATAGTGATTTGTTCCACCTAACTTATAGTAGTTATAAAACTATAGATCACGGGGTAATAGGTACTATAATCATGAAGCCCTTATAAAGTCTTAAAATGAAGAAAGTTGCAACTTAAGAACCATAAAGTCGGCGTAGAGTATGCATTTTCAACCTATAGTGTCAAAAAACCAATTGTGAAATAATAGCCAAAAAAGGATTATTTGTTAAATTAAAATATACTGAATGAGTTTTAATAATTGAAAAGCATCGAATAGTTTTAAATTACAACAATAATAAAGGTAATCGAGACTTTAGGTGAGAGCACTACATTGAGGAATTTTGACGGACAAAGTGACAGCGAAAAAAATACTATTGAGTTTAACTAAAATCTAAGCCTTATTGGATAGCAGCAAATAGGTTAAAGACGGGATGTCAAACATGTGGGACACGTTTAAATTAAAACTGCACCAGAACCATCAACTGAAGCATTATATTCAATCTGGGGATCCATATAGAGGGACAGCATACAAATAGTAGAAAATTAAGTTCTAATTACTGTATAAGTTAATTTTTTGTGCGAAAACCTACAAGAAATTTTCCAGCATTAGTTCGGCCGAAAGCGTAATCCGAGGTGAATTTGAATAAGTAATCTAAAATAAATTGAAAATGAAACGAGAATCCAACATTTAAATCTGATCTTATTGTTCAATACTTATTTAAACATTCTCAAAAACATATTTTAAGTGTGTAAAAGAATCTAATATAAGACACTGAATATAAATCAAACAGAAAGATAACAATTAACAGTCCAATAAGTAGTGTACAAAATAATAAAATTCCAAATTTACCATAAACATCAAAGGCCCTATCTTTTAGCTGTAGGACCAGGACATTAAATAACAATCAAAGTATAGCAATCAGTTGCTTGATATAGTAATTCGTTCCACCTAACTTATAGTAGTTATAAAACTATAGATCACGGGGTAATAGGTACTATAATCATGAAGCCCTTATAAAGTCTTAAAATGAAGAAAGTTGCAACTTAAGAACCATAAAGTCGGCGTAGAGTATGCATTTTCAACCTATAGTGTCAAAAAACCAATTGTGAAATAATAGCCAAAAAAGGATTATTTGTTAAATTAAAATATACTGAATGAGTTTTAATAATTGAAAAGCATCGAATAGTTTTAGTATGAATTTTTTGGTAGGTTAAAATTAAAAATTTTCAAGTTTAAGATTTTACACTTAGCATTGATTGTTCAGGCTAGACGTATGCCAAATTTCAACTCTCTAGCTTAAACGGTTACGTCAGAAATTCGTATCCCATATAAGTGAGTGAGTCAGTTACACATGGGGCTGTATATATTATAGATTAATAAGTATTGTCAACTTTTGACAGGGATCTCCGATTTTGATGAAATTTGGCATGAAGGTGTAGGACTAGGTCTATTTTAATGAATTTGTGAACCACCATAATCGGGTCATGGGGACGGGGTTTTTGGGGTTTCAAAAGGGTAAAAAATGTGATTTTGGAATTTTTTGAACAAAGTTTTTTTTATGGAACAATTTCAACTAGGCCTAATTCATTTTAAAGAGCTTAAAAAACAAACAATTTAGTACCCTTAAGTTTTAACTTGGCTTATTAGGTTATGGATAAAATCCAAAAATAGGTCTTCCATGTTATTCTTATGGGGAATTTACAAAACCCTCTATCTTACATATTGACATAACTTGATCAAATTTAGAAAGTACTAGGTAGGCTTCAACTTATATTTACTTAAAGCAGCCATATGGCGGCAAACCCACATCCTCGTTCCCATAATTTTGATGGGGGAAGTTAAAAAAATCAAATCCTGTAGGATATTTGCTGAATATGCAGGTCTGCTGCTAATAGTGCCATACTATTACCTTTCTTGGTAGAACCAATACTCACATTCAAGCTCGACACATCATCACCATCATCATCACCATTACTTATTGTAATATTAAAAATAAACTTTAAAACACAATTAAGTTGAAGAGCACTGTTGTAGGCTGGCTGGCGTAACAGCCAGAGACTGGTGCAAGACACAGCGTGTATGCGCTTCAGAGTGCGTCGGCACGATTAGTGGACTACAAGCGTTTCTTCGCTGTTCGCGAGGGACAACAAGCACTAGTTCTCTGCATACCAAATCTTTTTTGTTGATTTTTAAGGACCCCGATCATTATTTTGCTGTAATGGAAGCACGTGGTTGTAGAACTCACATTTCCCTACACAGTGGTGGTATTAGTTAAATTTTGAATATTTTTGGACATCAAGCGTTTTTTCTCTGTACCCTTCATTTAGGAGCATAATTTTGAAATTCAAACCTTATGAAGAGCATTGTTTGTAAATAACAGAAATGTAAACACTGCATATAACTTACTTTGTAAATATAACCTCGAATATACAACTTTATAGTTAATGTTTTTAACGATTAAAAAGTCTAATTTCGCATTATGATAAAAAAAGTTGTTCATCACTCGGAGCAAAAGTGTCTTTTTGATGCTTAATCGTTTTTAAAAACTCGGCTGCGCCTCGTTTTTAAAACACGATTGCGCACCAAAAAGACCCATTTTTTCTCCTAGTGATGAAAACTACTACTTTAATTTACTCTTTAACACTCTTTCAATGTGCTATTTAACAAAACAATTTCCGTGTTTCTAAGCTACCTAGTTGTTTATTTATTTAATCTTCTAATATATTCAATAATTTATGACCACCCTATATTTCAATTTGCTTCTCTCTGAGCTAGTTCAATAAACATTTTTCATTTTTTAAGCACAACAACCTAAAAGCAGTGCAATAGTGCACCACATAGCAGTGAAAATGTGGTGCATTGCGCTGCATAGGTAACTCTGGTTAAAAATAGTTTATGAATGCTATAAAAGTAAAACAATACAAATCAAACTAACCATTATTTCATTCTTCTGTCAGGACACACTAACTCAACTTCAATTGTATGTATTATTTTAATAACATTTTTGTTTTTCCATAAGCTAGACCCAGATTAAGTTCGTGCAGTCAAAAGAAACATCACAACGGTTATTGAGCAGGATAGGTAAAGAGTTTCACTCAACCCCCGCTCAGCCCCAGACACCCCTTATGGATTAAGACGGATCGTTTGGACCTGTCGTTTTTAATCCACCAGGAGGGCGTCAGCTGTTTGTATTGTTATGGTCGTGCTTCCAATTCGATAATAAGAATCTTTTACCCTTCTCAACCAGACAATAACTCTTTCTGTAATATTACATCAATCCCTAGACTAATATTTTTAACTACAACATGTTTGTTTGATATTGAGTACAGTAAACGGAAAAGTGGTTTTCATCACTAGGACGGAAAGTGGTTTTTTGCACAATCACGCTTTATTCTTTGGAAATATCAATTAAGCACAGAAAAAACTCTTTCCGTCAAAGTTATGAATATCGTTTTTCATCATACTGCAAGATAAATTAGTAGTCTAATAACCTATTTAACAATAAATAAACTAAAGTATGATCATCTGTTTACGTTTAGTAGTTGACTTCCATCTTAAGTCAAATATTCCTTTAAAAAAGTCTAATGAGTTAAATGTCAATATCTTGCATTAAAAATTTAGTCTTCAAGTCATATTAGCCTTATTTGTTTCGGACGAGTAAATTTTTGCTTAAGAAAAACGCAACTTTTGAGGTTAGCGCACTGAAAAACTAAACAGATGTTTCCGTTGCACGTGTAAAGGGCTATATAAAACTACGATTATGCGGACTACAGGCGAGAAAACATCTGTTCTGCGTGCACTGATGAAAATAAATTTAGTGAATACGAGATTAGTTTATAAACTGCATTCAAACTAATGCTGTCTGAAAACATTAACTAGAAATTATTGTGTAACCTTTTAGATTTGTTCATGTTCCTTTGTGTAATGTTCAGATTTGTCAGAAAATGTTTCATCAATAAAAATGTAAAAATAAATTTAAGACAACTAACAATGAATTTAGTCTTATTCAAAATAAAACAAAATCTAAAAGACAAAACAACAAGTATGACAGATCTGGAGTATATAGTATAAACTGCAATGACTGTCAACAACATTGGTCAAACTGGATGTAGATTCCTTTCGAGGTTTAAAAAGCATTACAAGCTACCAGATCCAATAACATGACCAGTCAAAGCTCAGAATATGCAGAACATATAATCCAGACTGACCATAGCTACTCAGGTATAGAATTGACAATGGAAATTCTAGATTTTGAAAACGAAGGAGAAAACCTCAATACCAAAGAAGGAATGCATATTTATGTAAACAATAGAAATGACGCTCGAACAATATTAAATGCAGGTACAAAAGAAAACCCCAATATTCGACAAAATCCTAGAACATAGAAATTGATCGAAAAGGAATTTTAGATTATTAAATAAATCATTTTATGTTTCGTTTATTTATAATATTAAGTGTAAGGTTATGTACTTTACACTGTAAACACGGCATGCAATGTCCGAAACACGTGTAAGTGTTAATAAAATGACATTCCCAATGGTACAGAGGTTTATTTTTTTAACTATAATAACTTAATATTTTATATAAAAAGTTTTATCTTAAATTAATTTATACGGCAGCTTTAATTTAGGTTATATACTTGTCACATACTTCATAAGAAACTTAAGTTTCGTAATTGTATTTCATAGATTAGGCCTACATTAATTGTATTTAATGGATTCATTAATTATATTTCATTGTATTTACATGGAGTTTAGGTATAAGCATCCTAATATGTAACTGTCAACCCTTTTTAACACGTTTTTTTACACATCGACAGTAATGAACATTTCAATCCCAAATCTCTAGAATAGATAAAAATCGAGTAATCTTGTTAGTAAACTCATTTATTTAAATTCTAATATATTGCCTTTATCACCTGTTATGTCTGCTAGTTTTGGTTTATGGTGAAAGTAAATCGCCCAGATTAGGCCGTGAGAGATAGTTTGGACGGCGAGAGAGTATTTCCCGGTAAACTTTGTTTAACGACCGCACTTTTATAGCCCGTAAAACCTCGTTACCTGTTTATTATTTACAAAGTGATGTAAAAGGTCATGGTTCGAGTGCTTAAGCTCGAAATAACACATTTTTCTATTTCATATTTAGTGACTATACTAAGAAAACAATTAGTTTAAGCAAGCCATATGGTTTTTTACAGATTTTAAGTGAGTCTTAATGTTATTTAGAAACTTACATTTAATTTTTCTGCTTAAAAGATTTAACTTTTACCTATATTATATGGGTGCTTTTTAAAAAAACACTCATCTGGATTTTATTAAAAATATATTTTTAGGAAGCACATGTACTTGGTTAATTATATTTCTTTTTCTCAAAAACTTTTTCCCTGTTCAGTTGGTGATCACTCACTAAATTGATTATTTTTATAAAAATAAATCAAATCAAATAGGTTGTCACTTTATTAATTCCTTATTTCACAACTATTTTCCTGATTATTGCTCTACTAAATTAATAAATTTAGTAAAGATTTATCAGCCTTTGTCCAGTATGTTATTCTATCAATAGCAATCTCATTCAGTACTACCAAAATAATAATGTAAGGCTGTTAATTTAGAATAAACTGCAAATAATATAAAGCTATCATTAATAATACAATTTATAGAATAAGTAGTATTCATTTTGCTAACATTAATCTAAGTTGTAATACCAAATCTACCATATTTAAATTGCGTCTTAAATTTGTAGTCACACTTCAAATAATACTGAATAAAAACAAGTGTAAATTTAGCCTTCATGAGATCTTTACGAGGAAAAGAAATATGATCTTTTGTCGGGACAACAATAACCAAACGTCAGTGGGAAACAATGGCTGGTGACCTGAAAATCTGAGTTTCTTGGCTGTGATTCCGTAATCTTTGTCACTAAGACTTATAGGTTTAACACAGTTTTCGGAATTGGTGGTGTAAATAAAAAAAAGACATTAACCCAAGAATGGACGTCGACGTGTTGATAGTTTTTTAGTCGTAAACAATTACAAATAGGCCCTATATTTGTTGTGAAAATTAAATGAAAAATGCAAAAATAATCTTTTTATTTTTATCTAAAATATTTCGCTGATAATGTCATAAAAACTCGAAATATACTTTATTATAAATGTAATCAATAATATAAAAATACATTATTACATAAAATGTTTTAAGAAACGTCCTTTGAATCAATGTATAAAATAATATCTATATAACTATATAAATAATACTAATATCTATTTAAATAATAAAATATAACTGTCTTTGTAGCTGAGTGGTTATAGTGCTGGCCTTTGAATATAAAGGTTGCCGGTTCGATCCTGAGAAAAGTCAGTAGCTTTCTAAAGGTTCGATTCTGGACCCAGTTGTCATTTATCATTGGGCTATTAATTAATGATGCTTTCTAACAACTGGTCGATGTTAGATAGTAACAAGACTGGGGTTTGGACCTTTCCCCGTCAAAACGTTAAAAAATGCCACTTTCGTAGACAAAAACAAAATAAAATAAAAATAAAAATACCCACAATAATAATATCTACATTAAATGTAAAAAGGATATCATAAGTTAACATGGAATATCTAAGATTCACATCCACACATTCAAGCTAGTAAACATTTGAGCTAATCAAGCCGTTTCAAATCTTAGCTAAGGCAACATTCCACCAAAACAATCGTGTAAGAAACAGTCTAAAATATAAAAATATTTAAAGGAAACGTAAAAAAGAATGCAATTAGTGTCAATTTCTGAGAGAGGAGAAGAATGTTGGATGGTCCGGATAAATTTAGTAGTTTGACGATACAATGATCTAAATCCAGCGGCTCGGACCTACGTTCAACACAGTCTAGGCCAAGCGCTCGCGCCGCCGCCGCCGCCGCCGCCCCGCTCCGCCATTGTGTTGTGTTGTGTTTTGTGTTCGATGTATTGTTTTCATATTGTCGTCATTTGTTTGTGTTGTCTGTGTCGATGAAGAGGTGTGTGTACCCCCAATGTCCACAATGTGTAGTGGTGTGTCACTCGAAAACACTGGTATGTTTATGATGATTTCACAATTTCTTTGTTGAAATGTTTAATTTGCTTAATGTTTCTGCTTAAATGGAACAAATATTCGTAATCGTTTCATGTAATCAGAAGAACTTAGGCCTTAGGATAAAAACTGTTCCAAAATGGACTTGAACGTACGAGGTCTAGTTAAATGCGTTAATGTATTGTTTGCTGATCCGGATCCATCAATTGTTACAGTCAAATTACTATCATTGATTAAACACACCCCTTGTGGAATAGGCAAGTCAACATGACTCTTGACTTTAAATATTTCTCAATAAAAATCAACAAACATAAACATTGAAGATGATATCAGCTCTAAAATCTACAAGTATTGCTGTACTAATTATCCATAAAACAAAATAGAAACGGAATGTCCAAAAATAATTTTTATAAAAGGTGGAGTACTGTAAATGCCACGAACCTCATGGATTAGGGTACACTGTTTAGATCAAGATCTTAAAATTGAAATCGCCTAATCTATAAATTTATATTATAGGTTGTTACATGTCTTGTAAATCGATACGATTTCTATATTCTAAATTCTTTTCACAGTACGCATTCTTCCTCCATTCTACGACCTGACATACTGTTTGTTGTTTATTATTGTTCCAAAATGGTGTTATTATTGTTTATAACACTTCCATAATCCTTTGAATTTTAACACTAACAAAGCCACCATGTCTTTAAAACAGTATTTTAGATGTCCAAAGTTTTACCCACTCGGTGGCTGCAACGCACTGGATAGTTGATCACGCAGGATATAAAAGTCGACGCAGTTTGAGTTATTGAGTGTAAGGCTTATGTATCCCTGGGGCCTCCTTCCCTACCCATGCCTTCTGATGTTCTGGCTTTTCTTCCGGGTAGGGATGCTTAAACCAGTTAACACGTGTACTAAGGTTTTCATTTTTAAAATTAAGAATAATTCTAACACTGTATTCAAAATTAGACTGTAAAATACACATTTATGAACGGTAAACTTTGACTACCGACTTACCGATGGCTAATTCATGTTATTTTAGTTTAATATCTTAGGTTGATAAACTTTTCTATTTGGACAGTTAGTACCAGTGGACGAACGCTGGGCGACATACTATTGTTTCAATGAATAAACACTACAACTGAAATTACAAATGTAAGTAAATAATAAAAATATTCCACAGGTTTAATACTGAGACATTTCTCATAATTTTTAATATCCAAAAGTAACTCTAAACATGTTTTTTTTTTTCATTTTTATTGTTTTTCATTACCATTATAACATCCCAAAAGAGTATGTTTTTCATAACAATATCTGTATCAATTGTGGTGTTATTTAATAAAAACTGATATCCTTTGTAATGTTATTTTTATGAATATATATATTATGCATAAGACTAAATTGTGTCAAATTTAATATTTATTTAAGTTCTTGTTCAAAATTACATCAATATTGCATTATTTTACATTTAAAGTATTAAGTACCGGGGAGCCGAGCTTCGCTCTATAATTATGTCGTAAAATGTTACAAAATGTTTAAAGTTACATTTAAGTTTATTAAGTGAGGGTGAGATGTCAGAGCACGCCTTCAGTTTTCCCTTTTCTATAGGTCTTTTTTTACTTCCTCCTCGAGAATATTGGGGTGGGATAAAAGTATTTAAAATGTAAACAAAGAACTTAAACTTACGTTAGAGGTTTTTGAGAAGCATTTTCCTAAAATAACATTTTCAATCTATCTATAAAAATGAAAGTTTGTATCTTTAAAAACAAAAGCTTTGTGTGTCTTGAATAGGCGCAAAGACTACTGGACCGATTGACCTGAGGTTTTGTAAAACTATAATTTATTTATCTAGCAGAAAGATTGATAGGCATATTCCTGTTATTTATAAGCTTCTGGGCTTTGCCCTATTGGCCCTGCATATGTGTTATACGTAGAAATTTGAAAGTGTATACAATATAATTATAAAACTTGAAACTGGGCAAGTTTTGTTCAAATTTATTTATTCTTTAATTCAATGTATTAACATAAATAAACAGCTGTTAAAATTTTGTTATTTTTTGGTAATTTTACTTTTGCAAAATTATTAGACAATCTCTTTCATTCAACCAATCTGCAGCATCTATACTTATTTAATACGCTAAGGTTTTTTTGTGTTGAGAACTCCTCCTACAATTTTTAATCGATATTCAAGTTTTTGGTGTCGTTGGATAGGGCTTGTTCTGTAGTTGTTTCTGCTAAAAATCGGGTTTCAGACATAAAATAAGGGCGCTTTACACAAATCAAGTTTGAGATTTTCCCTTTAGAATAACATTGGGTTTGGGTTGAACATTTTAAACATCTGTTAATGTATAGCTGTAAACACGTGTAGTTTTTTGTGATTACTGATATTCACAATATTGAATTGGTTGGTTGTCGTTAATTTAGAACTAAATGTTACTTTTGTATTGTATCAAAATAAATTGCTTGATTCCGAGCAACAAGTAGACTAGTAATTCGTAAATAAAAATTACATGTGGCGTTCTTACACCATTTACCATTTTTACCATTTACCACCGAAGTCATCTCTGCAGTCCTTGAAGAGAGGGAGAGTCGTCAATTCTTGCAATTGTATGTCAATTTTTTGCAGACGATTTTGTCCTAAGTCCACAATTTAGCTCGCTAAATGATGTCAATGATGTTGTTATTTCTAAGTCAACCCTTATTACCGAGTGGTGCAGTACAAAGAAACCCTGCATAAATGCTGAGAAGGTTCAGGATGTAACACTGTGTCTGGGCAGTAAATCCAGCAATGTAAAATCACTTAAGTTCTTAGGGTTTAATTTGCAGTCCAATATTAAGTGGCAAACACACATTGATTATTTGGCTTCAAAAATTGGGACGGATATTCATGATAAGATCACTAAGTGCTTGTGTTTCTCCTGATGTCTTTCTCTGTATTATTCCGCATACATCCATAGTTTTATGTCATATGGAACCTCAGTGTGGGCTAACTGTTCTTATGCCATTGACATTGACAGAATATTTATGTTGCAGAAAAAGGCCGTAAGATTAATGTGTGGCGTTCATAACCATAAACACATTGCAAGCCCCTCTTGATTGCTCTTAAAATACTTACCATCATTGTTTGTCATGTCATGCTTTTTGTCAAGGACAATCTGACAAATTTAACCAAAATATCAAATGTTCACAGCTACTCCACAAGGTTTAGAGGTAATATTTCCACGTCAAGGTGCATGTTTTCAGCCACTGAAAATAGCCTTTGCTATCAAGACATATAAATATAATGCTTTGCCTGTTAACATAAGAAATTTATCTAGAGCTAATTTTAAGAATGTTATAAAAACTGGTTTAACAAAAGTCTTATTGTATAAACCTGAAGAGTTTTTTGAGGTTAAGTTTTTATGTAACAAACTAACCTTAGTTTGATTTTTTGACGGTTGTCATAAACATTGTTATTGTTTCAATTGACTTTAAAGCATTTCATTTTGTTATAATCATATGATTTGCACCTATACTTTTCTTAAGGGCAAAAATTTGATTCATTATCTTACTATGTAATCCAAGGTTTTTCGTGTTTTGATGAATTAAACTACCTGTTATTTTATACCCTAGAATTTATCGCTCAATACTGGGCTTCCACTCGTGCTTTTGAAGATTATGCCTAATCCCCAACACAACTAAGAAATTTTGTCGTTTTTAATACACAAACTGGCTACATGGTTAAAACATGGGACTTACGTTTCGGAAAAAAAATTTTAATCAGGTGATCGCTCCAATGCTTTTCTTATGGAGAAAAATGATTTTTATTAACGATTTTACTAAATATTTCGAGCGTTTTGAGCGTTTTGATGAATTAAACTACCATTATTTTGTACCCAAGAATAGTTATTTTCCATCCGGAACTGTCTCCGGCTTGTACTTCGCGAGATAATTTCCAACCACAAACCCCACTACAAATCTTTCTCGTTTAATATAATAGGATAGGATTTGTCAAATAGACTTATTTGTTATTATTTAAACAAACTATTAATGATCATTGATAAATTATAATAAGCTGATAATGAACTGAGAGTATACACTCAAATCTAGTGGCAATATCATGTTCTCCTGCAAATAAATTAAACGATTAATTTAAAATATATATTTAATATGCAGTTCCTACAATTTAAATGTCTATTGCATTATAGACGTAAAATGGATACAACTTTTTTTGCAAGCAGTTAATTCATAAAGATTTAACTTAATGTGCTTTGGACCAGTATTTCAGTTACTTTTAGTTTTACATTTACATGTTTTAAATTAGATCAAACATGCGAGAAAACATTTGGCTACAGAGCTACTCCACTCTATATAGTAGACAAAAAGTATTGTTTGATCAAATAAATCTGTAAATCGTGATTATAGTTAGTTTCATCGTAACAACATAACATAAACATTGAAGATATGAGCCATCACAGCATGATATATGAATGATATGAGAACCATAGAACAAGAATGCGTACTATGAAAAAACTTAAGAAAAATCGTTGATTTACAAGACATAGGTAAAAACTATCGTAAGCTTTTAAAAACTTACTAAACAAAGCGTTTTTCACCATTAAGAACCAGCGATGTCATGGTTAAAATTAAAAATCTCAAACGACAAGATTTTTCTTAACTATATAAAAAATATCCATTCCTTGTAAAATTTATTTGACATTTAACACTCATCAAATGATCGTTTGGTTTTCAAGCCATCTTACATGTTGAAATCAATTTATCAGTTAAATCAATTATGATTAAGTAAGAAAACCTCTTAAGCCTTAAAATGTCAATACATTGGAGAGGTTAGTGAGAGAACGAAAGCTAAGTAGACCACGTGCACTAAATAGTCGGGGGAAATGGGTTTAAGAGGATTGGTAATCCAACGCTTTTCCTCACCTGCAGTAAAAACACCTAATTATAGCTGACAGAAGTAGAGCGGCCGTGAATCTTTAACGTCCCACGCAAACTCTGATATCTGGGTTTATATTTTGACTAACGTTGTATTTACTTATAAACTAACATGTTTTCATTATTTAACACTCTTCTATGAACTTCTTTAAGAAAGTAATTATTTTCATAAATAAAAATATTTACTTAAGAATATCTTTTTAGCACAGAGATATATTTTAAAACAATTTCTTAGTAATTTGTTCAGTTTTCTGAGTGTATTTAACCTTATCTGGTTTATTTTATTAGAAGATAGTCTTTTTTTGGACTTTTTTTCCATTTTTCACACACATCTTTAATTTGCCATAAAACTGTTTAAATCTTCAAACTTTAGGGAAATTCTCAGGATTATATGGTAAATATATCACATAACTTGTAATAGAATACAGTTTTACATATTCATCGAATAAATTTAAATACACACCATCTTATTAATTTTCCTGACTAGTAATTAACAAAAATATGCATCGAAAATTAAAATGTGCATAAGTAAGTAAAAAGAATCAATTCCTTTCACTGCTATTTAAATTTAGATAAGGCATGAATTTATACTAGTTTATATTCTTATACGTGAAGATTTTTTGTTAAAGTAGATCCTTTCTTATCACTTGACCATTTTTGTACCGTTTGAGTTGTCAAAAGATTTGTACCAGTCCTTTAGTTTTGCAATAATGTTCAGATTATATATATTACTATTCTGAAGGTCATGGGCAGCTCTTAAACGGTTCTGTTTTTTGTACATTGATAACAATGGGAATACTTTTTATTGAATTAAAAAGCATAGCTGTTGATAGGAAAACGTAGTATAACAGAATAACTTTTAAGTATGATAAAAGTAGAGTACAATCAATCAAACTACAACAGAACTAAAATTTCAACAGAATGAAGTGGCTTAATGAATTGCATTGCGCTGCAGGTATATCTATATTTTTAAATATTTGACACGGGGAATGCTTTTTATATTTAATTTCAAACTAAAACATCTGTTGAGAGTAGTATATATTATACTCCAGTGGCGGATCCAAGGGGGGGGGCTAAGGGGGCTATAGCCCCCCCCTTGGGGGCCAAGGTGGGGCGCCGCGACGGCCGGGAACGGGCGCCGGCCCGGGTCGGGCACTGGCCGGGTGATGGGGCGCCGGCAAACCAGCGCAAGTTTTTCCGATATTTTTCAATGTAAACTACTTTGTGTCTGTTATGCACACTGTGAAATAAAAACATCACCCCTAAAAATATTTGTTCTTAAAAATGATATTATAATGTCCTTTTCTGGTAATTCGACTAGACGACACTGTCATTTTAGTGTCTGTATTGGTACGCCATCTCAATCGGTGGGGCACCAATTCTGGGGCTTCCAGAGTCCCTCTGTATGTGTATGCCAAGTCTTCGTATAGTTACGAGGCGGAGATGGGAAGTGACGTATTCCATCCTCAAGTTTAATGGTCCTTTTATATCGCGTCGAGCGACGCCGCGAGGTCTTGTGCCCGCCGCTTGTCGCTCGAATCGCTGTATACCTTATTGGATGACGCGTGACAGACGACCATCAGGCGCCGAGTATAAATGCTCCTATCTAGTGCAATGTACTTATTTTACGTGCCTTGAAAGATGCGATGTATAATAGGGGCCTAAGTGGAAGTGGTGGAGGCGAAGGGGAATCAAAATTACAACTAGATGTTATTTAATTTTTGGTTGCATTGCGCGCGCAAACTTTTCCTGTCACAACACGAAATCAAGAACAACAGACAGTGCAGAGCAAAACGCAATGCTGTATGTGTTATGTCTGATAAACCCTTTATGATGACTACCTATTGATTCAAACGAGATCACTTAATTAATTATTAAGATTCATTACCTATAATAAATAAAGTAGTTCTAAAGAAGGTTATGTCTGGAAAAATAAGACTGGTTTATTGTAAAGAAAACGATAATCTGATTAAATAAAAGACGACGAAAAGCAGTCTAAATTGACGTTCAAGTTTTTATCATAGCCAAAACCGTGTAGATTTGAACCTGGAGAAAATCAACTGGAGGTAAAATTCGTTAAAATAATTACTATTTCAAATAGCAATCATAATTTTTTACGAAAATAGGCTACTTATAAACTAATTATAGTATATATCGGCACTCGATCCCTACTAACAAAAAAGTATATTATTATACTCTAATATTATTATTGATGAGGTATATTTGTATTATGTCTATATGTATGTACACACGGATGTCGAGAAAGGCTCCAAAGATTTTCTTCAAACTTGTCAAATAAAGCATTTCTGGGATAAAAATGATAAGGCCTATATTTACAGGTTTCCATGTCAGGAAAATCTTCTTTCGGGTACTTGTCCATTGTTATACAAAAGCCAGCTAATTTTTTATGTTATTTTGATCTGCAGTATTAAAGACCACATAAATTGAAAGAAGACTATTTACTGAGCATTGTGTAAAATTTCACTTTTTAAGTCTTACGGTTTTTCGGTTCTACATACTTAAAGTTAGAAATGTCACCGATGATCGCGGTGAACGCATTTCCGCCCGCGGCCTGACACCGGGCCTACTGCAAGTACTCAGCCAAGTTTACAATGCTCTGCGACGATTAGGTTATGTTTGTTATTGATATATAGGTCAGAAATACTTTCACTAACTCAAAACAAGTCACACATAAGACCGACTAGACAGCTATAACTAACCCAGCGTCACAGCCTTCAGCGGAGATGTGTTCGCCACGATCATCGGTGACATGGCTGACTTTAAGCAAGCCCAACTAAAAAACGGTAAAACTTAGAAACGTGTAATTCTCACACGATGTTCAGTAAATAGTCTTCTTTCAATAGATGTGTTTTTAAGGCCGCACTTCGAATAATATAAAAAGTAGTTAGCTTAGTAAGTAAAATTAAGTTCTTTCGTTATATTAATGGTTATGTTGAATACGTTAATTTTTAACAATGGTCTTATGAAGTACAAAACTAAAAAAAAGAAATAATGAAGAAGCTGACTCAACGGCCAAAGTACAAACCAAGTGTCCAAGTTAACATGTGGTTTTGCATTGTAGCCAGTTACTTAATTGCCGGATGGTACTATAATAAAAACGATATTTTTTGTTGTACTTTGTATTGGTGATTGTGAATATTTAGATAAATAAAAGTAAAGTAAATGGATAATACAACCATTGACTATGTACACTGTACAAAGTCAATGATACAACTAAGCACTTTTTTAGAGTTGCAATTGAATTTAAAACTTATGAAATAGCGTGTACATAGTCAATGGAAATAGTAACAATAATGAAATCATCTGTTAACAAAATAATTAGAACATCTGATCCGACAATAAATAAACCAGAGTGCAGCATCCGCAACGGTAGTCCTACATTAAAACAGTCTGAGAGGGTGAGAGGCCGAGTCTCATCACTTGGTGCCGACGCACGTGATTTTATTATACCATAATGGCCAGTTTTTGTTCATTGAAATGTACCGTGTCCGTGTTGGAGTCTGTGGCTCTATTTAATTTTAATACTACGACAACTTCACTATTGAAGGATTAATGTAATTGTAACTGTAAACACTTTATAATGGGTCAAAAAGACCCAAAACCATCGTGAAACTAGGCTATAACCTCTCCGGATCACTAGACAGAGCAGAAATATTTTAAACCACTCTTTTCCTATATATAAGTTCACCACATGTGATCTACATAACATGTGCGCCAGGCCTATACGTGATCTAGTGGCTAATCCATGATGAAATGAACTGTATTAATAACATTTTAAAATATTAACCTACCTACCTTTTACCGACTTAGTATATTAAAGTTAAAAGTGTTAACACGAGAGTGTACCATTTCAATACGAAAAAAAGATAATGAAAATTTAGATAGCAACAGTGATAGGCCTATAAAAACGAACCAAAAGTTTTAAGGTTAGTGTATGCATTGTACTTCACGATGCAAAAGAAATTCTCATTAAATATTAATGATAATAAGAGCAATGAAAGTTGGTACATTGGCAAAACTGTTATTTGTAATAAAAATTGATTGGCGATTTAATTAGTATTGTTTTCCAAAGCGGTGGGTGAAGAAATGACCTGAAACTGCTATTTTTAACACTTAAATTTCAAAAACTTCTTGGGGGAGGGCCCCCGAGCCCCCCACCGGTCTGGCCCGCCGATCGGGGGGGGGGGCGCAGCCCCCCGGCTAGCCCCCCCCTTATTAATGTTCTAGATCCGCCACTGTTATACTCAATAGTATAACAGTGTAATACTTGGTATAGTAAAAACCAGAATAGAAGCAATCCAACGAATGAAATGTCAACTCAATCTGATAAATTTGGTCCGTTGATCTGTACTATGTTTGATTTCCTCTGTCCAAAACCAATCAAAATTGTGCAAAAGTTTTAACATGTATCTTTGTGTGGACATGTTTCCTTTCACAATACAAACAAGATCTTAAGTGCAACAGTGTTGTTACACAAATCAAATAATCGTTGGATCCTAAGAACAATATTTACTCAGAACAGTAGCAACAGATAAGAAAAACAAACATGGCTTAAACACACAGACAGTCAAATGGAATCATCTTTGTAAACAAACACTGAATTGAGATTAATACACAGTGAAAGTCTGTCAAGAAGATAAAGAATGTGGGCAATTATGTTTTGTCGACAAAGCTGAGGAGATTTGGCAATCTCACAAAGAGTAATGGAGAGAGTGGGGCTATTCTAGGCACCACCTCATCATTCGCTCCATTATGTTGAATAGATGTTGTATTATGATTTGCTTTGTCTTCAGTTCTTATGCCGTTCGCAGATCTAAAAATTTATATATTTTAGTCTATTTAGCTTTTATGTGTTATTTATAGGCTTTCATTACCATTTCCAACAGTTAAAGTGCTGTTTGATGTTATTTTATTTGTATGCTTGGATGTATGCTAGTATTTGAACATAATCGGAAAAATTACTGATAAGTCAATAAGAAGTGACAAAGATTATTTTTAAATGAAAGAAATCAATTCATTTTTGTGGGAAAACCATGAACGAAAACTCATGATTATAATTCCAAGTATTCTGCTATCAAAGTCAAGTGTTTCATCTTCATCTATCAGCAACCAGTGAACGTCAAGTTAAACATTAGTTTCTAGTATTATATACATGCCAAAAATGCTATGCGCAAAATAAACAATAGTAAAAAATCTAAACTATAAAATAAAAGTATTTAGAAAATAAAAGTTATTAAACTAGCGTTACGGTTTTGGCGAGGTTTCAGCCTTTATTGAATGCTTATGGTCATTGATACACAAAATAAATAACTTAATGAAACGAAACGCAATTACTAGAGACTTATTCTAATACAAAAGACAACGTTAATATAATAAATTAACAACCAATTTACTGAAAATGTATTATGATTTGAAAACAGATTATATTTATAAATGATGAAGACTTTTAAGGGATGAAGAATTTGTCACCGTTCCATTAATTAAGGTTGTGCAGCCGTGAGCCAAACCTGGCGGTGGGGGCAATAGTTTCCCGCACCCCCTACGACCCACTAGTAACCAGGTAGTACACATGCAATATGCACCATGTGAAATGTGGGTGACTTGCCTATATTTCCAATTTTAACAGTAAAAAAATTGTTTCACACGCGTTTTAGAATTTGTCTTTGCACAAATCTCTTGGAAAAAGTTATATTATCTACATCCGTCATTTTTAGGATTTTATGTACAGTCTTTTGGTTTTCAAAATGACACAATTTTTAATTAATAAAGTTGAATCTAATCAAACTTGTCAAATGATATACAAAGGCATATTTTTTCAGTAAATTTATTCTGTTTTATTTTTTCGTAACTCAAAAAAGGTTAGGTTTTAAAGATTGATTTAATTCCATACACTCCTAAAATTTAAGCTCTTTGGACGAAATAGATTTGTGAGAATTTTACGAGAGTAAACAAATTTCAGGAATTCTGACCACCATAGTTCTTGTAGTAGTAATCAAAAATAAACAATTAAAATTGTAATTTATAGATACATGAATACCTTTACTGAATACCTTTACTGAAATGGCAACCCAACTCAATAGGTAGTTTAAAGCCAAGTGATACAATATAAGAAATAGTTTAAGGGGATGAAAAAATGGAAACATATTTAAATATCAAGGCTTGATTAATCTAAATTTCCGTTTTTTCCACTAGCGCTTAGTGAAATTTCTTTAACTTGGCACATTGTATATATCAACGTCCACTTTTTATTTTGAAACATATTTGCCATTTTTATGATACTGGAATATTTAAACACAGTACAATTGTTTGTCAACCGTAGTCCACGGTTAACATGAAGGCATTTAACAAGATCGTGATAAAAAGTCAAACTTGTCAACTTTGACAGTCAACTTGTCTGTCCATGAACTTTATAGGTTATTGACAGCTGCGTCTTGCCCGAACTGTTGTAAACCAATCACGACACTTCGTGTTCAACAACATTTAGCAAAGGACTTGTTGGGCTTTGCTCTTTGTATTTTATTGTTTTGATTTTACTATCGGCTTAGAAATTTCCCTTGTAAATGTTTGTTATAAAATTTGTTTTACTAAGACAATTCTAAATTATATGTTTAATGTTTACTAGTATACGTGTTGCTCGAAATCGAGCAATTTATTTTCATACAATGCAAACGTTACATTTATCTCTAAATCAATGACATCCGACCAATCCAATATTGTGAAACTCTTTAATCACCAAAACTACACGTATTTACGGCTGATTATTACCAGATGTTTAAAATGCTTTATTTAATCTCAATGTTATTTAAATGGGAAATTTTTAGATTTCAATTGTGGATAGCGCCTTTATTTTCAGTCCTATTCTTATCAGTTTTTGGCGGAAACAACTACAGGCCAAGCCCTATCCAACGACACCAAAAACTTGAAAATCGGTTAAAAATTGTAGGAGGAGTTCTCAGGACAAAAAAACCCCTAAGCGTATTAAATAAGTATAGATTAATTTGCCATAAATCCTGTTTTATGTTATTTCCCAATTGATTAAACTAATACACGTGTTTCTCGAAATCGACTATCCCATATAATTGATAAAAATGTTGTATTTAGTTTTAAAACAATAACAACCTAACAATCCAATATTGTGATTATCAGTACCTAATCGAGAAAATTTCACTTATTCACAGATGTACATTAACAGATGTTTAAAAAGCTAAACCCAAGCTCAATGTTATTCTAATGGAAAGTTTTCGAATGTTAATAATGGACGTTTTTTATTTTTAGTCCGATACTCATACTTTTTTGGCGAAAGCAACTACAGATCAAGCCCTATCTAATGACACAAAAATTTAGAAATCGGTTGAAAATTGTAGGAGGAGTTTTCTACAAAAAAAAGGACCTTAGCGTATTAAATCACTATAGATTTAGATTATTGTCCCTCATTTGTCACTCGCCACTAGTTCAGTATTCTCCTCATATTATTCATCCTAAAGGTTATTGATTCATACATGTTATGATTAAAATCTGTGATTAAATAATCAGTTTGTTGGAGATATAATACATTGCAGATAAAAAAAGTATTAGAGTAACAATAAAGAAGGTCAGAGCAATGAATTGATGTCGTAAAAATAATATCTGTATAATTTTATCAAGATAACCCATAGAAATAATAATAACAACCACCTGTGTGTGGACTTTACTGCCATTATTAACTAAAGATGTAAAAACCTCAGGACTTCTTAGTTTGGGATGGATAAAAGTGTTTTAAATTTCCACTTTTCCTACACTTTTCAATTTTAATAATTAGTTTTTCATTACGTTTTCTGTAGAGATTGTTTTGAAACTGTAGGCATATGAAATGTTTTACCTGATAACTAAAATGTTAACTTTATAACAAAGGCTTATTTATATGTATAAAAAGTATCAACGTAATCAGGTACTATGTGAAACTCATTGTAATAGGGTTATTTCATAATAATGTCTTGTACGTTAGCCTTATTAAAAGAAAAATAATATCTTATGGCAATATTTTGTAATTGTGCATTTTGTCATTAGTCCGGAAAATGGTCGTTACCGGTGCAAGATCGAGTTTCAAGTACGAGGCGAAACCTTACTTTTAAAGGACCAATAATGAAGTGTTTTTACGACTGGTGGTAAAGCATAATATTTTTTGGTCTAAAATATTAAAATTCCTTTTTCTCTGTTTCTAATCGAACCTTCTTCAAATGCAAAAACCCATCTTGTCTAGAGCTGCGTTCACTTTTTTCATGCCTATACTCCAGTTTCCTTCTTAGATACTCGGGCTTTCCGTTCAGTAAAACTTTGAGGATCAGCTGAACGGTTTGCAAGTCAGAGCAGCAGCTAATAGATGGCACTTCCTATATCATCCTGTATTCACTGATGTGATCAAACTTTCTAAGATTGTAAGCAAATCTCAGTGCCCTATTCTGCAACCTATCAAGAATTGTCATGTTTTCCTGGGTTAGGTTACAAGAAAAAGCTGGCAGAGCATAATATATGACAGGAAAGATTGTTGAGCGGACAATTTCTAACCTGGAAGAAGTCGGCAAAATTGTGCTAACCCTATAAAGTGTTTTCAGATTGATCATAACATTTTATAGATGTTCTTTATGTGGCTGGAAAAATCAAGTTGGGAGTCAAGATTGACACCAAGGATCTTCATAAAAGTACATGAGGTCAGCGGTTTTTCATCCAAAATGATAAATTGATCAGAATAACGATACATTTGCTGGCTGCTCGATGATTTTCCATTTACGTGCAAGACGGAACATTTGTTAGAGTTGAGAAGAAGCCCATGATTTTCTGGCCATTTCCTTACACTTACAAGTCAGTATTAATAAGTTTTACAGCTTTTGCAATTTGAGAAGACCTAAAAGATAGTAACAGCTGAGAATCATCGGTGAATGAATGAAGAGCACCATAATTCATCTGATCTTTCATATCTGCAGTGTACAAGATAAATAATATTGGTCCCAAACAACTGCCTTGTGGGACACCAGAAGATCGAGAGAGATGAATATAATTGGGTATAAATTTTTGTCCGTTGACTTCTGCCAATCAAATATGATGAAAACCATTGAACTGATTTATCATCGATGTGGTAAAAACGTAGTTTGGCCAGCATCAATTCAAAGCTTACGGAATCAAAGGCTTGTGAGAAATCTAAACCAGTTATCAAACTTTCAAGTCCACCGTCCTTAGTTGAAAGAAGGTCATCGACAATATTGATGAGTGCTCAATATTTTTACAAGAATTTATCTTTTATTTTAATTCATTCCAGCTGTTTAGGCCGGTATTACACTATCACAGATCTATTAACATATATTTGATAATATATCTATGATATAAACAAAACATTAATACCACATTTTTTACGACATTTTTTTAACCACATTTCTGTAATAAAATGAACAAAACAAAACTTTTTGTTTTATTATTTTTTTTTATGATTACGATTAGTGTATTGTTTGTAAAAACAATAAAAAAGTGATTTCTTTAGCAGTACCATGATCATAGACATATGATTATAGGTGAACTATTATAATATTTAACCCATTACACTGTAATATTTTTTATAAAGATAAATAATAATATATCTATGTCATATAACTATGATAGTGTAAACCGGCTTTAGTATTAATAAAAATTGAGGTCGACAAATATCATTATAGGTTTGTTATTGTTTTATTTGTTCCAAAAAGCAAAACAATCAGATGTGTAAAAATTTTACAGTGGAATGAGTCACTGGAGTAGAATAGCAGCAACAGCACTCGTGGTTTAAAATTTTGTAAGTTTTTTCTGGCCTGGTCCCGAAAAATATTGTTTACCAGACCGTTTTTCCAACCCATCGATAATCAACTAGTTTCGATCACAGCTGACCGTTCCGAAATAGTATATTTCGTCACCAGTCCGGAAAGTGGTAGCTATAGGTGCAAGATCGAGTTTCAAGTACTAGACGAAGCCGAGTACTTGGATTCGATCGAGCACCGATATACCACTATCGGACGAGTTACGAACAGTACTTTTCATCATACCACCTTTAATAAATTTACAGTTTGGATAAAAATTAATAAATTTTAACCTATATACCCCCTCTTACGTTGTTATTTGTTTATCTTATATTTGAACTATTTACAGCTGTTATTAAATATAAATATAAATTAACTTCTTTAGTACGGTAACAAACAAAACATTTATTAGGTTAAGAACAGGTTAAGGTTGTGTTTGTAATTTTACAAATTGGAAGAAATGTTTATCTTGCAATTTTGGTTATTAGATACATTGATTCCGTTGTGTGGGAGTTTCTTTTGTAGTATCTGGAGTTTGTTATACACATTTCGGGTACCGGTATTCGTTTGAAAGTCATGTGTGGTCGTTTCGTTGTCTTCTGTAAGCAGAATAGCAGCGCTTGTGGTGTCAAACATTGGAAGTTTTTTCCCGGCCTAGTCCCGAAAACTTTGTTTACCAACACGTTTATCCAACCCACCGGGAATCAACTAGTTTCGATCACAGCTAACCGTTCCAAAAACAACGTAGATCGCAATGGTATGATGAAAACAACGTTTATCGCAAGGTTATGATGAAAAAGTATTTATCAAGAGTATCATAGAACTGCGTTACAAAAGTACGTGCTTAGACAAACCTACGAAATCCTCCGCCTTACGTAATGGCTGACATCACTGACTCTCCGAAAACAAGTCGTACGAGTCCTCACGGTCGAGAGTGAATGCAGGTGTTGTGTTAAGCGTGGGAGAACAGTGTTCGATCTTCGGGTATATTTAGTTTAGTTCCTTGACGATACAATGATCTAAATCCAGCCCCACACCTCACAACACACAGCAGTACCGCCGCCGCCCGCTCCGAGCGCTTCTCTTCTTTTCGGTGACGATTCCATTCGTGTTTACAATTCACAATTCACGTTGTTATCTTCCATGCGTCAGTGTATTTGCCCTACCTGTCGACAATCGTTCATGGTATGTTTTAATTTTGTCTCAAACAAGATTTTCTTGATCATATCTGTTTGAAAAAATACAATTTGAATTAGAGCAAAACTGTGTTCTAATTTTATATAATTTTTGTAACACTTATACTGTTAAGATAAACTGATACTGTTACTACCGATACTGTTACTGATGTGTTTTATACTGTTACTGTTACATGATAAGGATATTTTTCATTTGAAATATTTTGTGATCTTGTAAATCATCAAGTTCGTTAGGATCAAAGCTGTTAATCAAACTGAACTATAGACAGAATCGTTGTTGCTAATTTAATCACTTGTTTACACTTACGATAGGATTTATAGGATAGGATAATTTTTTACTTACTATTCAAAATATTTCACTAAACCATTTAACCTTCAATTTAAACGGATCAGATCATTAGAGTAATTTGTATAAATTGAATCATTTTTCATTGCTGGTGACCATCTGTAGATTTAAAAAGTAAGTGCAGGTTTCAACTGGATGTGGTGAAAGGGTGTTTGTTATGGGTGTCGGTGTTTGCCTTTGACCGTCAGAAAAGCAAACTTCATACATATTGTATACAAACAAGCAAGCAAAGTTAAATACGTCTACTCCATGATGCTTTCTTTCATTCATAAGTTCAAATATTGGTAGTAATTAGTAGTTGTAATGCGTAAGTCTTAAACGTACGTTTATAAGATCCTGCTGGTTTTATACAATTGTTACGCTCTTTTGAGAAGGAAAGTAATTTGATTCAATATAGCGTTCACATGAATTAATCGTTGTGATCGGGATTACAAAAATAAGAAAAAATGTATATTTTTACTTTATTATGAATTAAAGTGACAACAAATTTATCAAATTCATAACAGACTTGTCAATTTCTTAAATTATCAGGATGCTACTTTCCCCTCTTATCCTTAAAAAAGGAATACAAATATTCTTCAATTTATCACTAGAAACTAGTACAAAAACTGGCATTTCTTAATATTAGGTTCAGAAAATTTTACAACAGGGAACTAGAAGCTATATTTTTTCCTTGCAAAAATTAGGTCTACAATCGTAAGTGTAGGTACTTATTAGGTACCTTATCAAAAACATCAACGGCAGAAACATATGTACGCTACTTTCCAGTATTACTTTCAAGTATTAAAATAATTTGAAAAACGTGGTTTTAAAATTTTTGGAAAATGCTCACATTAACATTGGCGGTATCCTTAACACAGCTCCCAAGATAAGCCAGTTCCAGAAATATGCTAAACACAAATCATCAGATCCCACGCACATTCTGACTTATCTTTTGGAACTTGTCAAATGTCAACTAGTTGTAAACATCAAAGTCTACCGAAGTACTCATTCCAAATCTGTATATTTGTTTGTGTTATTTATAGACTAACTTGGATAGGATGGAAAAACTAATTCTAACTTTTAGTTCATAAATTGTTAATAATGATTTCAAGTATGTAGGCTATTACTAGCTGTTACCCGTAACTGTTTTTCTCGTGATTGTGACACATAAAAAACGCGATAACTTATATCATAGGAAAAACACTTTTGGTCTGAGTGATAAACAATTGTTTTTATCGCACTGCAAAGAATTTCTATTTTACAGGTTATCAGTTGGTAAAACGTGATTCAAATTTGATTATCTGTAAAAATCTTACCTTCGAAAAGGCATCTGTAGGTTTTTTCATATTGTTCTTATTACCATTCGGATTTTAGTAGATTAAACGAAAAGTATCAGAAGAAAGTTGACGCATCAAAGTTGAAATCCTCTTAAATGTATTATTGCACAGTATTGCACATGGTAAACATAACAATTAATGACAATAATGAAAGCAGAGAAGGGGAGAGAAGGGTCTAGCTATCACAACTTTCATCGGCCTTTTTCCATGAAATTTACTGTAGTAAACTAAGTTAAAACAATTTTTAGGTTATCGCATCGTAAAATAAATTGTTGTTTTTATTGAGTAATATTTTGAGGCAACGATAAACGAAGACTTTGCGGACTAATTAAAGTACATAAAAGTGATGTTTACATACAGTGTGTGAAAATATTTTTATCTACTTAGTAACACATTTCATAGCAAGAGATTCTGTATTCTAACTATTGACTGTGGTCACTAAACAACGTCACACCTCGCTGCCGGCCGGTCACGCCTCAATGTCCGTGTCCGTTATATATTTAGATAGACGATACAATAGACTAATTCTGGCACTAGATACCAGTCTCAACTAGGAACGATGTCCAACCAACACTCTCGCTTCGTCATCGTGTCCTCCTCACCTTTAACCATGTTGTATCACTGAAATTTAAACTTTTAGTGTTTCATATGTGGTATTTACATTTACTTATGATTCAAAGTGGCCTCTCTGGTTCGGCAGTGTTTTTGTAGCCAGTGTAGGGAAACGATGGTGCGTTCGTCTGGTCAGAGTTTTATTACATGTAAGGTATGTTTTAACAAATAGAAGGAAATTTAACCTCAGCTTTCACTACATGGACTTAAACATTTCAAATTTGTCATTTTTGTGATCTTTTTAAACAAAACTCTACTGATTGTCATGTAGTTTTTCTGAATCTCATGAGTTATTCGCACCAAATGTCTAGTTCCTAAACTATTTTACAATCCCTTGCTATTAAAATCCAAGGCAAATCATCAATCATCATTTTTGTATCATCCGAGGCAAATGGTTCTATGAAATTCTTTTTTAACCAGGAATAATTTAAATAAATAGTATTTTTATATATCTTATAAGATGCTCTGACGCATGCATCACTTATCATCTTATAACTAACTCCATCTTAACACAAGGTGATAAAAAATTACAGACTTATTTTCGTTATTCAAAAATAACATGCTATGCAATTAAAAAAGTTACTGTAGGAAATTTAATGCCATTAATGATGGTTTTGTTTGTTAACCTATAAGCTTTGACGGGGGACTGTTTAATAAATTAATAACAAACAATGAGTGCAAAAATATTTGAATGAGAATAAATTGCATTAGTATAAGATTTTCGGAAATCGATTTGGCAGTTTTAATGATGATGGTGAGCATTAAATAGTAGCAATGATTTATTTTATGTTCTCCCTCATTATTTAAATTGAAAAACTTATTGCAAAACTAAAAGAGAACGTATACTGATGCAATTTTCATCCATTGTACTAAATATTACAGACCTTACATATACCTAATCTACCAAACCTGATGTAATCTAATATTTTAACAAAACCAAAACCTCATAAGGGGTCGTCCATAAATTACGTCTTCTGAAAATAGGGGGGAGGGTGCAGATTGAAAATGACGGTAGGGTTATGTGCAAGGAGGGAGGGTCGGTTTTGATATGACGTCATTTTAAATATGATGTTTTATATCAAATGTTGACAGTATAACAATGACAAATTCTAACATAACTCAACTATTATAAAATAATTACCTGTAAAATATATTAGACTATTTTTAGGCATTGTTTTGTATTTTATTTTTCCATTGAGAAAGTAATTTTGGCTTTATTTCTGAAAGTAAATTCAAATTTGATTGGTCAATTTTTTTAGTTTATCAGGTAGCGTTTAAAAAGCGTTATTTTTACTTAAAACGGAGGTTTGTTAAAAATGACGTCATTTTTCCGAGAGGGGGGGGGGTCAGACAAATAATGATGGTAGGATGATTAATTAATTAATGATTAATTAATGATTAATTAATAATTAATGATTAATTAATGATTATTAGGCTTGGAGGGGGTGTCCAAAAATGGCCAAAAAACGATGACGTAATTTATGGACGGCCCCTAATGGTGTTAAAATTTAATTTCATTGCCATTTGTTTTTTATCCTATTTATTTTTATAACATGTATAGACTGGCGGATAACGAATCAAAATGGTTGGCGACTTGGCAATCACCGTATACATAGGTAACTTCCAACCTCTAGCACAATGTTTTGTTTCCAACTGAAGGAGCGGATGTTGTCTATTATTTCACCCCCATACTAGGCGAACTCAAGCTGTGAACGATGGAAGTTTTACAACTCAGTTTTCCAAACCCAAGCCAAGTTAGCGGCTATTGTTGTAAAGTTGGCAAACCTTGTTCTCCCAGTGATCTTTTCTTCTACAGTTACCGTTATTTTCCCGTCGGGAGTGTTGGCACCACTCCCTCGCGTACTATTACACACCGAACTCATTCATACCTATAATTGTCTGTAACTCATTCATAAACTAGTGGGAGTGGAATATATAGTATTAGGAAAATTTATACCATAAAATTACAGATTTGCCTATACACGGCTTACAAACATGATTTTAGCGAATTTCCCTATAGGGAATACGCTATTACGGTAGTAGCCATGGTAAGACCTAAGCCCGGGACCACTTTACTTTTTCATTTTGAGGTCCCCAGAAGCCAAAAACACCATTCGTTCATTTTCATATATATGTATATATATATATATATATATATATATATATATATATATATATATATATGTGTGTGTGTCCGTGGTACCGATAACTTTTGAAGGGAACCTCCGATTTTGATGAAATTTGGTATGAAGGTGTAAGACCAGGTCTATTTTCATGAGTTCGCAAACCAGCATTGTCGGGTTATGGGAACGGGGTTTTATGGGGTTTCAAAGGGGTCAAAAATGGGTTTTTGGCATTTTTTGACCTCAATTTTCAAAATTCATCAATTTTAACTGAAACCATTTAAAAGAGCTTAAAAAAACAAACAATTTGGTATTTTGAATTTTTATCATAGCATAACTGGTTACGGGGAAAATCCAAAAATGTGTTTTCCATGTTATTCTTATGGGAAATCAAGAAAACCCTATATCTTGCTTATTTATCGACATAACTTAATCAAATTTGGTATGTAAATTATCTAGATAGGGCTTTACTTATGATTGCTTACAAAACCCATATGGCGGCAAACCTACATACTCACCCCCATGGGGTTTATGGGGAAAACACAAAATTGCCAGAGCTTGATACACTTTTGTGTTTACATTCACCAATTATTGATTAACTTAGATTTTCTAACAACACCCCATGGCAGCAAACCTACATATTCGATCCTATGGTGTTTTTATGGGGAAAGTAAATAATCCGAAATTCCATTGGAAATTCGCTGAGTACGCAGGTCTGCTGCGACGGGGGTATTTTTGCTATTTATATCCTATTATATTAAACGAGAAAGTTTTGTAGTGGGGTTTGTGGTTGGAAATTATTTCGTGAAGTACGAGCCGGAGACCGTTCCGGATGGAAAATAACTATTCTTGGGTACAAAATAATTGTAGTTTAATTAATCAAAATGCTCGAAACGCTCGAAATATTTAGTAAAATCGTTAATAAAAATCATTTTTCTCCATAAGAAAAGCATTGGAGCGATCACCTGATTATAAAATTTTTTCCGAAACGTAAGTCCCATGTTTTAACCATGTAGCCAGTTTGTGTATTAAAAACGAGAAAATTTCTTAGTTGTGTTGGGGGTTGGGCATAATCTTCAAAATCACGAGTGGAAACCCAGTATTGAGCGATAAATTCTAGGGTATAAAATAACAGGTAGTTTAATTCATCAAAACACGAAAAACCTTGGATTACATAGTAAGATAATGAATCAAATATTTGCCCTTAAGAAAAGTATAGGTGCAAATCATATGATTGTAATAAAATGAAATGCTTTAAAGTCAATTGAAACAATAACAATGTTTATGCCAATCGTCAAAAAATCAAACTAAGGTTTGATACATAAAAACTTAACCTCAAAACTCTTCAGGTTTATACAATGAGACTTTTGTTAAACTAGTTTTTATAACATTCTTAAAATTAGCTCTAGATAAACTTCTTATGTTAACAGGCAAAGCATTATATTTTTTATGCCTTGATAACAAAGGCTATTTTTAGTGGCAGAAAACATGCACCTTGACGTGGAAATATTACCTCTAAACCTTGTGGAGTAGCTGTGAACATTTGATATTTTGGTTAAATTTGGCAGATTGTCCTTGACAAAAAGCATGACATGACAAACAATGATGGTAAGTATTTTAAGAGCAATCAAGAGTTGTTTGCAATGTGTTTGGTTATGAACGCCACACATTAACCTTACGGCCTTTTTCTGCAACATAAAAATTCTGTCGTCAATGGCATAAGAACAGTTAGCCCACACTGAGGTTCCATATGACATAAAACTATGGATGTATGCGGAATAATACAGAGAAAGACATCAGGAGAAACACTAGCACTTAGTCATCTTATCATGAATATCCGTCGCAATTTTTGAAGCCAAATAATCAATGTGTGTTTGCCACTTAATATTGGACTGCAAATGAAACCCCAAGAACTTGAGTGATTTGACATTACTGGATCTACTGCCCAGACACAGTGTTACATCCTGAACTTTCTCAGCATTCATGCAGGGTTTCTTTGAACTGCACTACTCAGTAATAAGGGTTGACTTAGAAATAACATCATTGACATCATTTAGCGAGCTCTATTGTGGACTTAGGACAAAATCGTCTGCAAAAAATTGACATACTAATCATTAAAAAAATGTAAGAAGCGTCCATGAAGGCCTATACACAAACGAATAAGCAGAGACATCCTTATGTGAAAGTAAGGCTTAAACTCTAAGTCCTGACCCAGTTTAACAAAGTCAGCATCAAAGATCTTCAAGATATGTTTAAGAGCTTCAAACCAAAAAACTCTGCAGGAATCGACCAAATATCCAACAAAATAATCAGTTATTGTCAAACAGTAATAATTTTGCCCATATTAAACATTATTAACTCCTCCATAGAACAAAATGAAATTCCTGAAGCAGACAAAATAGAATTAGTTTACCCTAAATGCAAAAAAGGAGAAAATCCAAAGCATCAAATTACAGACTCGTATCAGTGCTGCCCAATTTATCCAAATACATTGAAAAATCAATCCACAGCCAATTAATCAAATATCTAGAAGAGAACTGTGTAATATCAGTTTTGCAACATGGGTCCCGAAAAGGAAAATCAACATCAAAAGCCCTGGCCCAACTTTGTCAAGACATCGCGTGAGCTTGGGAGGAAAGGAAGCAAGCTACCGGAATCTTCATAGACACAATAAAGCCTTTGATAGCCTGGACCGATCAAACCCTTATTAGCAAACTCCTTCAACTTAATATCTCAGGCAATGCACTATTTTGGCTGAAAAACTATCTCACAAACCGGAAGCAAATAGTGGAAATAGAACACCTCATCAACAACTATGAAGTCAAAGTAAGATCGCCACTCCAGAACACTACGCAAGGAATTCCCCAAGGATCCATCCTCGGCCCTCTGTTTTTTCTCATACACATAAATTCCTTTACTAACCACCTCACAGACCAGTCAAAATGTATTATGTTCGCTGATGACAAGATAGTTATATCTCCCAATGATAAAGCCAATCCTAACTCCCATGAACAAGCAGTAGACGTTCTCCTACAATCATCCGAAACTGCCTGCAACTACCTGAGACTGAAAATAAACCGAGAAAAACTGTAACATCGGACTTCTTACCTGCTAAAAATTTCCATCAAACCAATAATGCTCCAGATCAATCCACCACAAAATTTATAGGATTAATAGTTGACAATAATTTAATCTGGAAGCCTCACATTGACAAACTACAAAAGAAATTATCTCAAGTGCTTTACGCTCTCAAACGAATCAGAACATTAACAAACAAGGAGATAACTAAAACTGCGTATCATGCACTTTTTTCTTCTCGCGTCTGGAATGGAACTATCGTTTGGGGGTCAGCAAATGAAACAGATGTTCAAAAAATCCTCATTCAACAAAAGAAGGCAATCAGAATCATGGAACAAGTTGGACCTCAGGAACATTGCAAACCTTCCTTCATTCTCAACCGCATCCTAAGCATCATTTTCTTATTCCTCTTTGGAATAATAGTTTACATTAAATACAATCCCCCTCAACTAAGAATAAATTGTCACAGTCTTAGTTTGAGAAATCAAACTAATCTTAACTTAAACCACTATAGATTAACCAAAACCAGCGAAACACCTAATTACATGGGGGTAAAAATGTTTAATTTGTTGCCAAATAGTCTCAAAGAAATTAATAAGGCCTCCATATTTAAAAAGCAACTAAAAAATATCTATTGGATAGACCTTACTACAAACTAAGTGAGTTCATAGAAGAACACTCTCATAAAAAATAAAAATGCTCCACACGTGACACATACACACACACACACACACACACACACACACACACACACAAACACTTTCATGCAAGAATTGACGACTCTCCCTCTCTTCAAGGACTGCAGAGATTACTTCGATGGTAAATGGTAAAAATGGTAAATGGTGTAAGAACGCCACATGTAATTTTTATTTACGAATTACTAGTCTACTTGTTGCTCGGAATCGAGCAATTTCATTTGATACAATACAAAAGTAACATTTAGTTCTAAATTAACGACAACCGACCAATCCAATATTGTGAATATCAGTAATCACAAAAACCTACACGTTCTTACAGCTATACATTAACAGATGTTTAAAATGTTTAACCCAAATCCAATGTTATTCTAATGGGAAAATCTCAAATTTAATTTGTGTAAAGCGCCCTTATTTTATATCTGATTTTCATCGATTTTTAGCAGAAACAACTACAGAACAAGCCCTATCCAACGACACCAAAAACTTGAATATCGGTTAAAAATTGTAGGAAGAGTTCTCGACACAAAAAAAAACTTAGCGTATTAATTTTCAAATTCAAATTCAAATTCATTTATTTCCATAAGAAGAAGAAGAACAACATACATTACAATTATTTAGATTATGCTTAATTACTCTTACAAATTATTATTACTATAACAATATAATTGACTGGAAATTGTGCCTACATAGGTAAGGGTACCTGTGCGTAGGCACGAGCCGTTAAAATTATGTCGTCCTTAAGAGTATAAGAAGGAATAAAAATAATAATTAATTTAATTATTAATTAACTTGGCAAAGTATGGTTATAAAAGATTAAATAAGTATAGATGCTGCAGATTGGTTGAATGGAAAGAGATGGTCTTAAGAGAAATCCATAATACACACTTTTGCTTCAATTTTGCAAAAGTAAAATTACCAAAAAATAAAAAACTAATCCAGTGCCGTGAAGAATAAATTTTAACAGCTGTTTATTTAATAAATTACTAATAAATTAATAAATTGATAAATTGAATAAATTGAATTAAAGAATAAATAAATTTGAACAAAACTTGCCCAGTTTCAAGTTTTATAATTATATTGTATACACGTTTAAATTTCTATTTACAATACATATGCAGGGCCAATAGGGCAAAGCCCAGAAGCTTATAAATAACAAGAAGAGGCCTATCAATCTTTCTGCTAGATAAATAAAGTATAGTTTTACAAAACCACAGGTCAATCAATCGGTCCAGTAGTCTTTGCGCCTATTCAAGACACACAAAGCTTTCCTTTTTAAAGATACATACTTCCATTTTTATAGATAGGTTGAAAATTTTATTTTAGGTAAATGCTACTCAAAAACCTCTATCGTAAGTTTAAGTTCTTTGTTTACATTTTAAATACTTTTCTCCCACCCCAATATTCTCGAGGAGGAAGTAAAAAAACCTATAGAAAAAGGAAGACTGAAGACGTGCTCTGACATCTCACCTTCACTTAATAAACTTAAATGTAACTTTAAACATTTTGTTACATTTTACAACATAATTATAGAGCGAAGCTCGGCTCCCCGGTACTATTTTATAGTCTTACAAAGACATGAGTTTCATACTAACTTCTCTCCATCTGTGTGACGCTCATGGACGCTCATAAATTTTTACAGGAAAACGGCTGCTGTACTGGGGCTGGGTTTTGTAAACTTTTTCAGTGATTTACTAGCTTTAAGTGAAGGTTCCTAGTAGTTTAAATCACCTATGCGACCTTATGGCTTAACTCTACAGTGCCCTAACTTGTGAGATTTAAGCTGTCACAGCTATCTACTAACAAATCATTCTGTATGCGTATGGACAAGGACTTTCATTGAAAAAAAGATCCCATCCATACAACACGAGGCAAAATTAAGAATCCATAGAATCCAAGCCATAAAGAACCGAACAACCCTCCACGATAAGGACTCCAGCTCTGAGAATAAAATACCTTCCTCTATTTTCTGTGTATAAACTGATATTAAAATAAAACCAATCCATCAATGATGGTGTCAAATTACTTCTCATTACTTATTTCGTAACACGTACATATTCAAAATATCACATTATATTACTTATTCATTTACATATAATATTAAAAATAATTGGTCAGTGACTTTTAAATAGCATATTACGGAATAAAAAATTAAATTTAGCATACAAACACAAGGATACTTCAAACTATTTCATATCAGTTGAAAACATTGGATACATCAAATAAAGTTGTCATCACATGTGGTAAGTCTTTTAGCTTTTGGGTTTCCCCAATACAAAATTTTCCTTTTTTCATAATCCGTTTGTGTTTTAGAAATAAGGGGTTTGATGTCATCTGGGGGGGGGGGGGTGACATGGGAACCTCTATCGGAGGAACATGAGCTGACAGTCGGCTCGTTGAATTGTCACAGGTGCAATAGTTAGTTGACTCCCTGAGAGGTCATTTGGCCTGCTGTCCGGTCTCTCATTCTTTCTTTGCTTTCAATATTAAAGCGGGATTATCCTTTAGTATCCTGGCAGAAACATTCAAGGGCTATGGCCATAGCACACCTCTTAAGGACTCTAAGGGCGATCGTACTCGTACATTGAAGGAAGGTCTACAAAGGGGAAGTTACTAAGGGAATTTTTTGTCTTCAATTCGACACATAAATTGAATAAATCGCCATGAAAGGTTAAGAACTGTTGTATCTTTTATAATCAGCTGATCAGCTGTTTCAGTTGTTATTAATTATTCTAGTTTATTCTGTTTACAGTTTTTGTTTACATGTTTCAAAAATGTGCATTTCAATAAATTTTATAGAGTTATTTCGAATGCGTGCTTATTTAAAACACTCTTATTACAGAAAGTCACTACAGTAAAAGTTGGCGACGAGAAAAGTTTGGCTACATTTCAATTCTATAATTATCTTTCAATCATAAAACATAGTTAATCTTGCAACACTTTCAAACAGTATTCAAAATTTCAATACTTCAAAATGGATGCCGATCAGTTTACCGCACTACTAAAAGCATTCACGGAAAGCCAAGTCACACTCGCAACCACGCTGGCTACGAAGATCACGGAGCAACTACGTTCAGAACGCCAAGAACATCAAAGAAATGTACCAGTGAGTAACATTCAACCATTTGAAAACTTTGACCAGAATAAAGAAAAGTTTAAAAACTATTTGGAACGTTTTGAAAATTACCTAGCAGTTAAAAATATTGCAGATGAAAACAAAAAGGCACAAATTCTTTGCGCTTCAATTGGCTCTGTTCATTATAACAATCTTTCTTCACTAATTGGCCCTGAAAAACCAATCAAAGACTTAGATTTTCAAACCTTAGTTAAGTCATTGAATGAAATGCTTTCTCCTCACAGGAATGTTGTAGTCTCACAACATTACTTTCTAAGTACGTACCAAAAACCTAACCAATCAATTCCAGAATATGTAGCTTCACTACAAAAGGACTTAACTGAATGTGAATTTACGGTCCAGTGTGTGTGCACCAAACATGTTTCAGTTTCAGACTTATTCTTAAGAGCCCAGTTCATCAGGGGGTTAAAAGATGACTGGATCCGTGAACAGTTATTACAATCAGATACATCCTCTTTCAAAGACATTCTAACAAAGGCTACTGCCTTAGAAGCATCCCGATTAGAAACCCAAGTCCTTAACAAACATCAACCTTCTCATTCAACCAATGTTGACATCAATAAAATTTCAAATAGGCAAACAGGTAAAGCCCGTGCTAGAAGTGTTTCAAATCATCGTAATACACGGAAATCCAGGACGGAATATTCTAACTCAAGAAATTCAAGGTCCAAAGTCGACTACAATCGCCTAGGTATTGCAGACCTTTGTTTTCGTTGCGGACGAAATAACCACCGCGCTTCTGAATGCCGCACAAGTAAATCACGCCATCATTGCACTTCCTGTTCAAAACAAGGGCATGTTGCTAAAGTGTGCATTTCGAGTCAGATGAAGAACAAACTTTCAAATGACTATTCTAACTCCAATTCTACAAAATATGTTAATTCAACTTCTGATGAAATCCCTTTAGGTTTAAATAAAGTCACGGAATTCCTTCCTGATAACACTCCTGCACATGACGTAATTGATATTTTCGACCACAGTCAACGACCAGTTGCATTAGATTCAGACAAATATTTTGTTACAGTGCACATAAATCAAAAGCCTATGCGATTTGAAGTAGACTCAGGGGCTGGTTTTACACTCATTCCTGAAAATGACTTCAAAGATTTGAATCTCAATGTCACCCTTAGCCCAACTAATGTTTACTTTCGAGCGTATACAAACGAAGTATTTCGACCCTTGGGGAAGGTTACGATTGAGGTTACCTATAAGAATGTTAAGTCAACTGAGGACATGTACATTGTTCCAAATGGTCGTCCTGCAGTCCTTGGACGAGTTTGGATCCGACATCTTAAAATCAGCCTCCAGGAAATCGACCGAAACCCAGTACCGGTGCAAGACAGTTGTTTCAATGCTTCAAAAACAGTATTTTCTATTGAGGACATATTTTCTGATTTTTCTACTGTATTCGAACAGAAAATTGGCTGCATACCAAATCATACAGTGTCCCTCCATCTTCGTGAGAATGCTAGTCCGGTTTACACCAAAGAGCGTAATGTCCCTTTTGCCCTACGAACTCAAGTCGAAGAGGAGCTTAACAGTCTTGAAGCAGCCGGCATAATATCTAAAGTCGATGCTAGCGATTGGGGATCACCCTTGGTAGTAATTCCCAAAGGGAACGGTACTGTACGGTTATGCGTAGACTATAAAACAGGCGTAAATGATCGTCTAGTTTCAGCAAACTTTCCAATCAAACACATTCCAGATGTTTTACACAGTTTACGGGATTCAAGGTTTTTCTGCAAACTTGACATTTACAAGGCGTATTTGCACATCCCAGTCGACCCGGAAAGCAGTAAAATTCAAACTATCACTACACACCGGGGTACATATTCAATGCACAGACTTAGCTTCGGGATTAAAACGGCACCCGCAGAGTTCAATCGCATCTTATCCCAAATTCTATCAGGTTTGCCCAAGACTGAGGTTTATTTCGACGACATAATTGTGCACGGTACCACCAAAGATGAGTGCTATGCCAACCTTAGATCATGTCTTTCGCGCCTTGAGGAACACGACCTACACTTAAACAAAGACAAATGTAAGTTTTTCTGTGAAAAGATCGAATATCTTGGTCATGTAATTCAACACAATCAGATTTCAAAGTGCCCTCAAAAGATTCGAGCTGTTTGTGAAATGCCGAGACCTAGGAACGTTGACGATGTCCGGAAATTCCTTGGAATGGTAACATACTACTCGCGGTTCATACCAGATTTATCTACAAAAACAGCACCACTTCGACAGCTTCTACAGAAAAATCGAAAGTTTCATTGGTCTAAAGATTGCCAAGCCGCTTTTGACTGTCTCAAGGGAGAAATGACTTCCGACCGTGTTCTTGTGCCATACGACCCTCACCATCCAATTGTCTTAACTTGTGATGCCAGTCCAACGGGAATTGCCGCAGTGATGAGTCACATCATCGAAGGCGAAGAAAAGCCGATAGCGTACGCATCCAGATCGTTAACTGCTTCAGAGCGTAATTACAGTCAGCTCGATCGCGAAGCACTTGCCATCGTGTTTGGGGTAAGCCACTTCTACAATTATTTATATGGTATACACTTCACACTGACCACTGACAATGCCCCACTTACTAGAATCTTCCATGAAAGTAAATCCTTACCTCCTATGACTTCCAGTAGACTACTGCGTTACACATCGTACTTGTCAGGATTCAATTATTCTATACGATTTAAAAAGGGAGAGGCCAATGCCAACGTAGATTGTTTGTCACGAGCTCCAGTAATTCAAGAATCCGGAACTATAGATGTTTTCCTAAATAATGAAACTGCCACTTTCCATTCAGAGACAATATTCGAAATATCATCTGAAAATCTAAATGCAGATATCTTGGCACAGGAAACCGAAGCAGACCAGAATCTTAAAGAAATTAAACAAAAACTACTTACCTCATCTACAGATCTACCCTACACTCTCGATAATGGAGTAATTTTCAAAGAAAACCGTGTTGTTATTCCAAAGAGCCTTCAACCCCATGTCTTACAGCAACTTCACGCTACTCACATCGGAATCACAAAAATGAAGCAACTGGCCCGAAGATATGTATATTGGCAAGGAATCGACAAGGATATAGAAAAGTTAGTCCAAGCCTGTGAAAATTGCGCTCACATCAAGTTCAATCCTAAGAAAGCGCCTTTACACCCATGGGCAGAACCCGAAGGCAACTGGGAGCGCATACATATAGACTATGCTGGACCCTTTCAAAATTGCTACTTCCTTGTTTGTGTTTGTGCGAAATCAAAATGGGTCGAAGTTAAGGTCTTAAGGAACGCGCCTTCAACTTCTGACACAATAATTCTTCTCGACAACATCTTCTCATCTCATGGTTATCCTCAAGTAATGGTTTCGGACAACGCTTCTATATTTACCAGTACAGAATTTAAATCATATTGTTCTTCAAATGGCATATTTCAAAAACTAATTGCACCTGGACATGCTGCTACAAATGGACTCGCCGAAAGAACAGTTCAAACCTTGAAACAACGACTGAAGGCCCTCGGAAGCGATTCTCGACCAGTTCACACCAAAGTTCAGGAAATCCTCCTACACTACCGTGCAACTCCTCTTTCCAATGGACAGTCACCAGCAGAACGATACCTAAATCGTCAAATACGCATAAAGCTAGATGCCCTGCGGCCCTATCATAGTACGAAGAATCCTCCCTCGAAATTTCGAGTACGATCATTTAACGTCGGGGAGAGAGTCCTTGTAAGAGAATATTCAGCTAACAACAAATGTATTTGGACTCTTGGAGAAATTGTTGAAAAACTAGGAGTACTGCACTACATTGTGAAGTTAGATTCTGGCAGAACATTGAAGCGACATCTAGATCAACTTCGTAGAACAGAAGTGAAGAAAGTACACTTCAAGACCACTGACGAGAAAGTGCCAGAAAATAATAAATCCAAACCAATTCAAATCCCAAGCATTGTTCGACGTCAAGAACCCATTATACCTCGACAAGAACATCCAGTTCCAGAATTGGTGAATGACAGACCACCTCCACAAAATTGTCAAGTACCAATCCAACCACCACTTCGTCGTTCTACAAGAGTACGTAAGCCTCCAGAACATCTGAACGATTACGTCTTGTCATGAAGTTCCAAAATAAGTGGGGGAGACTGTTGTATCTTTTATAATCAGCTGATCAGCTGTTTCAGTTGTTATTAATTATTCTAGTTTATTCTGTTTACAGTTTTTGTTTACATGTTTCAAAAATGTGCATTTCAATAAATTTTATAGAGTTATTTCGAATGCGTGCTTATTTAAAACACTCTTATTACAGAAAGTCACTACAAGAACTTACTGAGAACTCAGAGTTTGAACTGTGTTTTAATAAGTAGGATAGACTTTCTACTCCAGGTTTACCAATAACCTTAACCTCTGGATATCCGTTGCCCCAGTTGCTGACCCCGGGTGGTTCGGAGGTAGTGACCACGGCCATCCTTCAGAGGAGGCAGTCCTTCACCCACAGTGGGGACCAGACCAAGGACACGATCACATGCGCCACCACCCAGCACACCACCGGCTCCCCCTTGGCGGGAGGCTTCGCCTTCCCCCTGGCGACTCCTGGCCCCTCGGACACCCGGACCTCGGCGGAGTGTGAGGCCTATAGCGCGGGGTCTCCCAGTTGCCTCAGGCTCAACAGCGTGCAGCCGTACACGCTGGTGTTCTCTGTGACCGAGCCGGCCTTGACCAACCTGTCAGTAAGTTGGGAAAAATCATCAAGATTAAATTACATAGAGTAATAAACACATGTTAATTCAGTGTTCATTTTCGCCATTCCTCCCCTCGTTGTCCTTGTCGTTCTTCTTGTTCCTTGTTTCCTACCATTTCTTCAAACACTTATTTCCCTGTCACCATTTTGCTCACAATTTCAGCTCGGTAACCATAACACACTTGGCTTTCTTGACTGAGTTACACTGAACGGTTATTAAAAAGGCTACCACAAGTCCAGAAGAGATCGTTGATTGAGAAAAATTGTGAGTATAGCTCAAACGTTATCAGCTTATATTAAGCGTTCCATTCATTATTTTCTGTCAGGTGGTACCCCTACATCGTTAAGTTGCTGGACCATTCGATTTTTCTCTTTGAAGCCTGGGATTTGATTGCTTTGATTCCTGAGAGCGCAACAGCACTGACATTCTGTTTCACCAACCGCCACTCTCACCTAACATTTCTAAAAGTGATTTTGTGACGTTTACTGCTTTCTTAGGCTTCAAAATCAAATCAAATAAGTATATTGCTCTTACAACATGTAAATAGTTGGAAGCAATGTTCAGAGTACAATAATTTAGATATAAAAATGCAATAAATAACGTAATATTAGCCAATCTTAACCTAGTTTAAGTTAATAACTCTAGAGTACCAGTACTAGTTAATAAGGTTTAATTTAAGGTGTAGAATATACAAAACATTACAGAAGCAACGCAATCCATAGCACAAGAAATGTTATCGGGTGCGGTTGCTGTGTTACTTATAAAAGCTGGGTTCTTAAATATGTCCGAGATTGAGCTACGATACACAATAAGGTGTTGGAAGTGCTGCTCAGTAATCATAACTTACCCAGATATATGGTAAGTACCGTGGAAATAGCCATGTGTCACAGTTGTGAAACTTGCGCAGTTCCGAACTTTGGCAGCCCAAGTTTTTACGACCACTAAAATAAACTTGGAACCAGAATAAATGATTAACACATTTGTTTGTTTGGCGTAAATAATGTTTTCCCGAAAACATGAATAAGGTACCCACATTTAAATGTTAATATTTTGTAGAAATAGTTTTGTGGAAAGTTTCTGAAGAAAGATTCTACTTTACGTTGGTCATACGTGAACATAATTCACAGTAATTTGCTGTGTGTAGTTCTAAGTACTCCAAAAATTATAATAGAAAATTATATTACTCCACACCCAAAACTCATTGCTGTTCAGAAGGATGTTTTTTTTCAAATAATATTATAAGGTTATTATTCATAATATTGGAACTTCTCTGGAAAAGTATGATACGGATTACAACTATAGTTTACTTTAATACATTACGTTTAGCAGTTAATTTATTGGGGATGATATATGGCTATATGGCATGATGATTATCCGTGCTCTATGCCTTGAGTCACGTATATAGACTGTCATAAAATTTTAAAAGTGTATCTTAAAGCAGGATTATCTTTAGTTCTTCGAATGTTCAAATCGTATAGGTCCTTTTAACTACCTAACTCCTAGACCGCTTTCAAGGGAAAGCATTACAATGTAATTACAAATTAATTACTTAAGTGTTGTTAATCCACGATTAACATTCACGTTTTACGTTTACTTAAAAAAATGTACTTAAGACTCCATTATGAGCTTATAAATTTAATTTTCTGTACTTTTTTGTAGATAAAAGTATGAGTGAGTCACTTGAAGCTCACAATACAGAATACATGTGAAACATCAGGACCGGAGACCTGTAATCTTAGATTGTTGTCTCACTAAGTTGTGGAAGATTCTCGTTACTATTCTGATCATACCAAACTATAGATGCCTCGTGTTCTTTTTTAAATAGGAGTATCGAAGCAAGTATTGAACATACTGTTATCATGACAAAAAAGTCATCTAAAATGCGAGAGTTTTTTATTATTTTCCATATAAATAAAACCGAGTCTTTATAATTTTTCATCACGCTACATCAATATCATCTGTGTTCAACCCTCACATTTAACAACGAAAATCATTCTTTTGAGGCCAAAAATTATCGGCCCAGTAACTTTACAATGGGAGCCAATGGTCATATAGTAACGGTTATGTGTTGTTCGTTATAGGCAGATAAAATATTTTTCATTTTTATAGAATTTATTGCATAGTTTAGTGTGATGAAAAATATCGTCATTATAACTCGATTGAAAACGTTAAGACAATTCTCGATCGTTTCAAGTGCGAGACGAAGTTGAGCATAAAATGTCGGCCACGATGTTCATGTCTGGCAAAACGTAATTTTCTGTCCTCATAACGGAATATATTATTATTGGTGTAGTACACAGCAGTTTCCTTAAGCCTTGTAATAAAAACATCGATTCCCTTTTAGACATAAACGACAACTTTAAATTAGGGACTAGAAAAGCAATTAATTATAGAAAACCCCCAACATCCGAAAACGCATGTTTATAAAAATTCTGTTACTCTTACTTTTACCTAACAGAGGAATGAGGAAAAACTGTTGATTAATTTTGCATTGCTTCTTAAAACAGCCATTTTTATTACCCTAAGCAGTATTTGAGTTATGACGTTTCCTTGACCCACCTCCCGATGCCCATCAGGTTCAGGAGGTGATAGACTCCATGTCGGAGCAGCTGTCGCCGCCGCTGATGCACTCGCTGCGCGGCGTGAGGCTGGTGGGCGGCCACTGCTACCTCAGCTTCTCGTCGCAGCACGACGCTGACGCCGCGCTGCCGCTGCCACTGACGCTGCGGGGCGCACCGCTGACGCTGGAGGACGCCTCGGTGGGAGCCACAGTCCTGGCGCTGTCTGGGGTGCCGCACGACGTGGCCGACGACGCCGTGGCGGAGGTGCTAGCACACTTCGGCTCGGTCGTAGGTCAGCGAGTAACTTCTGTCGATGTTAAGGCGGCCACACACTATCGGACCGAGCACCGGACCGAGCATCGTACCGAGCGCTCTGGAGTTTTTCTGGCGAAACATCAAGGAAAGGGTCGGTGCGGTGTACGGTCTGATGTACGGTAGTGTGTTAGGATCAATATTGCTCGAACGCCATACCGAGCGTCGCCCCGAACGCTTGTGATGGAAGCCTCTCCTCTCTCCACCACACCTAGCGCTCTCACTCACTCACGCTCTCCCTCTCTCTCTAAATTTCCTTCACCTCGCTCGGTGGATTTGTCCGTTACGTGGCTCGGTCAAATGTCTTGTTCAGCGAAATCTTCGGAGTAAATTTACGTCCCTGTGTGTTGTAATGTTTGGTAAGATGCTCGGTCTGATGTACGGTCCGGTGGAAAGTCCGGTAGTGTGTCGCCACCTTAAATACTGAGTGATTGTAAAGTCACTCTTGTTCATTTTGGTTATTAAAAGCATACTATACCTGTTTTTAAGATATACAAAATAGCAAAAGAGAATTTATTTAATACTATTAATTTTAGTTTCGTTTTGTTCAAATAGCGACTTAGGCCTACACAGTTTTCGGTGGATCGACCGAATGCAATATGCAATTTGTGCAAAATCTGTATTTAGAGGTATAAAAAAAATCACATTGGTTTAAGTTGTTTAAAAAATTATTTTTGCAATTTAATGGTGATGGAGAGTATAAAATATAATATTGCTAACATTTCATGCTCTCAATCATTATTAAAATTGTAACATCATATACTTATGTAATTTACACCCCTCCTTCGAATACCAGGATTTGCACCCATTGCATATAGTCAATTTACCAACCCCGGTCTAAGCTGATATTTCAACAAAGCTAAATTATTATTAATCATATTGAATTACCTTTCGTTGGCTATTTATTTTTATAAGGTAAAGTTTCCACAGAGCAACAAAAATTTAATATAATAAGATCATTTAATCACCTTGCAGATACGGTAATGTATAAAAAATCGTGAAGAATATCCTAAACGATTCCGCACTTAATATTTTAGTTAAGAATAACATAATAAAACGTTAATTTGTATCCGTGGTTATTGGCAGGACATTCCTGTTTTGATTGTTGCACTAATACAACTCATGTAGTAAAGTAGCTAAGTTTGGTTTTCATTCTGAATAACTTTTACTCATAACCTACTATAGTAACACTTATAGTTTAACTTAATTCCACACATTACTCATAAACAAATTCTATCATGTAAACTTCCATTCAACGATGTAAAACATTTTTTTATTAGTAGCCTACCACTACACTTCATTTAATCTTTATTATTGCTTTTTGAATACTTTAATACCTTTAATGAAATGACGACCTAACTCAATAGTTAGTTAAAAGCCAAGAATGAATGAGAGATGAGTGGAATCTATAGGCATAGTCCTTCCTCAGGTCCTTTTAAATCCAAGTTTGATCTTTGGTTTATAAGTTAATGGACACTAAGCCATTTGGATTATGTAATTGGACAACATAATTAAGCAACTAAAATTATTAATTGGTGGAACGACTATTGTAATGCCATACAGACTGGTGATAGTCCTATTTTATCATTAAAAAAATACTTCTGCCTCTCATACTAAACCTGATTAAATAGTTTTATCAGGTTTTTTCATTAATAATAATGTAAAAATAGTATATTTCACCACTAGTCCGGAAAGTGACCCATTTCTGGGCGAGATAGTGGTTTACTCGCGAGGCGAAGCCGAGCGTGGAAAACACTATCGAGCCTGGAAATGGGCTTTCCGGACGAGTTGTGAACGATACTTTTCATCACGACGCAATTATTAATAAATGTGGAAGTTTTAAAGGAGGATTATTTTTGTAAATTCTTCGCCATTGGACAAAGTAAACAAAGCTGGAATTCAAAATTTAATTCGTTTTAAACCCAGCTGATTGTTGCTGTACGGAAAAGTTTGTTTACCTTGGACGGAAAGTAATGTTTACAAACATTACTTTCCGTACAGGTCAGTAAAATCAGCTGACGGTGACAGTTTGGGAAATGACTACTTTCCAAGATCTCAGCTGTACGGCAAGTTGTCACTTTCGTATGCGGAGTGATGAAAAACTCCTTTTCTCACTTCTTTGTGATGTTGTGTTTAAGTAAAAAGCTGTGCAAGTGTTGTGCTGCAAGGGAATATAGTAGCCATATTCTCACTTCAAATCATTATGACCTTTACATTTCTTTTCAAACCGTTCTTTCATTGACGAGAAACTGAACAATGAATTAAAATTGTACATTCTATTAACAGAGCCATGTCCTTCAAAACAAACGTCTTTTTACAATACTAGTTTCTATACATGCTTGTTATTATATAATTTTCGTTATGTAGAGCCTTGTCCTAATGTAATTGTGTACCCCCCAGGGCCGGTGGAGCGGCGAGTGTACAAGGGCGTGGACACGGGGGAGCGGCTGGTGAGGCTTCGTGCGAGGCTAGCCATCCCCCGCTGGATCTGGCTGGAGGGATGCAGAGTCTGTCTCAAGATCCTCAGGAACGAGGAGCTGTCAGGATTTTCCCTCTCTAGGAGGAAGTCCTTCAGGTCTCACATCAGCGTGCAGCTCAAACCCGTCACAGAAGACACCCCTCCCATCCCTCCTTTACCCGGTCAAACCTCCAATGTTCCCAACAGCTCTCCCCCAGTACCACCGTTACCCGTGTCATCAAACTCTACCACTCCTTTCTTCACCACTCCACCCAAAACATCGTTCCCCAGCACAAACCCATTCATATGTGGGTCAGTCCCTTCCATCCCTGCAGTCCCTAATACGACCGAGAGCCAAGTATCGTACTTGACCAACGCTAGTGCATCAACCCCTAATATTTTTCAAGAATCTCCGTTCTTCTTTCCCACCCCTTACCAAACAGTGGAACCTCCCGGTCTGCGGAGGATCAACAGCGTGATGGGGACGATGTCTCTTGGAGGCATCACCACTCCGGAGGTCTCCCATGCTAGGAGTGCCAGCTCTCCCCCTACCACAACTACCACTCAGGTGAAAACTTCCAGCTTGGTCGACACCGAGACCGCAGGCCAAACTAGCATACCTCCCTCCCCCAACATGGCTAGGAAAACATCACAGAGACATAAACCCACAAGAAAAATATCAAAAATCAGCACAGACTCTCGTAAAACCAATGGGGAAACGTCTTCTTCGGATCAAGACTCTCCCCAGAAAGGAAGAAGAAGACCTTCGACCGTGAATTTTAAACACAAACAGCCACCGGGTGGCATTTTGAACCGGACTACTTCCATGGACCAAACGGACTGCACGGGCTACGAACCCACAACCTGCAGTGAACGCGAGAGAAGCAATAGTGATATCAGCAGTAGAAGTAGGGTCAGCATCTGTAAGAGGAAGCTCAGCACCACTGGCAGGGAGAGTGGCAAGGTGCCGTGGTGCGGCTGCTGGGGAAATGGGTGCATTTAGAACACTAAGCTCATTTTTATCACAGTTTCCTTTTAAAAAGCTTTACCTCGCATTAAGATAGACACATCATTAGTCTTTATTGAATTTATGACCTATGATTTTTACATTCATTAGGTAAGGAGGATAATGTTTTTCTAGACAAATGAACTGAAAGTTCTACTCGTTAAACTCATAACTCATTATTTCGTTTGCATCGTTTAGATTGTCTAATGTACATTTCATTAAAGCATTTTATACAGAACTATATAGAGTAATTTTTTTAATGAAATATGAATAGGTATTGTTCAAGCTAGAAAGTAGTATACTGTATACAAACAAATATTCTTCCCAATTTTTAGATCAAGTTCAAAACTCCACACATAATTGCATTTTGAAGCAGAAAAATGTGTAATTAGATGTAAGAACGCTTTATTTTATTAATTGGAGTGTATAAGTTAAAAGAATTTGTAGGCTGTGTTTTTTAATAATACCAATTATTAAACTATCTGTTTGGAACAGAACAGTTTTTATTTCTTCAATATTCCCATTGTCATTTTGGATATCATAATTCCCTTAAATTATTCAAGTGGAAAATTTCATTTTTAAATAATGCAATTAGTAACTTACTTTTGTGGTTACATTTGTACGGATGTTTTAAGTCATTACTGTTTTATTGAACTGTATAAAAAATAATAATAATCATATGACACAAGTTAGCATCGTATGCTTTATGAATGGACTTATTAGTACGAATGGAGAATAATCGCACAAAGCACTGTAAATGAGCAACAAAAATATATGCTTTAAATATGCACAATATAGTCATTTTAGGAATATTGATAAAGAGAATTATTGAAAGGGCTAGGTTAAACGTTTCCACACAGACAAACAATATAACTTGTAATATAGAAATATTTTTATTTTAAACGGCTCTTAATCCGTACAACTCAACCTGTCTATGTTAAAATTCAAAATAGCCGCCATTTTAAAAATATATATCGAAAAAATAACATTTTTCCTGAAAATGAGTATTGGTGTGATTAAATTACTTGCCTATAAACTCCATACAAAAATCCGTTACGGAAGTAATATTTCTTAAATGTAAAAAACTAAATGGCCGCTAGCAACTTAACAAAGCATTTTAGGACCTATGTTTATATGTTTTTTGTTTGTTTTGGCATGCTTTATACCCTGAAAAAGTTTGTAAAGCTTGAAGCTAGACAACCTGTAAAATAGGAAGAACTATATTTAGTTTTAAAAAATCGTGTTTAAAAATTAAATATTATCGTATTAATTTATTTTGTTTGCACCTTATTTTTGTAAAGTGGGCACTGGGTTACAAATATGTTACATTAGTAACATAACATTTTGTGAAAGACACACTTTGTCTTCCAGTTTAAAGTTATCTACATCTAGCAAGTAAATGTTGTGCCGCGGAAGTCAAGAAACTTCAAACCGGTCAGATACTTGTTTAAAACACAGATTTATTATGAAAATGTTAAAACGTAGTCAGATTTTGAAACGCTTATAAGCTGAATATCATAACACATAACACACACACCATGCGAACAATAATTATTAGATACAGGAAGGTTCTTTGAAACTGTTAAATTATATTAAGCCACCTTTTCTTCGAATGATATTTGGATATTAGTTTACAGTAACGTACTTATCTTGCTAATTTATTTTCAAGATAACTTTTTATCACCAAGAAGAAATAGTATATGAGACTTTATGTAGGAAACCAACCAAAGTGATTTCGTTATGAAAAACTTTGGGTAAAGTAATAACTTTGGGGCTTGGGCTAGGTGTTCATAAAATTAACATTTTAAAAAGACAGAGCAATTTACCTTTATAAAATATCAAAATCTAAATGTAAAAGTTATTAATATTTTGCTAAATTGACATGTAAATCACATATGAAAATGCCAACTTTTGGACAGTTCAAAGCCAAATATTTCTTTGAAGATTTTTTTTGAAATAAAAGAGTTGCTTCAAATGCCCCACTTGTTTACTTAATCTTGAACATGTAATTAATTCAAGATTAAATCAAGGCTTGATCGCTTGACGTTATACCAAAACAAGTTATTTATTTTCAAAATGGCAGCCATTTAAAAATGTTAAACTAAAATATCTCAAAACTGGTGTATTTTATAAAAATTGTACCATAGACGAAAAAGTTGACAAGTTACTTTATCTAACCAATGATACTATGTTTGTAGGAATATGGCAACAAATAATGGAGTTATCGAGACTTTTCTGCATAAATAATAATAATTATCGTATGGCTTTTAGTGAAAGGAGATTAGCAATTAACTGATAGTTCTCCTCAAATTCATTGTTCTTCATAGTTCTTCTGCATAAATACATTGATATCATTGGTTGGATAATTTAATTAGTCAACTTGTTGGAATCTTTTGAAATTTTGATAAAGATTACCGGCTTTGATACATTTCAGTTTTAAAGTTTGAAATGGCCGCTGTTTTGAAAATACACATCGGAAAAAATATGTATTTTGCTAATTTTTTCTGAAAACAAACTTTAGTGTCATAAAGGTTCATGCTGAATATTAATTCATTACAATGATCCGTTACAGAAATAAAAATTATTTATTGTAAAAACCAAAATGGTGGCTAGCGGCTTAACAAAGTGCTTTACAACATGTATGGTAACTATTTGCTTAATTTGTGTGGGCAATAACCCCATGAATTCTTGAACCTTTTTTATGAATACTCTGTACATTGTAGCTAATTTCATTCGAAACTCATTTATTGTCCTATCACAAAATTAAAGATATGCAATGGAAATAAGACATAAATTATAGAAAAATATACTTGTAAATTATTAATGTATCTTCTTGTCCAATCTTACATTGATTCCAACCAGTCACAACAATAAGTGGGAGTATTTATAACAATTATTAAGAATTGAGAATTATATCATAGATGTCACACGGAGATGACCTCCGCTGCCACTGGTTGCTCTGAGGGACGGTTTTGGCAGTGTGGGAGGCTCGGTCGCAGCTTGCAGATCTCTCCCACCAGGTCATTTTCAGCCGCTGTGTCATGTTTCTGAAAATGTTACATGCACTCGTCATAAAATTCATTTTTGATGTAAGTTAATCCCTAATTAATGAAACCTCCAGCTTTAAAGCAAATCATTATATTTTCTGTAATTTATTTAGGATTTTGGCATATAATTCTTTTTTTCCGAAAATAAAAATCAAACTAATCATTCTGTGCAAGGGTTTAAATAAAAAAAAACGTGTAAATTGTTAATATTTAGTAAGTGGGACACTTGATTTTTGTCATAGTTTCCCGATAACATAATACGTTTTTATCATATCCAACACAAAAGTCATGACCGCTGAGCTTTAATCTAATTTTATCGCATGTTTTCAAGTTATCAGTCATTGTTGATATGTTTAAAAGTGAAGTTTGATTTACTTATTGGAGTCAGTTCTTTGTTTTTATCACTTCATGATTTTAATAAAAGTTCAGTGTCGTAAATCTATTCTATAAATATAATATGGAACTGGTTTAAAATTGGATTTAAAATTACAATAAAATTTGGATGAATCTCTTTGAAGTATTAAGTATTTATCAACATTTTTTAACATAATGCAATGTGTAAGATTACAATTGTTAATTTAATTGTATTTGATAATCAGGTAGATTTTACAAACCCTAGACTATAATATTGTATGACTCACCCCGTTGATCGCCACTGTAGGCACATATTGTATTTTGGGCCTGAAGGCGAGGGTTCTGTTTCCGTAAAAGTTGAGCAGGGTATCCCCCTCATCTCCGTGGGCGCAAGTCAATATGTCCCGGCCGAGCAAACCCGACTTCCTTGCACACTATAACATGACATTACACTTTCTCAAAGTGCCTGATGTATTTTTAAACATTGCCTCACCTTAACAGATTTGGCAAAGCATCATGTTTTAACATGCTTTTTACAGACGAAACATTTCACAATTTTTATACATGATGTTTTTTTTTTTTTTAGAATAGAATAATTTTTTATTTTCTCAATAACAATTACAAAATATAACAATAAATCTTGATTAACAATAAAATAAAATATTCACAAAATTGTGTAAAGCCAAAATCTCAGTAAAATAAAATAAAAAAGTTCATCTTCACTTGCCAAGGCTGTCACAAACACAACGGAAATGTCACTTAATTGAGAAAATAAATTAGGGCCTCTTTAGGCAATGCCTGTGATGAGGTTCCTACATTTTACTTTAAAATCTAGGCGCTCAGAAATATATTTTAAATTAAATTAACACTTTGGTCTCTAAAACTTAATAAAAAAATTAATAATAAATAAATTAAATAATTACATCTGCGTGCTATATAACAACCTAAATCCTTCATTTCTATTTAAATTGACAATGTTATTGTATCTAAGGTTTGAACTTTCAAACCGCACACCGCACTTATGTCACCAGGCGGCTGGTGGCACCCCGTCAAAGCTCATTGCACACAGTGCATAGTCCCTGAGTGACACAGCCCTCCAAAGTGTGCCCTTAAATACCCTAATTAATATTAATAACATAATTACTATTATAGCAAAAAAATTAAATCATAAATATCTACTCATAAATAAATAAAACTACTGCTGTACATGCAATAAATCATTAACATCCTCCAGCTGAAATAACCATTTTTTTACCTTTCTTAAAAAAATTATTACATTATGAGCATTTTTAATATCTTCTTCTAATTTGTTGAAAATTTTTGGAGCTATAAAACTAAAAGTTTTTGTGAAAAATGTACTTGTAGGCTTTGGAATTAGAAACTGTTTGGCATTTCTGAGTTTTTTTCTGTACTCGTTATCATTTTGTGGATTATTGCCACTTTTTACATAAAATAGCTTAAGAACTTTGTAGATATATATATACTTCAGTGGAAGAATTTTTTGTGATAAGAAAAGTGGTTTCGATGGTTCGAATCGCCCTTTACTTGAAATTAATCTTAAAATATGTTTTTGCTGGATAAACAAAGGTTTTGTGGAAGTTTCATATGTATTACCCCAGAAAACTATACCGTAGTCTAATCTACTTTGTACTAAAGAAAAATACAGCATTCTCAAAATTTGGCTATTACTAAGATCTTTTATAAAATAAAAATATCTCAACAAATTTTGAATTTTTTCTTTTAGTTTTTTTGTATGAATTTTCCAATTGAATTCACTGTCAACATAAATACCTAGGTATTTTATATTGTCAGTTTGATCAACAGGAGCACATTTTGAGATGCAACTTGAGTGTTTGTCTAAGCAACCCGAACATTTATATTGAATACTTTGAGAGAATTTAATGTTTTTCTTTAAGCTAAAGTTAATGTATTTGGTTTTTTCGGGGCTCAGCAATAAGTGATTGACTTTAAACCACCATTTAAGCGCTTCAAGATCTTTATTCATTGCTTTTTGAACAAGTTCCCAATTTTTTTCAGAATAGCAAAGTGCTGTGTCGTCAGCAAAAGAAGTTAAATTTCCATTAAAATTGCCTTGACAAAGATCATTAATATATATTATAAATAATATTGCTCCCAATACTGAACCTTGTGGAACACCTGTTTTAATAGTTTCTGTCCCACTTATAGCTAAATTGATTCTTACACACTGCGTTCTATTTAAAAGATAACTTTCAAACCATTTATAACCAACTCCTCTAACACCAATTTTGTATAATTTCTCCAGCAAAATATTATGATCCACAGTATCAAAAGCTTTTTTTATGTCAAGAAATAGACCACTAACACATTTATTTTCATTTAATCCTTCATTTACACCAGTCAGAAAATTCAGCAAAGCATGTTCAGTGTTCATGCCAGCTCTAAAACCGAATTGCTTTTCGCTAAAAAATGTGTGTTTTCTAAGAATGACATTAATTTTTTCTTCATTAGCTTCTCAAATATCTTAGAGAAACTGGACAAAAGAGATATCGGTCTATAATTGTTACAATTTGTTTTTTTTTCCAGTCTTAAAAATTGGTATAATAACTGCATTTTTTAAAGAATTTGGGAAAACTCCACTAGTGAAACTAAAATTTATAATAAATAAAAGAACATTTAAAATTTTTGAAGAAATTGTTTTAATCAAATACGAGTTAACACCATCAATTCCTGGAGAAGTGTTATTTTTTAATGTTTTAATTGTAGCCATTAATTCTTCAGGCAATACTGGATCAATGAAAATTGTTCTAGCTTGTTCTCTACTATTAAATATATCTTTATAATGAAGAGAATAAAACCTGTCTCCTCTACTCAACCGTTTCAAATCCAAGTTATTTACTATATTTGAAAAAAACCTATTAAATTCATTTGCTATGTCTAAAGGATCATCTATCAATTTATTGTTAACTTCCAATTTTAAAACTCTATCCTTAGCTCTATGTAAATTTGGCTTACATATTTACTAAACGAGTTGCATAATATAGAACTATGCAACAAGAACAGGAAAAGTAACAAAAAATATCAGTTAAATTCAATTCTCTGATACAAAAATATAAAAATAAAATAAACATTAAAACCGTAATAACACGTGGCAAATCTGTTCAAATCATAACGATTATGAAAATTTTTTGCTATCAAATGTCAAAATACCCCATTTAGAGATAAAAACTAAGAAACAAATGTCAACAAAAAAGCCTTTGATGAACCAATGTTGTTCATTTTTATAATTAGTTCTGCCTTCCTACGCAGAATAAGTTTAACACATAATAATGTTCATACCTTTCTTCAAGGAGTGCAGTAAACTCCATTATATTTTAAAGATGATTTAAAATAACCCTCTAATTAAAATTAAATTATTCTCAACATAACATACACTTACAGCACTCTTAAAACTTCAGAGATTTTGAAATCTAAACTTCTGCACCCAAGATTATTTTCTTTTTTCTCAGTAAATTGTTAAGGCTTAAAAGTGGTATAACTAAGAGGCTCAATATTAACTCAGATGTAGTAACACAGTGACAATGTTTACATTTCCTTTTAACTGTACAGCCTTGACTATTAAAATTAATCAAACATATTTTATGTACCGATTTGGTCGCTCGTTCCTGGTCGGGCTTCTGCAGCAGGCAATGTATGAAGTCCATGACAGGTCCTAACTTGTCGACGTCACAACCGGAAGTGCCCGATTCCCCGCACTCCTGGTAGATGGCGCACGCGTGAATCTTGTTGCCCAGGCACTCCTGGGGCCCGTGCTGGCAGTTGAACTTCCAGTGGCCGTCCACATAATATTGCTGTGGCAATCAGTATGGTATAATTAAAAGTTACATGAAGACAGACAGACAGAATAGGCCTACTAATTGATGTTGGCACACGTTCATTTGCGTATTTGTTTGCTTTACTTACAGAATAATCTTGTATAGTTTGATCCAATGGTTGTAAGAACCCAGTAGGCTATGGTATAAGATATTAGATAGTACAATAAATGTCATCACTGCAGTTAGTTGTGTTCTAAAATTTAACGAGCAAATCAATACTTAGTAGCATGTCCCAACGCCATTAAAATTATGGCACATTTTTAGATTAATACAAATTTAACTTAAATAAATGCTCAACCACGAGATGCTGGTTAGTACAATATTTTGGCTTTCCTTTATTTTTTCTTAGTTTGCAGAAAAACGTTGATGTCATACTTTTCAAACTACTGATTTAAGCTTAATCTAATGTTCAACAATTGTTTCAATCCACCCACATGGTTTCATTTAAATTCTAAGTTACCAACTACATTCCTTCACATGCTCTAAGAAAACTTTTACTTTTAAGCTTTATCAAACAGAATCTTAAAGATCGATGACTGAATTATGCTATGGGTTGTTTTAAAAATTACCTAATCAATTGTAGAGTATAAAGTTAAATAAAGAGTTCTATAATTTATTTAGCTCAACAATCAAACTTATCGGATAGAAGAAAAGTAACAAAAAAATATGAGTGTACGAGTGCTCCTTCTGTTTATAAGTATCCAAGCATGTATGTAATCTTCGGTTTTTTCCACGAGTCTGCCACGATAAAGTACTTCAAAAGATGACACAGAATATGGCAATGAAATTTCCTCCAAGAATTTCCTGGAAGAGACTAAGTCTTGAGTTAATGCCAAAATACTTCATTAGCTTATTCTGTGTCGATGTAACCACAGGGTGTAACAACGGCAAATAAAACTCCATTTTTGTACTGAAATTCGAGTTACAGAGGTTATTTTGCCTCTCTCCCACTTGTAGAGGCAAAATATAACGGTATATTATTTAGAGTTATAGATGGGATTGTATTCTACTTTTCCAAAGGGCAGGATTTTCCAAAGGCATTATAAATAGTTCAAGATGCCAAGGAGATTAAGTTATCAAAGTTCGAGTAGGCGAGAATCGACTGTATTTCAATGCAAAATATGACTACCTTCCGTTTCCATCTCAGTTATCAACCTGAGGTCAAGTTTACGTAATTTTATTTATCTATACATATTTGATACACGGCATGGTTTTTTGTACAATGAACTAACTCCTCCTACATGTTTTAACCGATTTTAATTATTTTGGTGTCATTGGATAGAGTTAGATGTGATATTGTTTCAAAAGTAAATTGCTTAAAGTTCATCCAATATTAAAGGCGCTACAAGCCCTTAAAGTTCGTAATTTCCCCATTTGAATAAAATTGGAATGTAAATTGATTGATTCTCAAGTTTGACAGCTGTAAATACAAAACAGAATACCAGCGAAAGCGACTACCAGTTCATACAAAAGAGGTTACGTTAAACCACGGAACTTCAGTGGTTAACAAACTGCAATAAATATATTTACAAAAAAATTGGAGGGAAATTGTGGGCGTTTCACAAATCATAGAATTATAGAAATGGTCTAAAAATTAAAGGTCTTGGTCCCAGGGACTCGGGAAAACAGAGAGGTGTCCAGAAACATACAGAGAAACTAAATACGTAAAAAATCATCCTAGATACCATGGGATTTTTTCACGACGTCTGTTTTTCATCAGAACATGTTTTTTTGGTTTGATTTTATTGATTTTAAAATGATGACACCATTAAGTGAATGAGTGAGGACGATCCATTAATTTTATCCTGAGGTTTTCTATATAAAAGTTTGATGGCACTGTTCACAAAAAACCTTCTAGGGGCTACACAGTTTGTTCAACTTATTATCGATTTATAAAATTACAACTGATCAAACTGTCAACAAAAATTCGTTTGATATAAAAATGAAATTTCTTTAGCATCTAAACTAAATTGCTCGATTCCAAGCAACGATTACAATGGTTTTACAATGGTTGAATCTTTAATTTAGTCTACATATTAGGCCTGACCTGATTAAATTAAAGATTTTATGGTTGTAGCTGATGAGCCTATCGTGGGGGCTAAAACTTCATGCATTCCAAAATTACAGAAAATAATATCAAATATTATTGCTTAAAATTGCTTATATTTAAGTCATGTTGTGTATAAAATAAAGAAAAAAAACAGTTGGGGGGGGGGGGGTGCAAAACTTACTTGGCATATGCTCTGTACATTTGAGTCCTATTAATCTTACAATTTCCTACTTAAATGTTTTATTATTGTACGAAGGGAAATGCTTGTACCTTGGGTCGTTTTCGTTCTCTTATTCATAACTCAAAAGATAGTTATGTTTAAGATGTGTTTTCAAGATCATTGAATTAAACATTGTATTAGGACCTTGAGAAATTAATTTTAGTATTTTATCTTAATATTTCCTATTTTTTAAGGAATTTTGAAAAATATTTTAATTGTTGTACAGTACCTTTGACACCTTAACTCCACTTTGGGCCATCTTGGACCACAGCGTAATATGTCACAGGAAAATGAAAAAATAAGTAAAAAATTATTTAAAAAGTTTATTTAAGATTCAATACAAGAACATTGGTATACGAGACATTTAAATATATAAAAAAATACCTTGTAAGAAATTATGTATTGTACCTTGGACCGGCCCAAGGTACAAGGTGTTTTGACCCATGGTATAACGATGGTAGAAACATTTTTTGGTTAAGTTATCTCAACAAATATTTTGTCTAGATACCTAATCATAAAGTCTAAAAGGACTCTAAAGTATTCATAATAAATTTAATTTAAGAATAATGAAGCTGTATTCAAGTCCAAAAATATTTACTTTTGCACCAGAAAAACATACTTTCACTTATGTCTAGACAACAACTAGGGTTTTAACTTGGAGTGTCAGCTAAGAATTGTTCTAACAGGTACGCCACTACAATGCTACCTTAAAAATTGAAATTCTCTGCTTGGAGAGGGAAATACCTGGGGTGGCTGAAGCTACATTGTGGCCCAAGGTACAAGCATTTCCCCTAATATATTTACTCCTAACTCACTCGGGTAATATTCTGTTTACCATTTGAATCTTATAAATTGATAATATCCAACTTGAATGTATTATTATAGTATAAATATATATACTCATCATTCCAAAAGCTGGTTATGATAGCAAGTTAAAGTTCAATTTTGCTTACCCTTGCGTTTCCAAATGGCAGCAGGTCGAACAACACTTGGCCCTTAAACGAAGTCCAAGCATTATAGACCTGGTGCTCGTCGAAGTCGATGCAGTCGGGACAGAGGCTCTCGTAGAAAAGGGTCATTTTCAGGGACTGCTGCTGGCATATGGTATTGAGTTTGAAACAAAGACTTTTTTATGGCTTTTACGGTCCTTCAGTATATTTTGGTAAAATTATGTAACAATCAATTGGTTTTTATTACATTTTGATGAATTAAAAAAATTATATAAGCATTACTTCCTTAATGCAAGCGAATTCTTAATGGTAAGAACATATTGCAGTCATATTTTTTCAGCTTTATTAATAAAGAAAGAGAGTATTTTTTGTATTCATTGGTTTTACGTACACATTTCCCAACTTTTTGTTGGAATACTACAGTAATATTCAGCATCGAGTCAGCATTGGTCGCTATCACACTCATTCAATTCCACTGCTGTATAAAACTATTAATAATTAAAATACCAAATGATTACATTTGTTTATCATGGTATTAAAATATTTATATTACTTCGTCACATTGTTTTCTTTCAAAAATAAAAATTTGTGTGTGTTTTGTGGATTATAATTTCGTAGTTTATTTAGCACAAATTAAGACTACCTCCCTTCGCTAAATCCTTGTTTAGTTTGTTTAAAAAAATAAAATAAACATTTGTTGACCATAATAAAACGCTATTACTTTCAAGACTATATCTTTTAAGATGTCAATGTAATCTAGGCCTATTTTAAGGTGAATCTAAATTTATGATGAATTAAAATAGGTTATTCCAGTATTAAATAGGATAATGAGGATTTGCCAGCAATCTACTAACCAATTTAAGGTCCAAAGTTCTTGATTCGAATTTAAATTAAGATGAAAATTTAAAATTATCTTAGAGTATTTACTTACTTGATTACCATCTTCCATCTCTTCTGCTGACCTCACAGCCACAGTACATACTAAAACCAATGACATGGAGACCAGGTTCATTTTTTATAATTTATGTTGTCTTTTCTGAAAAATAACATAAACTACTTGAAATATTTGATAAACTTAAGGAGGTGACTAATCTCTACAGAAAATATATGTTCAAAAGATTAGGTTTTTCATTTTGCTTCATTATATGCCTAACCTAGATAAGTATTTTACTTTAAATTTTATAAATATTTAGATAGATTAATTTTTATTGTTAAGCATATATTCAATACATTTACCTTTTCATTTTAATAAATTTGAGGATACCTGAATACTGTAACTTTATTAAGAAACATGTATTCAATGAAGATTTTAGCCTGGTTATGGTGATTATACTAACAATCAAGGGCGTTCCATGTGGACTGTCAACAACTAATTTTTTCAACAACTAATTTGGATGAAATGTAGTTTAAAACCAAATATATGAATGTTTTACTATATCTTATGGTTGATAATTTTACATTACTATTTGATTATGTTATTAAATTTGTCCCAATATTTATGGTGTGCTGTCAACATAACATGGCCTACTATTTTTAAATAATTAAACTCTACAATTAGTTTACGTCCAGCCATTATCAAGCAGTCACTATCTGAAGTAGTAATACTATCTGCACCACTGTATCTATTTTAACCATCTGAACTCAATAAAATATTTTTAAACCGTTACATAAAACAACTTACATAAAAAGTGTTTAGTCAAAGGTTATCCACTGGGTCACTACACTATTTTAATTCACTACTCAACGTTGGTACACTGCAATAGCTCTATTCACTCGTACCAACCTCACAACACTGAATGGTTGTTGTCAATTTGTTCAATTGCTGTGCTCTTTTCTTTATAGACCCAGTGATAAGGTTCACTGTCAAAGTTATCATTCCATTTGTGTTTTCAATGTGACTCGATGGTAAAACCTATTTAAATTTGAAATATCACTTAATATTGAGTAGGTAAAATAAAACCAGTAGATAGGTTGAGTAGGTAGATAAAACCACAAGAGGAGAGGATTCTTTTCATAAAATAAAATAAAACAATAATAACAAAGAAATCTTTTTTTACAAGTAATTAAATTAATCGTAGTTTGTAATGAAAAAAATATATCATTATGACGGAACCAAGCGGACTGAAAGGGAAAAGGCATTACTATTTATTAACTTAATCTGGTGTCAACTTAAGGCCTCAGCTGCAAGGAATAATTTTATGAATGGGGGGTCTTATTTTTAGTGATTTTTTTTTATTTAGTAAATGAGGGACATCAGAATTATATTCCAAGATTTTTACTAAACGATCTGGTACCTCATCCAAACACTCTCACACAAAAGTCATTACAATGACATTTTGGAAAGTTCCAAAGTTTTTAAGTGCATGGTGGTTAATATTTTCTAATAATGGATAGGTTAAAAATGAACACCACCTAGCTCCTTTATTAGTCAAATTATTTGTAGATTTTATAAATATGCCCTCTTAAAAATATACTTTAATGCCAATATATAAATGTGTTTATTACGTTTCCTTCATAAACAACTTAGTCTTTATCCCCAAAAGCCCAAACCCCTCCCCCCCAAATGCGACCTCAAATGAATTTCTAAGGTAACACGTGTGGAATAATCCGTGTAGTTACCTTCTTTGACACTACTAAATGACGGTCCGGCCCTAAAATTGGCCCGCATTAGTGTCTTTGCCGCCAACTGAACCGACGAATTAGCGGCCAAGCCTGAGTAATTCACACTCAATCCTACTGCTGTGTAAAACTGGTGAGTTGTTAAAGGTTTGAGGAACCCAATTTTATACTAAAAAAAGAATAATGTCGGTTTGTAATGTGTTTGTTGTGAATTGCTAAACATTTTCATCTTCTGTAGAAAGTTTATACCAAGTTTTTATTAAACTTATGTTATTGGCAAAATCCTAAAAACGTTGAAAATTATTAAATAGCTTTATAAAATCCATAAAGAACAATCGACCACTTTTCGTTGTTAAATAAATTTCTCTGTATTCATTTGCATACACTTGTTTTAGGACTATCATGCCCACCTGTACACTCCTTCACAATATCCCTGAATAATATCAAATCCCCGGTGTACAATCAAAAATAAACAAATGTAACCAAATTTTGTTTCAAAGAAAGCATATGAACAGGGATTTTTCAGCTTTAATGAGGAAACAGACTGTTATGTACTCATTTCTACATCTTTGTCTTGGAATAATGCAGTAATATTCAGCATCGCGAATTGGATGTGACGCTGTCATACTTCTGCTAAAATGAAACACAATTAGTGTTTACACTTTTACACGAATGTTTACAAAAACTAACTTTGAAAAGAACCTTTAATTCCAAGTATAAAATCCAGAAGAAGTGATACAGCAGCGGAGTTCATTAGACATTATAAGAAATCTCATTTCGTTTCATCTACTAGGCCTATTTGTTAAACATTTGCCTATAAATATCTTGATTTGTTACGCATGCCTAAGCTTGTTACGGTTCAAACCGACTGGTTTTCATTTTCACAACCTATGAGAGGAGTTGTCCTTTGACGACCCTGGGGGTATACAGATAGATAGGAGTGTTTTCGGCGTCCGGCAGTTGATACTAGCTGATAGCTGACAGAAGTAGCTTACAAACGCGTGACATTGAGTCCATGAGACCTTGACTCAAGCTACTAAATACTCTTCATTTTAGTTGTTGCTGTTTCAACAGAAAGCTTACTTCCCTCTCAAGTTGTGCACCGACATAGCATCTTTTCCATTTTGATTTACATATCAATTCAGAAAACCAATATACCAATCTTTAACACTTTAGCATACATAGAAGATTAAAAATAAAGATGTGTTTCACGAACGAAGTACCGTATCAAACTTTAACAAACAACCTTTTTGTTTTATGGAACAACAATTACTAGTAATTCAAACATCCCCAATTTTAATCATATAATACCAACCTACGCAAGCAGTTTGTTTATTTTAATTTATTGAGTAATTCCTTTTTTCCAATACCAATTACAATAGATTATTTAATGTAGGAATAAATTTGTTTTTGCAGTCTCTTTTATTACAAAAAAGTAAATTGTTTATCGCCTTTGCCCACTTCACCATAGGTGATTTTATCAGTATTAAAGATATGCGTTGGATGGGAGTAAGTACACGTGGTGTGCATAGTTCAAAGTGAACAAGCTTGCAATATAAATCAAAACCTGAATCTATTCCATAACTATTACATAAATCGGGGAACAACTAAAGTAAAATATTTAAAATAATAAATTATGAATAAAATTTGGGAGTATGCTTGATCTACGCTACAAGATCGAGCCTCAATCATCCTGCACTCTCTCATTCATATTCAGGTTAAAATACCCACTTGTGTGAGGTCCCTGTCTCAAAATAGTGATTTAGTGATTTATATATAGTAGATAGACTACAAATACAGGCTATTTTATAAAGATTTTTGATAGATCTCAGTAAATATCATTGTGGCATTATACAGTGTCAAATTTAAATTCAGCTGTTCTCCAATTAATCCTCAGCAATTTTGTCGAGTAGTGTTTGTAACACAATATCTTATTTAATTTTACTCATGGTTTATGTACCTTACCCTCCTAGAATAGGGCTAGAAAAATCTGATAGTTAGTTCTTGGCTCCTACGCGGCAAATCTCAATGCAAATTAAAGTTCTTTTTATTAGGAGAATCCCCAACTTTATTTGTTACTTTATAGATAATTGTAAACAACAACAAATTTTCCACAGACTTTTTTCTATAAATTTAAAAACTGAATGGTAAGTCATGTTTTCTTGGCAAATAAAAGCTAGCAAAAAAGAGATTTCAAGAAATGCAGCAAATGTGAGCTATCTGCTAGAATACGATTCTGCAAAGCTCATACAAAATTGGTCATATCAGGGAGTTAACACCAAAACGTCTTTAGTTAACCGATCATATACACATACATGTTGTTCAGTCCTTTTTGAACCTCCTTCGAGTGTATTATTTCTGAACAAAATTCAAAGAAAATTATTTCTTACATTCCACAAGTAGAAAAGCTTTCTCTTAGTAAACAAGCCAATACCAAAATAAAAAATAAAGCATAACCAAAATCAGTTTAGACTAGAGAAATGGAGTGAACTATTAAGGATACCTGAAGTTCAGTTTATCCGTTAATTTTTATTCGTTTTGACAAACAATTTTTACACCGAGTTATCTTTGTGAATTCCGAAACTGAATTGGAATTAGGGCGTAAAATTAATCCATAAAAATGTCTGTGTTCATTTCAGTACCAAGGCTGTACATCTGCAGAAGAGTTTTACATTTCCTCCACCTACTATCTAAAGCCGTTTATTACTCCTTGGAATAGAGTACTAAAGTACTAGTTTTTACCCCAAGTGACTTGAATACTTAATTTTTCTACCTAGGGAAAACTCAACTTTTTCCATACCACGGGGCTAAAGTTAGTTACATAAGAATAACATTAAAAGAGAGATTAAAAAGAACATGTATCACAGTCAGCTGTCACTTTTATTTGTTTAGTTACTCTTTGTTAACTAATAGCAGCTGTATCATAAGCCATTCTGTCAAAAGTGTAGGCCTACAGTACGTGTTTGTTTACATTTCGCTTGGGTATGCTATTAAACCTATGAAGTCCAAACCTGAGAGTAAGAATTTTCCTTAACCTAAGTGTAGGCTTAAATTCTCTTTTGTTTTATTGTGTTCTTTAAAAATGACAGAGCCTACCTTTTGTGTTTTTTTTTTTTTTTTTTTTTTTTTTTTTTTATGTTGATGTGACTGATCCAGCTTGACGGAGCAAAGGATCATATAAAGGTAAAGTTCAATTATATACGGTAGGCCTATTGTTATATTCTTAAAATGTTATTGTGTAGGTGGAGGAAAAATGTTGTATGCATCAAGAGACTAAAGTACTTTTTCTCCCTCAGGGAAATGGTTGCCCTCGACTTCCCCTTCGGGCGACAACAGTTTCGCTTCAGGGAGAAAAAAGTGTATTTAGTCCCTATAAGCACAAATAACTATTTATCAGCGGCTTTAAACTTACAGTAGCATCAAATTGTATAGAATGAATAAATAATTTAAAGCATCCTATCAAAATTAATAGCATAACCGTCAGTTATTATGAACTAAAACCAAGCATATAGAATAAAAATATTATTTGCTACGAATACAGAATTGGCAACTCGCTCGTATAACACGATTGCGCACAGAAAAGCCACTTTCCGTCCTAGTGATGAAAACTACTATTTCATATTAGTTAGTAATTGATTTTTTTTTTTGACAATAATTTTTTCGTATATTTTGTTTCAAAGTGACAATATCTGGTACAAGCATTCTTTTTAATTTTGAAATTAAACCAGACCACGTTCCTAATTATGAGTTCATTGTAATCCTGATCAAATGAAAAACCTTACTCAACACACAGTTAGTAAGAGTGGCTTCAGTAATATCAAAATATGTAAAAGGTACACAAGTTTCAACCATACTAAAGTCAAGGAGTTTTACCTTGAAATGGTGCAGCTTGAAGTGTTCAGAAAATAAACAATACATTTGACAAGACTCAAACGTCATTTTTTAATTTAGTTTTGATCAAATTTGATCAAATATTTATAAGTTCACTTTTGGCTTAATTGCTGATCTATGGTATTTTTAATCTAAACCGTGTGAAAATTATTAGTCTATTACTATTATTATTCTGCAATAATTAATTCATAAAGTTTTAGATTCCTCTACTTCCTAAATGAGCGTTATATAATTTAATTTAATTAATTAATTTCGTCAATAAATAAAAATTACACTGAACACTGAACACAACACATAACGGAGTTTACCGGCCGGCGGTCACTATGTTGTTCAGTGACGTGCGCCGGCCGGTAAACTTCGTTATGTGTTGTGTTCAGTGTAATTTTTATTTATTGACGAAATTCGCAAGAATGAAATAAACGTTCATTGTATAAAGTTTTGAAAATAGCTACGTGATAGCCGAAACTATAGTAAACTAAGTTTCACTATAAGAAATTGCAGACGTTAAGGTATGTAACCTTTTTATATTGTTATATATTAATTTTAAATTTATTTATTATGGAATCTAAACTATTATTTAACCTAATTTAAAAGGATAAGAAATTACTTTAAACATTGTATCTTACCAGCTTGACAACCATGATCTAGCAGTCATACAAGTGTTTAACATTTGGCAAGTGCTAGAAGTTTAATGTGTGTTGCTATACGTTTCTCCCACTATAATCTCTCTTCATTGTGTAGCTTTATCAAGTGTTTGTATATTTATTTAACTAAAATAAATGATAAGAATGTTTTAAACTTTAAATTTAAGTGTACTTAACTTAAATGTTAGGAGTACTTAACTTTAATATTAAGTGTACTTTAACTTTACTTACATGTTAAATAACGTTTTACCATTACTGAACACAGTAAATACATATATGGCACAGCATCATAGTGATGTTTTACAATTACTGTAGTTTACTAACTACATATATTTTTAAAAATGGTGTTTAAACATCCCAGTGCTTTTTTACATTGTTCAGTTCGGATTTGTAATTGGTACTAAATTTGGCAGTTCAAGTTTTCTTACTTTCGAGTTATAATTAACTAAAGAAAATAACATAATCTTTAAATCAAAAAAGTTCTTAAAATATTGTCACTTAATTTAAAACACCTTGATATCCAAATGTTAAGCATGAAAACTTCTTACACTGTATGAAGGCACTAAAAAAACAGAGGTACATAGGGCCAAAATTTTGAAAATTTTAGAAGACCTTAAAAGAATCAACATAAGACAGTTCGACCAAGGACTGGAAAATTGGCGTCAAGACCATATAATACACGGTAGCAAAATTCACCCACTGAAGACATAATCCCTAGAAAAACTTAATAGAATTTAAATTAAGTTCATGACACTTATTCTAGAAAGACTCTTGAGGATTGTAAAAATATTTCTGATTCTAGTTCTTGTTTGCTATTTTTTTTAAATTAAACATTTCACAATTACAAGAACTGTAGTATAAGGTAATGAATAAATAGCAAATTAATCATGACTAGGGATCGCCCACTGGTCGAATTTCGACCAAACATTCAGTTGATCTTGAGCCAATTGGTTTTAAAATGTTTTATACTGAAACATTTGTCCTTTCTGATTTGCTAGCATTTTTATTGCAAAAGCTGTCTAATGATTCAGTAAATTTTATTCTTCTTACATAAGATTAACATTGAAACTTTGAAAGCCTGTAGGGCGTAGCCCTAGGGCCGATGTGAATTATAATGGGATTCCGTTCATCTACAGGACCAACGCTATGCGCCGATTTCTCCTATGATGCACACAAGCTAAGAAAAAGGGGGAAAAGAAACAAGCTTGCCTATTAATATATAGATACTTTATAATTATTTTTGTAAAAAAAAAACTCATCGTCGGATTATTATACAGAACAGTAAAAAATCGTCCGTTCACTTCAAGGTAGGGCCGTTCGCATTCGTCATTTTGTAGCATTATAGTGAATGTCGCCTATTTTTAAAACTTTAGAGATAACACACACAAAAGAAATTTTACAGCAGAACTGTTTCTAAATGTTTGTAATCTTAGTTGTTAGATATGATTTGTTTTATTATTTTTTTAGTAATACTATTTCGAATTTTTATCTTGATTTTTTTCATGGAAACCTGAAACTTATGATAGAATTTTAATAGGTTTTTGGATAAGTAAACCATAAAAGTAATTATGCACGACAACATTTGGCTATAAATAACGGCATTTTCCACAGTTAACTCTATTCCTACCACAGGTAAGTTTGTAAAATCATAGTTTCCCATTTATGAATAATATTTGATTAAAAATGAGTATATTTGCTTCAATTTTAGTAAGATTAATCCTAATGGTTTAGTAGGATTAATAATAAGAGGTCTTTTGTCAAGAAAATATTTCTCTCTACATGATCTACAAAATGTTGTGTTGTCCAAATTATGCATTGGCAAATTTATCTCTGTATAGTATAGTCTGTATTGTTTTTTTACAATTCTATTATATTAGACCCAGAGGTTATGAAACTATTGTGTTTCCAAGTCGGCTATTAAAAATGTCTTAAAACTGTCTAAAATAATGTGAAAAAATTATTCTATCACGACAATATTTTTTAAGCCTATAAAAGCCATTCCAATTTATTCCTTAATTTTACTTTATGTTATAGTGTTGTACGATTTTGCGATATTTACCTAGATGCATGTTGTGTTGATACATCAAACACATCAACACAAAATTACTAACAATTGAAATATTATTATTAATTTCATTACAATTAAATATGTTTTCAGGTAACACAAGTGTCCTACTAAGATGAAAAATCCGGCGATCTTTGGAATTTCCATGCTACAATGGTTTTATTATTAATTTCATTACAATTAAATATGTTTTCAGGTAACACAAGTGTCCTACTAAGATGAAAAATCCGGCGATCTTTGGAATTTCCATGCTACAATGGTTTTACTTCGTTACTTCTATGTATATTGAAAATAAGGTATTTGTTTATCATAATTTTATATGAACTTGTGACAGATTTAGTTTTGACATTGTCAGATATGTGAGTTAAATTTTTACATTGTATAAACGACGATGGCATTATTTTCATAATGAGAATAAAAATATTTTAGGGAAAGCCATCCAAACCCCTCAAAGTCTGTGGGAATCCCAGGATCGAACCCGTGACCTCTTGAAGTCCAAGACACTAACCGTTAGGCTATCGAGACACCCAATTGTTATCAACTAGGCCTATTTACTTGCTTGAAATAATAGTACTTATAAAATTCGTAAACCACACATTTGCTATAGTTAGAGAAACATGTGTATTTGATTTTCAGTAATCATTAAATTAATGCACCATCTTTAATGTTGATGATTTGAAGTATAATGTTTGATATTCTACTCATAAGATAGATTATTTGAACACGCAAAAAATAGAAAGGTATAAGTCTAATTTTTAAGTTTTTTACGTTCATTTCAATGAATATATCAACTCGCCTATTTGAATTATAAAATACCGTAGTAACGTAATTAGTATTTTAATTTTTAAAAGAATACAATTAAATCAATATTATTTGTGATTTTTTAGGAATCTTTCAAAATGACGGTATTGTATGAGAGCTACTGTCCCTACAGCAGAAGATTCATCGAAGGACCTTTATACGATACTTGGTCTACTTTCAAGGATTACATTGATCTAGAACTCTTACCCTACGGAAACGCACAGGTATTTTGAAATAAGAAGAAACAACAATAATTACAGTAAGTATTTCACCTGAAAAAAAAAACTAAGAAGCCACCGATTTTAAAATTTACATCAGGAATTATTACTCTATATGAATGTACTTAAAATAAATAACTTTTAAATAAACTTGAAATAATGAAGAAGAAATTATAATTACATAAAAATATATTAAGTTAACTTCAGTGAGTAATAAAAAAACTATTAAAAATCATTGAGACCTAAATTACTATATATGCTAAATTCTAAAGTTGTTTTAGGTACTGGAGTTCCTACTTAATATTATAAGGAATGAGCATTGTACAAGTTTGAGCTAAAATGCAAAATTAAATAAAAGAAAAATACGAATTCCAAAAACTTATTGCTATTTTGTTGCATTGTTGCTTCATTGCTACATCATAAGAAATATTTTAAGCCCATGTTATCCTTATGGAGATTTTCTGTAGCTACTAAATGAACAAACACCAGCTGATAGTTGTAGATATAAACCTATGTTGTACATATTTAAAATGGTGGTTAAAACGTATAACGAAGTACAGTACCCTTGAGACTGGCAAAAGTGAGCGGAGCGAATGATCTTTATGTGATAAAGTGACACTTAATAATTTTACCGAGCAATAGCTGGGCCCCCCTGATACTATGACTTTAATTTAACTTTAACTGCCTGTCATTCTCGTTCTGGTTATCTATTTGAAGTAGAGTTAACAATATTGCATTCTGCTGATTATTTTTAAAAGAATATTTTAAGTCTCCTATCTGACTTAGGCTAATCATTTTCATGTGACTTCTGGTAGGCAGTTTGAATGCAGTTTTCTATAGCCAGTTTAGCATAAATATTAATTTTCAAAGTTTTAAACTTTTTTCAGTTAGTGGATGTACTATGATATTACTATGTACTGGATTGTTTAACAAACTCTCCTTTCTCTGCACTAATCAGCCTGATGGTTTCAACAGCAACAGTACCAGGATGGTCACTGGCACTTCACCTGTCAGCACGGTGAGCCTGAGTGTGCCGCCAACATGTTGCACGCATGCGCGATCTACACGGCGTGCGGCAGCCAAAGCACCCTGGACTGTCCCGTGGACCGGGTGTCGCAGGTCAGTAGTCAATACAATTTTTTTTTAATAATTGCATTATTACGGCGTCAAGCAAATAAAAATTTTACAAACAACACTATAAACAAAATTTAATTAGCACAAAGACAGCTTTAACAAGACAGTTTTAGCTCAGAAATTCGCATAAAGAATAATTTTGTTTAATTTGTATGTAACGTTTCGTTATTTTTCAACCTTCCAGTACTGAATCTCTACCTCAAATGATTGTAATGCCGAATCCCAGCAAATGGGGCCTTTTTATCAATAAATTTAAGATAAATAAGTTATAAATTAATATCTCGGTGTATTTTGTATTTTTTTTTTTAAGTTTCTCCCCCCATAACTATATTTACCTTAAACTCTCCTTTTTTGCACAGGTCATGGACTACCTTCGATGTATGGTAGAACGGGACGACCAGACTGCGGCTAGCGATCAGGTGCGCCCATTTATCCTAGCCTATAGTATGAGTATAGACTGTTTGTGTGGTTACACTCTAATTTTCAATAATTGTAAACAACTTGGATCATAGATAAAAATAATATAGATGCCGTCCTCAGAAAAAATTATATGTGTATGAAATACCGTTTTAATTTCGAAATATATATTTGCCTGATGGTGTTAAAAACTACATAACTTTTTGACATTTATTTTTGAACTGAATAATTCAACGAATTGAACAGAATAGGAGAGGTTATTACTACAAAAATATTTCAAATTCTCCATGTAATTTTTTTGTACTCCATTTGCTCTCTCATAAAAATATAGATTACTTGCTGAAATTATGGTCATTTCAGTGATGGTTTACCAAAGTAAAATATTTTAAGGAAAAGGAGTAATGGAAGCTTGTGAACGAGGAGTTCCGGTAGTCCCATATGACTGTTGAGGGAAACGATGGCCCAGTGGTTTTACCCCCCCCCCCCCCCCCCACTTTATCCGAGGTCTTCGAAGAAGGTGTTTTGATACAGTGTAAACATTACTTTGAAAAATATTTAAGTTCTAGTCAGTTTGGTTATAGAAACAGAAATCACCGGGGATGCAGTATTTATTATTAAATATCTGGAATTATTACAAAGGAAGGGTGGATGGATCACAAAGGAAAGCGGGTGTCTTCTGTGATCCATCCAAGGCATTCGATTGTGTCATTCATGATTTATTTAATTATTTTGAAACTTCACTACAAGGGTCTCAAAAAAGCTATGTTTCTTGGTTTGAGTCATATTTAAAATCCCTGGTTATTTAAAATATAAAATAGGCAGCAAAAGGTTAAAGTTACACCTCTCAATGTGTTGAATTATTTTTAAAATTGGATTAAAATCAAGGCTGGGGTCTCTCAAGGATCAAAGTTGTGACCTTTTCTTTTTTGGTTACATATTAATGATCTTTCATTTAGTTTAAAAGATTATTTCACATTGTTTGCATAAACACCTTAGTACAAATACGGTCAAGAAATATTGTGTATTTGTCTTTAAAAAAAAATGTATTCATGTTTTTAGTTTTTCAAAATTTTACAGATTGGTTCAGTTGCAATGGTCTCTACTATTAGTGATTGCAATTCCCAATCACTAATGATGTTTCAAAATTAAAGTTGGATTCAGAAGATGTAGTATAGGCTGATTATGTAGTAAAATATTTGAGAGTTAATACTCAAGATAATTTTTAATTGAACACCTACATTTTCTACATAATAAATTAAGTAAAGTAATGTTTAAAACAGAGTGTTGATTTCAACAAAACTAAAATTATCATCTAAAGGAGTCGTTTTTTGTATTTTAGATAAAAATTACAAATTCAACTATAAAACACGGCATAAAAATAAATTCCTATATCACCTTACATTGTTAGAAAGAGGCCCGTTTGACAGTAGAATAAAAATGGTTTAAGAGTCTTACCGAGATATCAAAAAATATCAAAACATCAAATATCAAAATATCAAATATCAAAACATTGAGTAAACTAAAAAGAAAAAAAAACTTGTGTTTATAATGTAGATTTGTTGCTAGCCTTTGAGTCTGTTGTTATCAAAAGTATTAGTAAGTATGGTATGGATTTTTTTTATTTGTGAATTCAATATTATGTGTTTAATTTCATTATTACTAAATTGTTATATATTTACTTATGCTAAGCATGAATTGTAAATAAAATATTTAAAAAGCACACAAATAAATAAAGGACAGCTTTCACTTGAAAGTTTTTAACCCATGCAAATTACAAAGTTTTTAAGTATTGTGAGAAAACTTTTGTCTCATTAATCAATTGATAATGTTGTGTTCTGAGTGTGATGTTTACCAAATCAATGCTAGATGCCAGACTACCTTTTGAGTAGGCTAATTTTCAAATATTAAGATTTTAGAGCTTAAATTATAAAATATTTACTTGTACTTTATTCTTAAGAAGTTTACCCTCACCAAGCTATTCGACCATTCGTGTCAGTTATGTTTTTAAGTAACTATCCATCTTTAGATTTATAATAGTTACAATATCCTAATATTGAACGATATCATTTCGTTGTAAAACAGGCATGATTTCTAACAAACAATGATTTATTGTTGTTTCAGTGCGCCTTAGGAGCCGGGCTCCAACCCGAGCTCATCAACCAATGCGCCACCGGACAACTAGGGGAAACACTGGAGAATTTGTACGGAAACCGAACTGATGAAATAATTAAGTTCCTACAAATAAATGGAGTACCTGCCGTCGTAATCAATGATGTAGGTGTAGAAATCGTGCAGATAAGTATAAAAATTATTGAATACCAATAAACGTGTATAATTTATAGAAATTGCTACAGCTAATTATACAATTCAGGTAATGTTATAAAATATTTTCTATGTGAGCAAAAATATTTTCTCATCGGAATATGTGACGTACAAAGAACTCAATTCAATCATTACAAATGCTTGGTTTGTAATACTTTCTGTTAAATACTTCGACAAAATTGATTTGTATTTTAAAATGTAGGCCTACCTATAAATACAAATATCACTTATTTGGTTTGATTCAGTTCAGCAGTTTAACAGGGAATTAAAATGTTAAATTTTTTATGTGTTAATAGAGTAACCATTAAGAGACCTATGTTCAAGTCCTTAAGACCCTAGTTTCCATTACAGTTGAAAAATATTAATTTACATATTAATTTAATATTAATTCTTTGTTTCGATAAGTATAGTAATTTTTATTTAGAAACAGACTAGTATGAGGTTGAATAAATGTAGGAAGGCTACTTAATAGAGCGCCTTCAATAGAGCGCTAAAGCATTATGACTTCTTATTTTAGTAATTAAAAGAAAAATAAACAAATTCAAAACCTGTTTAACATAAAATATTAAACACATAAAGATGTTTTGGTCTATTTTAACATAAAATTGCCTGTTTGCTTACTTAATGCTTAGTTTAGCAATCTTGTGATTAAAAGATATTTATTTGCTTATGTTATCAATACACAAATACATTTACTTATACAGGAAACCTCTGTATATAATAATATTCATTTAGACACTTTTTTAGTGTAACATGTTTTTTATTTTAATTTGTTTCTTTTGTTTAGAACTACTCTCTGAGGGAGAACGTCTTGTTCACGATTTTCGAAAATTTTATATGCAGCCAGATCAGTGCTGTGTTCAACCTTGATTTTCATTGCTAGTGGATTCTTCTTTTCTAGACGTATGTATCAACACAGAAAAAACAATGTTTTAGTTTAAATATTCATATAGCAAATTAAAAAATATTTTCAGAAGCTACATATATTAATATTTATTTTGTTTCCTTACTTTGTTTCCTTATTTAGTTTGTACAGATACTTTGTTCCAACTTACACCAATTTATTAGGAGGTCGGGGAAGTGTCAAATAATAAAATCTGTGAGTAAGGCCCATTTTATACCGTTGCTAATACCACTGCGTTTGGCGCTATTTTTAACGTGCTCGTATAGAAGTTGAAAGAGTTGGGTAAACTGTCAGCTGATCGAAGCCTTAAAAATACCGCCTGTCATGGCGGTATTACCGTCTGTATGCATGTAATAACATGTATATGTATAAAAGTTGCATTTAGTTATAAAATCACTTTAATTTACTTAATTACCATGCAAAATCAATGTTTTTATGAAGAAAAATCTCAATAACTCCGTTATTAATTTGTTGTCAGATCCTTAGAAACTGGGCACCATTGGTTATATAATTAAATTCGTCAACTTTTTTGTGTCTAATAAAATTTTTATAAAATTTTTCGGATTTGAGATATTTTAGTTTAAAATTTTAAAATGGCCGCCATTTTGAAAATACACATTTGAAAAATAACTTTTTTCTTGAAAATGGGTATTGCTATGATTAAGGTGCATGCCAAATATTACCTTAATACAATGATCCATTACGGAAATAAAAATTATTTTGTGTAAAAAAACAAAATGGCGGCTATAAGAGTAACTTTTGAGTTTTCGAAATTTTGAATATGATATTTTGACTTGTCTATGGCCCAGGAATAATACCTGAAAAAGTTGGTAGAGAGTTCAGGGACACCCAACATATGAAGATCCTCTGATCTACGCCGAAACTCACATTTACCAATTTAAAAATCCCAATTTTCCCAATTTACAAATGCACATTTCCAATTTTTAAAAGTTGTAAATGGAGCAACATGACATGAGTGACGTCATAAATGGTGACGTAGCTCATGACGCCACTGATTACGTCATGTCTGTGAGATTGTTCGTAACGTCATAGGATATGACGTGTGGGGGGTGAAGTCATAAATGTGGTCATTATTGACTTCATCAGCAATGACGTCATGTTTTAAGTTAATTTGATCTGTCCCGAAACTCTCATTTCCCAGCTACCAATACAAAAATATTTAATAGACAGTTAATTCTTATCTTGCTTGGTTTTTATAAAATATTTTTACATATTATTAAGTATTGTATACGATGTTGCACCAATAACGCGTATAAAATAAATAGCTGAAGAAAATATTAGGTTTTCATTACAATTTCAAATATTTTAGTTTAATTGTGGTGAAAATTTTATCGTAGGTAAACTGGCTTGAAAAATCACCTGTAACAGAAGTAATATTAACTTAATTTTCGAATGTTACATCTTATAACATTAACAGATTTATAATTACTCCATTATAATGTGGTTTTGCTTTATTTAAGATCAAAAATAAAAATAAAATAAATAAACACCATAACTGAGTTACAAGTATAATGTGACGATTCATTGCATTCATCGTACGATACACTCCATTATACTCATCCTGTAGAGCGCATTTTATGGTAAACATGGCTGAAGGGTGTGTATTATTCGTTAACATATTGTTATTAAATATTCATCTTTTAACATCATTGCATAACTTTCTGATGACATTCACAGTTTTAAATAATAATATAACTAACAAAATGGTTCAAGAGCAAAAAGATGATTATAATGTTGATAACATTTTCATGCTTAACACTTTCGACAGTTTGATAACAAGCACACTATCAGCACCTTCTTCATTTTGAAGATTCAGTACCATAAGTGTTTCTTTAGTCTATGGTAAGTTGTGTTTTAAAATATACCATAAGCACTTGTTCACATCGTTGGACTCTCTTATTCTTTTTAAGAATCTTTAATTACCATAAATATATAATTGTACTCGTATTAGGTTGAATATTATCATGAACAACCATTCATAAAGGCATTAACTGTTTTTCTCTTTCTTAGTTAATAATACAAATATAAACTGGAATATAGTGTATGGTTTTATAGTTTGTATAAAAAAGTATATGCGTGTAATATAATAGAGTATACTGTAAGTTATATTAATTTAAAATGTTACTCTTAAGCATTAAAACATATTCAAAATGTTGTATGGTGTACAGTATTCTTGATTACGTTTTGGCGACCTCGAATTGCAGATATCATAAATGAATCAACTCACCGTCAATGCAATCCAAAAGTTTTATTCTTGTGGATTATTGTTTCTTCCCTTTATTATAGGGGCATCTTCACCACGGCCTTTTTGAGGTTAAAACATTTGCGAACTAAAAGTTCTTGTCGAGATTAACACTTAGATACATACACCACGAATATTACCCTAACACGAACATAATGACAAAACACTTAAATAAAACATTGGTTCCAAACCGGCCGGTATAACCTTACTTTCCTAACGACACGCACGGGCTGACAAACTTTGACGTACGGTGACAGGTCGTCAAGGCCAACTTGATCAGCTGTTATCTTCACGGCATTTTATAAATTGTTCATACGTGGAATTCGCGGTGAAATTGGTCTGAATGTTTATCAGGAGGTTAGGTTCAAACTTATGAGCCAGATAAATCTCCATTTCCTCTAACCTCTAACCTGTCTAGCCTTTGTGACTCTTTCAATGGTGGAGGACTTTAAGGCCGTCATTTATAGTTTAATAAGCATGCCCGGTGTTGTAAATATGAGCAGCAAAGTTGGAGCTGTGCTTCCCGGGTTGTTTACTGCTTATAGCTTAACTCTTTATATATGACGGCGAAATTTCGACCTGTCTGGCCGATGTAATAAGAGTCACACTCACCGCATGTTATTTTGTAAACACCTTGAATGCCTTCCATACTGCGGGGCTTATTTGAGGGGGGTTGTAAAACTCTAGACAAGTTGTTATTTGTCCTATAGGCGAGTGATATAGGTGCGTCCTTAAACAATGATTTTGTTATTTTCTCGGTAGTATGGCTGTATTCGACGGTTCTAAACTTCTTATTAGTATGAGGTGTTCTGGAACCTCTGGACCGCAATTTGTTGAGCAGACGATCGATAATGGATGGCTGATATCCATTCTGCTGGGCTATAAACTTGTAGCTCCTTATCTCGGTCCTCAATTGATAACTGGACTTTTATTCGAACAGGAAATAGAGCAAAATAATAAAATTAATTTTCTAGATTTAACCATTTCCAAGCAAGACCGTATCCACAAATTTGACATCTACAGAAAGCCCACCCATACAGATCAGGTAATTCATTACACATCTAACCATCCATATTCCCACAAAATTGCAGCATTTAGGTTCATGATCAACCACCTCATAGAAGTCCCGTTATCAGTTGAGGACCGAGATAAGGAGCTACAAGTTATCAAATTCATAGAACAGCAGAATTGATATCAGCCATCCATTATCGATCGTCTGCTCAACAAATTGCGGTCCAGAGGTTCTAGAACACCTCATAGTAATAAGAAGTTTAGCACCGTCGAATACAGCCATACTACCGAGAAAATAACAAAATCATTGTTTAAGGACGCACCTATATCACTCGCCTATAGGACAAACAACAACTTGTCTAGAGTTTTACAACCCCCCTCAAATAAGCCCCGCAGTATGGAAGGCATTCAAGGTGTTTACAAAATAACATGCGGTGAGTGTGACTCTTATTACATCGGCCAGACAGGTCGCAATTTCGTCATTAGATATAAACAGCACATTAAAGCCATAGCAGTAAACAACCCGGGAAGCAAAGCTCCGGCTTTGCTGCTCATATTCACAACACCGGGCATGCCTATCAGTCTATGAATTCAGTCTTGAATATCGGTCTTGAAGTCCTCCACGATTTAAAAAAGTCACAAAGGCTCGACAGGTTAAAAGAAATTGAGATTTATCTGGCTCATAAACATGAATCTAACCTCCTGATAAACATTCAGACCAATTTCACCGCCAATTACATATATGAACAAGTTATAAAATGCCGTGAAGATAACAGCTGATCAAGTTAGCCTTGACGACCTGTCACCATGTCAAAGTTTGTCAGCCCGTGCTTGTCGTTAGGAAAGTAAGGTTATACCGGCCGGTTTGGCCGGTTCATTGCACCAAGTGCTTAGGTGCGTGATGACGTAACGCCCCTCGACAATTCTTTTACGATTCTTAAAATTTAAAAAAATGCACATATACATTGAAGATACACTCACAGTCTGTTACACAGTGATAATTATTTTAATGTGTTTTTTTTTTTTTTTTTTTTACTTTTTATCTCCAGGGATATTTTCTTGGGCTTTAACTACTCAGGGGCAACCCCTAAGGGGGCATGGGGGCGGAGCCCCCATCGAGCCGTAGGCAAGTATTTTATATATGGTGCAATTTATGCTTACACCATAGACCAGTCTCAAAATCAAGAAATGTAGTCAAAGCTACACCTCATCTGATCCATAACAATCATCACACTCACCCCTTCAGTCATACTCACCTTAAAATACGCACCACAGAGTGCGTCGGTGTTTCAAATAAAGTAAAGTAAAGTAAAGTATTAATCTATCTATCTTCTTATTTTTATAAGGGTTTCGTCTGTTACGTCCCTTTCGCTCACGACCTACTTAACCGATTTTTAAAATTGAGGTGTCATTTTAAAGCTTAGGATATACCGCAGTGACGAATCGTAATTAAAAGGTCATATTGTTTCGGGCTTTGCTCCCCTCGCCTTTCATTTATTTCTAGAGGGCGCTTTAAAATTTGACCAACTTTTATTTCAAGTTCTTTAATATGAATTGTATTTTGACAGCTGATTATCTTCAGATGAATTTAAAAGCCAGATAGTAAACAAAAATAGATCTCTGTCACTTCATAATCAAAATTCACGTACTGTAGGTGAGTTTCACTCATACAGAATCATAAAATGCGCAATTTGCGCTCGGGCCACCTCGTATTTATTTATAAGAGTAAATGTATGAATCTGTTTTAATTCTAAATGAGAAAAACTGTATGGTACGATGTAGTCCTGTAATCCAGCTACTTTGAGGTCACGAATTGTGGATGGTTATAAGCGATGGCTTGTGGTGCGATATTCCCTAATGGAGATTAACGTCTGCACTGGTGAATACACTAATTCATCCATAAAGACCACCCTCAAATTAGACCAGTTCGTACGGTATATATGAGGTTGAAATTGTGGTTCGGATCCCCCGTTAAACTGTAGGTCCCTAGATACCATTGGCTGTTGGGCTATTAATTAACAGTCCTGTCTAAGGAGAATGTCGGCCTGGTCAGTAACAAGACTACAAGATCGCGCCACAATCATCTCTCATTCATATCCAGGTTAAAATACCCACTATGTGAGGTCCCTATCTCAAAATAGTGATTGATTTAATAGTGTGATGAATCCATAGTGGACAACATTGGTATATGCTCTTTTCCAAGCTACTAGAGGAGGTCATACGAACATTCTGTTTAGATAGCATTATTTATTTCTGTAAACTATATTTATCGAATAATTCACAAATAAACTTAGTCTGCTTACACTTCATTCATAAAAACTATTTCAGGTATTCAGATTCAGTAGCTATATTTATTTGGCCAAAACTGTTACTCATAGTCTACTGTTTACTACTGGTGTTGTTACCTTTCTTAATTTTTCCACCAACTAATGACATTCGACCGGTATAAATATTGTACAAAGTTATTTATTCCTTTTTAGGAATAAAGTCCTCCTTACGTCACTAAATCTAATTTATTCCGCTTTGCTGCAATGTACATAAAGTATTACTTCTAATTGTGATTACCTGTAAATAGTGTATTGTCATTCAAATCAGGTGCTAACTTTGCGTAGAACTGTACTTGTAGTTGCTTGTAAACCTTATCTTGTGTCAACTCGAGCAGCTATCGTGTCTTGTGGTTACTGTTTGATCTTTATGAATATTTTATGGTAAGTACAAAAAATTAGGAAGTTGTAAATGTTAATATTTATTACGTTGATTACATCAAATTTTAAATTGCGTTCTTGAATAAATATTTTCTTCTTGTAGACATTCTCTCGCCTATCTTTGCTATGAAATCCCTCGTTATCTTCGTTATCGCATGCACATGCCTGTTCCACCGGGTTTCTACATCTTCTGAAGAAAATAAGGTCAGAGTAAATTAGTTTTATCTTATGCATTAGAGCTAAGAATAGTGTATATAGTTTTATGTTTTCATAGTCGTTTGACCTTGCATACCATGTGAAGTAAATAGGTAGACTTGATGGTAATAATTATTGACAAGTAATTGTTTTACTGTTCTTTAGTTCAATTCTTTAGTTCAATTTATGAGAATCGGACTTAAAATAAGTGCGCTATCCACAAATTAAATTTGAAATTTTCCCATTAGAATAACATAGAGATTGGTTTGAGCATTTTAAACATCTGTTAACGTACAGCTGTGGTCTTTGGTGATCACTAATATTCACAATATTAGATCGGTCGGATTTAATTGATTTATAACTAAATGCAACTGTTGTATTCTATCAAAATAAATAGCTCGATGCCGAGCAACACGTGCAGTATGAAACAAGCAAGTGATCGGAACAGTGAGGAGGCAACAATGGAGTTTGTAAAATGAGCTTTCAATTAATAAACAATTAACACACTACTGACAAGGCTACAAAATAGCTTAAATGACTCGAATGGTTTAAAATTTCCCAATGATTTGCAGAAAATTGACAAGACCATGCAAATAAATTAAATAACGCTGAAGTATCAATAGTTTATTTACTATTTATTACTCCTATTAATACTATTGCAAATTGTTTAGCCTCGGTAAATAATTTTCATGCTAAAATGCGATGATATTTTCCTTCATATACACACACTGATGATGCTTTAATTGTTTAATTTCAGGATTCTGTGAAACTTACCATATTCTATGAAAGTTACTGCCCTTACTCAATAGAGTTCATTGTTAACCAGCTTTACAAAACATGGGAAGAGTTCAAAGATTACATAAAGCTTGAGCTGGTGCCTTTTGGTAATGCTAAGGTAATGTTATAATAGGTCAATAGAAGTTTCAAACTAGTATGTTTCTTTGAAAAGTTTGATATACATGTTCAACGAGAGTAGTGTCAAATTGTTGGTGCTGGCTCAGTTCAAGGTCACCTGAGGGATGACGTCATCGAGGTCAATGACCTCACCGATGACGTCATCGATGACGTCATCGATTGCGTCATCGATGACGTCATCACCAATGACGTCATTTCTATAACGTCACACCCATGACGTCACAGAAATGACGTGCTGATGACGTCATCACCCCTTACGTCATCAAAATGACGTCACCGACGCCACTAAGGTCAAGGTCACGCCGTAACTTAAATTTTTTGGCACTTTTGCCGTTTCTCGCATTACGCTCCGAGTTTCAGTCCGAGTCCCCGTGACCTTGACCACTTGGAGCGAACTTCCGACGAGAAACGGCAAAAGTGCCAAGTTAAACTCGAGTTTCTGACATGACTCTGCCTAAATGGGCAATCGGTTATCCCTCAGGTGACCTTGAACCAGCACAACACCAACAATTTGATATTACTGTGACCTTGAAAACCTAACAACGGAGCGCCGACACCGACGCGCACCCCACGACAGCCACCGAGTGACTGACTGTCAGGCTCCGTGTACTCTAGGTATATGGGGAAGTGGAGGGGGAAATCTCAAGGCCATCCAAATGGAGTTTTAAAAAAGTTGAAGAGTAGAAAGACTACTCTTGTGCTTCCTGGGCGACTTCATCAATTTCCAACGGATCTGTAAACCAATCCGATCTGTAGCGGCAGGAGTCCAGAAAACAGGTGCACCACCCATCAGGTTGTCCGTAGCACTTCCGACAATTGGTAAGATTGGAGAAGTGAAATTTAATACACCGCTGCGGACAACAAGTATAAAAGTATTTGGATTTGTAGATTTTGAAAGTTTGTAGTACCGGTGGTGGCAGCTGTTGGTTCTTGCATCTACACCTGCAACATCCGAAGCATTCACATTGCCGGCAGGCCAGCCCATCCACTTGCCACTTTGGTAAGAGGAAACACTTATCCTCACAGCAATAGGTTGTCCCCGTCTCTTCCTCCCAACGCTTCTTTGCACAATTTGTGACGCCTTGTATCTCCAAACACCTATGCTCGCAACATGAGATGCGCTTACTTTCCATAGTTGATGTTGCTTTGACGAGGGAGCACGATGAAGTGATGCTGTGGTCAGTGGGAATGGGGTTTATATAAACTAAGGTGAGTGGAGGGGGAAAGGTCAAGGTCATCCAAATGGAGTTTAAAAAAAAGAAAAGAGTAGAAAGACTACTCTTGTGTATCTATAGCGATTTCATTGATACTGAGTGCTTCTGTATGCCAAGTTGATCTGTACTGACAGGCTCCTAAATAATGTTTGCAAAAACCTGCAAAATGATTGTTGCACAATTTGCAGCCAGTTAGCTGTTTTAGTGTGAATTCAATGCAACGTTCAGGGCAACAAGTGTACTTATGCCCTCTCATCTGGTACACATGGAATGTCTTCAACTCTGGTTTCGGCTTCTTCCAAGACTTGCACTTACACATGCATTGACCAAAAGCTTCACATTTTCTACACGCCAGGCCATCCACCACATCAATGTCATTTGGCCATGAAAAACATTTCCGTTTGCAACAGTAGTTGAGTTGACTCTCCATGTTGCTGTGGTGAAGGTGCGCGATGAAATGATGCTGCAGTCATTGAGAGTGCACCTTAAATAAACTCAGTGGAGGGGGAAAGGTCAAGGCCATCCAAACGGAGTTTTAAAAAAGATAACTAGTCGTCCTCCTCCTCCTCGTCCGTTGTACTTGGAGAGCTGTCAGACGAAGAGCCCCGTGCAGGTGCTCCCCAGATGAAAAACAAATCAATTTTAAAACGAAGACCAGGATCTTGCATCATCAATTCCTTTAATTTGTCACATACTAAGTCGACCTTGTGTAAGGTGTCAACAACAAGCTTCCAATTCGTTTTGGCTCAATATAACTTGTAGTAGAGTCTGCCTCGCTGATAACCACATCCTCCGGCCGTATTGGAGTGTAAAGATGTGTAAAGTTCTTCGGCTGTAGCTGAGGCTCAGGCCGGCTGGAAGTGGAAGGTTGAGTGTGGACCCCTGTCGCATCGAAATCCATAGTCATTCTACATTCAATGTTGGGGTTTTCGTTTAATACATACACCAATTTCTCATGCAACATATCCACTTCTGCCGAGTCTTGCAGATGAACATTCCAGGAAAATGGCCATTCTTCATCCGTAGTGGAGTCAACTCGAGAAAGAGTGCTGTCCGCCATGATAGCTAAGCAAGGAATGATGTGAGCTACAGACTGTGGTAACAGTATTGAAAAGTAGAGGGGGTAAACCAAAAGTATGTGGAGGGGGTATTTTCAAGGTCATTTAATTTGGGTTTTAAAAAAGGAAATAGTGGAGGGGGAATTCTCAAGGTCATCCAATTTGGGTTTTAAAAAAAAGGAATGAAGGTTACTCCTCTTCAGCCTCGTTGTCCCCCACATCCTCATTAGCCTCATCTTCATCGACGTCAGACTCGCCGTAAGGGTAGATCGGGGACATGGGCGAATATTGTGGAGATTGTTGACCGTTGTTTTCGTCCCCTTGCATTCTAACTTGGGACCAATCATAATTTAAATTCATTTGTATTATGATCCCAGGGTTGTCCCGCAGTATTTCCTTCATCCGTTCGCAAATCGTTTCCAAATAGTGTACACTATCGATCGACAGTGTCCAACCCGTACTTGTACCAACATCAGTAGTGGAGTCAGCTTGGCTGATGGTGTTGTTGTCTGCCATGGTTGCTTGTCGGACAAGGAATGACGGTTGATGTGATGCTCATGCAGGAACATGGTGAAGTGGTGGGGGTGTGGTGGAGTAGTGGGGGAATTTTCAAGGTCATCCAAACGGAGTTTTAAAAAAGGAAAACCTACAAAGTAACATTGAAACTTTCCAATTGATGGTGGCGAGCGTTTTCTTCTGCAACCTTGCCGACACATGTGACTATGCCATACAGTATGAAAAGTACAACCATAATAAGGCCGAACAATAAAAGATAGCCGTTGACTATCATGATATTTTCTGAGTGTATCTGCTTTCTTCGTATCACCCTCTCCTGCATCCTCTTCTCCAACTCGTGGACGAAGTCACAGCAAACGTGAGGACATGTTTTATCCGTTGGTAGGTTTGCCATTGTTGATGTTGTCGGTTTGGCTGTTGAAGATGGAATGAGGTTTCCAATTGTGATGTGCCATGTACATCAATAGTCAAGTGGTGGGGGTAGCAAAGCAGTGGAGGGGGAAGTTTCAAGGTCATCCAAATTGTGTTTTAAAAAAACCTATCTCGTTACTGAGCTCATATGTCAGTAACAAGATAGGTGTTTTTGCTCTTTTACTTCTTTAATATAATGAAAAAATATACATATTCTATTATTGTAAGAACAAGGAAGACAACTGCTAGTCAGCTGAAGTAGTCCAAGTTGTCTGGCTCGGTCTTCATCGACGCCGGTGAGGAAGCCGTGGAGGAGTGTCCAGGCTCTTCTTTTGACTGCCGGGTGTTCCGTATGTTGCAAGCGTAAACTTGCACGTTTATACGGTAGTCTCGTGCCACCATGAGCTGCAACTCCTTGTACAAGTCGTTTAGCTCCTGCTGAGTCTTGATGCTCACCTCCTCGTAACTTGCGCAACTGACGTTCAGAGACATCCTGATGTTGCTAGGTCGGCTGCTGGAGTAGAAATGAAGCCGAGGCACAGCGTTTAGAGGTACATGAAAAAGTGGTGGGGGTAATGGTGGTGGGGGTATGGAAGATCCAATTAAACACTTCTAAACTTTTTCCATTGATACAGTGGGATGGAACAAATAGCACAGGTGTCCTTGTAGTTTTCAAATCTAAACATCGGTGCTAGAAATCCGAACTGTTTTCTACCACCTTCCTGTACGAACCGTCGAAGGTCTCTGACGGCAGCATTGCCACAAGGCCTACAAAACTTTTCCCCGTCTTGGAACCTATACCAGGAGTATCCCGAATACCCTCTATTATCTTTCTTGTACTCTTCGATATCCTGCTTTACTGTTATAGGGATATTATCTCGTAAAGCCGTCTGGAATAAAGATGCGTCAGTTATAACTCGTTGTAAGCAAAGCTCGTACAAGGTGCTCATCGTTTGCTAGTTGGCAACAGACTGACCGTTTTTCGCATCCAAGCAGGTTTGAATCCTAGTGCGGTAGTGGGGGTAATTACGGTAGTGGGGGTAATTGTGAAATGCAAAGGTCAAAGGTCAAGGTCACCCGCGAAGTTTAAAAAAAAAATGCAACAAATCAATACGTGAAGTTTGTCACATATTGATATGTTGCATTTTTTTATATTTTTTTTGTCTTTTATGATTCGTTTATTTATAAAACATTACAACAACAACATATGTACAACATTAAAACTTAAATCTAACACTGCTGCTTGTCAGCGATGTGGATGGTCAACTCTGTAGAATTGCTACCAGTGCAGCCGTGGGACACCAGGTATAGACACCCGGGTTGAATAGAGCGAAGATCCTCGTTTTGTAGAAGATGGACGAATCTCTTGGGCAGGTACACCTGGAACTTTGGTTCATCCCCCGGAGTAAACGGTGCCTCGCTGAGACTGCAGCAGATGGCCTCCCCAACTGTAGTCTCCATCTTCTTCATAGCATGGATTATGTAGTGCTTCTCGTCTTTTAGTTCCGAGCACTTCTTTACAGGTAATATTGTTGACTTGGAGTGAGCATTGAACTGCTCGACCAAAGTCTGAAGGAACTGGTGAGATGCCATGGTCAGGTTACAGATCGTCTTCTTGCTCGGAGATGTTGTCGTCTCGGAATCTCGAGTAATACTCATGCCAGGTCCCTGTCTGCTCCCCACTTATATACTCTCCGTTACCCCCACCACTCCCCACTTCCCCACTTTGAAGGTAAGAGGCGAGTTTATAGGCATTTTTCAAAGCGCAATGTCTATCTTTATCATGTTCTGGGCTTTTTGTACAAATACATATGGTTTCCAGCATGTATTGATAATTCTTATCCAATTCCACATCATTAACCGGAACATGAGTAAATCCTTCGATCCATCTTTTCTTTTCCAGCCCCTTTGTGTAAATATTGGTAAACTTGTCTGAAAAGTGATGCATAATGTGATACAAGTCCGTGTAACTTGTAAAACCATCATACCAATCGATATGATGGAAGTGTTTTGAAATCCATCTGTTGGTAGTAGCGGCTTTACTAGTTAAAGACGAATAAGAACATGGTGGTTTAAATAAAAACGAATAAGGAACACTTGTATTCATGTCCAAAAACACAAGTTCTTTTATAATGAATCTATCATCATTACCACGAAACGCTTGAAACTCAATAATACCAGGCTTGGACTTTACTTGTTCTTCTTCTCCCTTGTCCATTTTGAAGGTCACACGTCTGCTCATTACGAAGTCAGGAGGTCAACTGATTTCCACACCACGGTAGGTACTACTTTTATACCAGGCCGTACAGTTGTTGGCGCGTTGGTGTATATTTAACGTGGGCACCGTCCCCAATAGGCCTAACCCCACAAAATGTTGGTTATTGTTTTAAAAACTAACCATTGTCATTTAAGTTTCCATCTTTATATTTTCCTTGTTTTCATTTTCATCACTAACACTTGATTCTTCTCCTCCATCTTCCTCTTCTTCCTGTTTTACTGATTTCTTATGTAGTTGAGCGTACTTTTCCAATTGTCTCCACATCTGTACTTCATGAGGAACTCTATTAAATATAGAAGTATCCACAGGTCCATATAATATAGGTACGTCCGGTTGTTTGTCCAAAGTGTCTTCCAGATAATCTTTAATAATCGAACTTGAAAACACCAGTTGTCTCAAATATCTTGTTATTGGTTCAGTAGCACAAGTTAAAATGAAAAACTCCTCTCGATTAAGTTGAATTTTGTTATCATGTCTTGTTGTGTCTCTAAACCGCAGCTGATGATCACCACGATGCTTAATAATATCGATTTCCACATTTGAATCCAAAAGTCCTACTCTTGTCTTTCTTCCAAACATGTTACTACTTAAATAGCATTCTAGCAGATGCAAGTGTTTCATAAACGATTCCCAAGCACTGTCCGTAAACAAAATCATTTTGGGTCCATGAGTTAAAATTACAGTAGGGGAATAATCTGTCGATTTCATAACACCGATTAAAACACTTTTGTCCAAACTGGAAGAGATTGGGTAAAATATTCGCAAAAATACCTCACTCAATATGTTTGGAGAAATATTATCTTCAATATCCCTTTTTCTCTTTTGTATATTCTTTCTTCTTTTACCTTTTTCTTCGACATTATTACTGGCGTGAAGTTGTCCGCAAATGTTTTGTTCACCTCCTTCCTGGTGACCTTGAAGATCTAAAAACTCAGATATCTCCTTCTCAATATCTACCACATTTTCAGGTGTACCACTAGGAGAAGCCATTTTGAATACGATGCTACCCATACAACAGTAGGCAACAAACTGATGAGGAGCGGCCTGTACGCTCTGCTTTTATACTCGCGGAATGGAACAAAACCGGTTTTTTACAATACATTTTTAACAATTCCAGTTAAAGGTGTGTATGTTACAATTTTATCATGTAGAATTAAACAGTATGCAGTTGTATTTGCAGGTATAGTTGCAGTAAACTCCATTTCAATCTTTATGTCAACACTTGATGATTTTACTGATTCATTTTGTTTAGAACAATCAATTACAACTATTGTGTAACCATCTAAGTATTCTTCTGGTGATAGTAAAGGTGTATTTGTTTTACCGTAATATGAATTTTGGAATCTCGCATACATATCGTATAATATACTGTACTTTTTATTGGCGAATGACACATTCAAATTGTCATACGGAAAAAATTGTGAATTCAAATAAACTTTAATATTTTTTAAGTTGCAATGATCAAACTTGCCTGCATGTTTTGTAATGCTGTCCCTCCTACCTGTTTGTAAACCAAATATAATATACCTGGCTCGTTCTACGTAATTAGATGTTTTAACAGTCCAAGTGTGACGATCCGTAGCTGGCAAGCTTGGATGTTCATGGAATTCCCAACTTCTAAAAGGAATTACAATATCACGATCAGCCTTTAACTTCCTTAATAGTAGCATTCTATGCTCGTCAGCTAATTTAACATGTGGAACTCTCCATACAATTTTGTCTAATGTTAATTTCCATTCTAAGTTTGCATCTGTTGTACCATCTGGAGCTTTAATAATGTCTTTATCGTTAGAAGATCTCAATAAAACTAATTCTTGTTTAACATTTAATATTATTTTTCTATAGTCTTCAGCAAATCCAAGCAACAAACGTAATGGGATATGAAAATCAAAATATCCATTTGTATTTGGAGTGATTGTATCATGTTCAGGTAAAACCCATCCGGCAGGTTGAAGTAAATTGGTTTCATTAGGTGATATAGATGTTATCCCTTTTAAAGTTGTTGTAATACCTACTTTTTTAGTAGAATCAACTGTTACACCTGATATTTCATATCTAATTTCATCAAAAAGGAAAGCCATAGGATTATTTATAAATGGAACTGTTGTACCAGTAGTAGTACCGTCCTTTTTAGTAACTTTTCCTTCAATATACAAGTAACTTTCACATGGTAGTGTGTAAATGTCTTGATGTTGTATGGGAATACGAATTTCATCGTTATTGTTTAATTTCGATGAAGTGTAAGGGTTGTGGGTGTGATATTCTTTTCCCATAGGGTTTCGTCGAATGTTGGACCCTGCGCTATATCCAGTATATCCATAATCGGTTAATGTTAATCCAACTCTCTCTAAGAAACGAATGTTCTCGCGTGTTAACTCCTCCACAGCTGAAGAGCTACTAATGCGGTTACCCGTAGGTTGTTCGCTTTTAAATGTTAAACCCATGGTTTTTGTATTAAAGTGTCGATTTTAAATGTAATCTAATCGTAATAGGCTCTTCTCTGAAGTCTACCAAGTTACCGTCTTGATCCAATACGCTCAACACGATGTCTGAAATGAAAGTGGTGTTCAACGGTAGATATACCAGGTTTTGTGGCTTTTCAACAATTTTAAATCCAGGTGGTACACTTGGGTGAAATGTATGTATGATATGGGTGTTAGCCCCATCCCTGTAAGCTCCTTGTATAATGTTACAAGTTATGTCTATACTATTGACTTTTAATATTGTTACTGTTTTCTTACCGGAATGTGTTACATCTGGTTCTAAAACAGGTCCATCGTTGGAAAATCCTAATAAATCACCAATTGAGTTTGGTTGAGTAAAATCTATATAATATTTGGAAGTAATTTCAGCTTTCATCGTATTATTATTACCTTTCAATGTTATATTGTCTTTTCCCATTTTAGTTTGCAAAAATTCATTTATATGATCGATTTCATAAGAACCTGTGGGTAACCTACACTCTTGTAAGTCTGTAAATTTCCCACTGGCATCCTTTCCCTTATAATAATGCAATACGTTATTTTTACCTTCCGTAACATTGGGAATAGAGTTGTAAGTTGTAAAATCCAATAGTGCCGCCTCCCAAAATCTTCCTCTTTGCAAGCGTAACGCTGGAAAAAGGATACTTCGTAAAGTGGACGATTTTCCTGTTAATGATACCGTATAGGAAGACATCTCAATAGTGACTGATACTTTTAGCTAGAAATTCCAAACATAAATGGCCGCATATTGAAGTATTATCAGGTTGTTCTCTTTTATAGTTATAATATATGTTTTTAGCAGATTTAAAGTAATTTTGAAGTTCTTTTGGTGGTGGCAAATTACCGAAACTATCAAAATAATATACATTGTTATTTAGTTTCTTATAACAAACCCAATGGGTGCCAGGCCCTTCAGTATTATCCAAATTTACAATTCCAGTCTCATTTTGCCACATTTTCTTTGGTAAACTTTCTTTCATGAATACACCGCGGAAAAATGGTATTTTTAAACAGGAAATATATTTAAATAATTCAACATTGGTTAACGCTTTATGTGGTATAACCAATTGATTTCTTTCATTTAATATGCACGATAAGGTCTTAGGTAAAGACCTGCCCCGTTTTTTACCATTGACCACACTGTGGGCTTCTTCCTGCCTTTTCTGCTAGATCGTCGTCTTCTTATATTTCCTCCGTGTTTTCTTGTGGTTGACTTCCTTTTTACCCTTCTTCTCCTCCTTTTTCCACCTCCTACTGCTGTTTTAGCCTTCATACCTGCTGTTACTGCTAAAGCTGCTGCTTTTTCTGCTATGCTAGCGTCACTTGATTTTACTCGTTGCCAAGCTATGTCCGCAAGCTTTTTGTCTGCTATTGATCTATTTTTTGAATCGGCAAACGTGGAATATGCGATATCGTGTTCTTTACAAGCCTGATCTAACTTGTTTATTCCAGGATCGCCTCTTTCCAGTCGTTTTTTCAATTTAGTTCCTGGTCCGCAATACTGATAACCTCCTGGTATATGAAATTCGTATGGTAATGCGTCTATTGCTCTATTTACTATGGATCCTACTGGAATTCGATTTAAGGCTTTACTTAATAGAGAAACCGCTGGGGTCGTGATCCCACCTCCTTTCCTTACAGTGTCTCGATATGGACTGATATATTGAAATGTCATAATGCACTTTTATAATTGAATTTCGCAACGTATGTGTTACCTCTACGACAAGTTAAACATAAATGACTTTATTTATGCTTTTGATCAATTAAATACTAAAAGGACCCTAAAATGTGGATCCTTAAGGTTGTGGTGTTTTATTAAAGAAATACTTATAAAGGATGTCTTGTTTTATCCATGAATTTCTCATTTTTTCATCAACACGATTATATTGTCCGCTTGCAATATAATTATGCATATCAAACATTATATTACCTATCACTTTAACAAGAAAATTAACATTTACAGCGTCATCTACATAATCAGGGTCTGCAACTCTTGTTAATCGTTTGTTATTGCAATTCCACCATCTATGTCCAGTTGGCTCTAATTGTATTATCTGTTCAAAAGTAACAACATTACCAGGCAATGTCGCGGGAGCTATATGTATCATTTTTTTTCCTTTACCATCCCAAACATTATTCCTTAATACATATCCATCAAGAACTTTATTCTTTTCTTCAAGTAATGCAAACTTTTCATTTCCTTGTACAAACACATCCCCCTGCCGTGATACCACTTGGTCTTGTTTTACAAATCCGGATGTCTCTTGTTTTAAAGTCTCTTTCATTTGACCCACTGTTGCACCATCTGATGGCGCCGAACCATCTTTAACATTTGCTAAACAATTATTAAAACAATCTATAACCCCTACATCACGTATGATACAATGATCTTTAATATATTTTAGATTTACAGCGTCGTTTTCAGTTTTTGGATAACCTATATCATTAATAACAAATTTATAAAAAGAAAATCCATCTTTTGTCTTTTCAGGTATCAAGGAATGTAAATAGCGTCTATTTACGCTGTCTTTTGCATCTTTAGGGTCATCTACGTTGGATATACGTTTATTGTTGGCACTATATGTTTTCCCATTGAATTTTAACGTATTTTTTAATTCAGATGACAAATAACCTTTGTTTATCGCATCACCGTTTTGATTTAGTTTACCAACGTTGATAATTCTATGATCTTCTGCGTCATATGTGTTATTTTGTAGTTTTAATGTTGGCGATATCTTTTCCTTTAATATTTTTAAGTTTATTGCATCGTTTTCATCCGAAGGATCTTTTATGTTTTTTAACCTTTTATTACTCATATCATAATCTCCATCAGGTGTTTGTGGTAAACCAGCACTTCTTTTTAAACTATTCGCATAATATAACCCATCCGAGGAGTAACGTCCGAACTTGTCAACACTCATGGTGCAACTGAATAGTACTCTAAGGAGTAACGCATTTTTAAAAGATTACCCCACGGTTTCGGAGTTCATCCACTAAAGCCACCCATTCGTTTTCCAATCCTGTATGACCCGCTTCTTTAGCTTCATGTATTAGTTTCATTCTATCCACCAATTTATTGATATTATTGTAATAAATCACATTTGTGTTATATAGTTTCTTCATTAAACCTGTACCTGTAACAGACTTACTTCTTTTTCTTCGTTCCTGAGCACTTACATCCAAAGTGGATGCCATAAATCTTCGTTTTACTGGTTTTCTTTGTGTTAACGGCATTGTTTGTCTTCTAGTTGGTATTAACTTGGATACAAATTCTCTATATTTTAAAGACTTAGATCTAAAAGGAAGCTGGTCAGGTAAATACTTTCTCCTATATGCATTTGTCTGTTCCAAAATCTTTTTATATGCTTCCATGTCTTTTTCCTTTACTAACGATACTGAAGGCTTATTTTCAAATAATAATTCAAATAATCCTTTTGTGCCCTTATATCTTTGATCACCAACAACAATATTATCATGTTCGTCAACGTTTAACGGGCTATTACCTATCATTAAACCATCTTCTGTTAATATCGCTCCATAACTATGGTAATTCTTATTAGGAATTGTTCCGAGTAACATTTTTACCATGTATTTCCTTCCTAAAGGTCCTTTGTTATGAATGTTTTCACCCAACAAGCTTATGTTTGACGGTCCTTCTCTTGCCTCTTCTCTTTTTTCCTCTTCACTAGCAGTTGGTGCTTCTTCAGGTCCCCTTTCACTATATCCTGGTGATTCTAGCTCTCTTTCAGATTCTGCTCCGGTAAAGCCACTATATGTAGAGGATTCCGGGTCTTCATCACTAAAACCTTCATATTTTACACTTTCTCTTTCAAACTTTGTGATAGGTGCAATCGCATCTCCTTCCAATACAGGTTTAGCGAATTTTTTGTTTAATTGTTTTAAAGGTTCAGTAATAGGTTTAAAAGTAGATTCAAGGAATTTCTCCCTCTCGCTAATACCTAGTTTTAATGCTCTGTTTTTAGCCCGAATAGAATCACTAAGTGATTTTATTTCTTTTACTAATTTTTCTTGGTTAACCATGTTTGTAGCAAGACGTGTTGTACAACAATGAATGTTTTATACCATGTTCAATGTATTAATATAAATCTATCAAATCCTATCCTGTATCGACCATTGTTTAGCGGTTGTTCCTTCATAATTGTTAGAAACCCATACTTTTCAGCCCAAGCCTTTCCACATAACTCTTTAAATCGTTCAAATGTCATATCCGCATTTACATGATCAAAATATATATGTTTTAGGTTGGTTTCGTCCTGTTTAAATACAATTAACATGTTTGCATTGTCTCTAATGAGTTGTTTCGGTATTTTGCTGTAAGTTTGGCCAATATAAATACTATCTATGTTGTTATGTCGACCCATAGCGAAGTAATTTCTTATTGTGTTTTGGTTTTCACAAGATACATCGTCAAATATGAACACGGAGAATGGTTTAGCTTCTTGTGGTTGCATGACACTCTCACTTGCATTAAATTTTAGGTATTTAACTTCAGGCACATTACTTAGTATCTTTTCAATAATTGATACTTTGGTTGTTGTAGTGATTTTGAAAATACATATAAATTATTAAAACGTAATCCTTTAGGGTTTGTAATCAAATTGAATACTACATTAGTTTTTCCACAGTTAGAAGGTCCGGTAACCAGACAGCGCACGGTGTTTGGTAACAAATTGCCATGTTTCCCACTATTGAATTCTGAATTATCCACTGTGAGTTAATCTATATTATTAATAGTAAAACTCTCTTTTTGTGGTACTATCTCCATCCTTTGTAATGGTTCAACCTAAAATGATTCTCTATCGTTATATCAAATCCTTTTTAGGTATCCAAGAATCTTCCGTCTTATTAAATCCTAACCATCGTACTTTAACCTTATCTTTTTTCCGTTGCAACACCTTTTCAACTAAATATACATCGCCTACTGTTGATTTTAACATTTCATGTCCATAAAACCCTCTTTCAAGCAATTGTCCTTTATTATCCTTTAAAATATATGTCTCGGGTACTGTAGGTTGTACTTTGAATACAGTAAAGACCTCATTGGTCCAATTTGGCAGATATCTTTTACTGAATACACCTTTATATTTATTTATTCGCACTTTATCACCCACATTAAATTTTTTAGGCTTTAGTTTTTCAACTTTTGGTTTAGTATTCGTTTTTATACGTTTTAATACCAGTTTTTCATTTTTGCTAGTCACCTGGTTTGGTTTCATCCCAATAGTTCTGTGAAACTTGTTATTATAATCGTTTATAAGTTTCGGCAATATATCAATCCATATGTGCGATCCTCTGTTGGAAAACATTTTATACATTGCACTTTTTAAGGATCTGTTGAATCTTTCAATTATTGAGGCTTTTACCTCTGAATTGGTTGAATAATGGTTTATATTGTGTTTTTTCATTAAATTTGCAAATTCCTTATTAAAATATTCTTTTCCATCATCAGTTTGTAAATGTTTAATAGTATGTTTGTCTCTTTGTATAGCTATTTCCATTGCTTTTGTAACACTTTTACCAATTTTATCTTTTAGCGGTAAAGCATCTGCCATTTTTGAAAAGCAGTTAATAACAGTTAATATGTATTTATATCCTTTATTTTGTTTGCTATAAGGAATCATTTCTATTAAATCTGCTTGATATAAATCATTAATTCCTTTTATCACCGTATTTCTTCGTGGAAACTTTCTTCTTGCAGGTTTATGAAGTTCGTTGACAATTTGTTGCTTCAAGTCCTTCATATTGCAGGTTTCAATGTTTGTTGTATCACATGTATAATCACAATGAATGTTGTTTTAAATATTCACATCATTTATATGGGTCAAGGTCATCCAAACTTGTGTAAAAAAATGGGGAACACGGCGTTGGACATGCCATGTTCCCCATTTTTTTACGGAAGGAGAAAGGAATAAGGTCGAAGTTGTAGAAGGACGAAGAATAGGTTACTAGTTGATAGGGTTTAGGGAGTAATGGCCGAAAGGAAGAGTGTGGATTTTGTCAGGCAAAATATGTCTTTTATCATCCCGAGCTGACAGTGCTTTTTTAATTTCGGTGACACTGTAGACTTGATGCTTGAAGCTTCGGATATTGTTGAATGTTGCTGACATTGTAGTATCTTCAAACAAACAAGTCTTGTAGTGGTCAAATGTTACGTGTTTTTTCAAATAAGATGTCTTCACTCCTTTTGCTTTCTTGACTGTCGGTGTGTTGTTCTCATGGTACATCTTAAATGAATACAATTTCGCCATCAGCGCCACTATTTCTTCTAAAGGCATTCCATTTGCTTCATCTTTGAATTTTCCAATTACTTTTTTATTTCTTTCATTAAAATTTGGATGGTTCTTCGGATAGTCAGAAAAGTCGAAATCTTCTTTGTATGGAAAAGTCCTTAGGTCTTCATACATGTCCAAAGTCTTTATCCAGTAGATAAACGCGTCCGTATCCATGTATGCGACTCCAATGTTTTCCCTTCCGTAGTGTTTAACCATTTTGTTATAATGGAAATCATACATCAGGGTTTTACTTATGTCCAAAATCGACATACCTATGTATAACGGACGGTCCATGACTATTGTTGTTTTCTTCATACTGACAGCAACTAGATTTTCGTTTATAATCATGGATGTTCCGAAATTTGGTTTTTGCACTAATTTTTCCAATTTCCTAGGATCACTCACTAATTTTACATTTTTGTGTTTTCTTTTGTTCTCCAAGGTCTTCCCAAAGATGGCATTGTTCATTAATTTATAGAAGTCCTTTTCAAATGCTGTTGTCGCTGCAGCTCTTCTTGTAGTGTTGGAATCAATATATGGTTTCAACCAACAAGACTGGGTGAATTCAATTGCTCTATGAATTCTCACTATACGTAGACCCAATTCGAGAGCCTGTTGAACTACCCAGTAGTGAGCCACATAGCGATCTTTATTCTCCAAGGTCATCATCAATTTTGGCCATCTTCCTGTCGGTGAAACTTCAGTTTTGGCTAGGAGAGGCAAGTCGTAGTGATGGTCATGAAGGTGCTCCGGATATTCAAAATCACAGTCCAAAATATAGCCTTTTGGACCATTTTTCGGAATCTGTGAGATGTCACCGATGGCGGCCGGGTCAATCCATTTGAAGTCAGCGTAGGGAAGCGGATTTGACATTGCCCAACCATAAAGGTTGTTTGCGTCAAAGTAGCCAAGGTAGACCGATGGTTGTTGCTCGTCGAAGCCGGGGATGTACTTGTTGTTGGCTTTGACATGACGTGTTACAGCTTGTGTCAAACCGCCCCGTACACCAGATTCCATCATAAGCACCATATCAATATCCGTTAGAAGTTCCAGTTGACAGTTGGTTGACTTTAGCATAGCTTGCCATGCTAATCCTGGAGATGTGTACGAGTGTAGAGGGTCCAGTCCATAGGCGGAGAAGCAGGTGTTTCGAAATTCTTCCATCACATCGCACAGCAGAGTTACGTCCAATTTTATATAAAAGTCAGAATATTCCCCTAAGGTTTGAATGTTTAGTTGGTTCCAAACATTACAAGCATGATTGTAGTCTTCAACGGTGATTTCACTTTCGTTTAATTTGCTGTTGAAGGCTTCAATCGGTGGCAGACTGGTTTCTTCGAATTTTTCTGCAGACGTTATGTAATCATAGGGGAAAACTCCTTTCCGTAATACTAGGTCTAATTTATCTTCAGGTACAATTTTTCTGGTTTCTTTTAGGTCTTCTCTTCTTAGGTTCTCTGACAATTTGGCTAAACTAGATGCCATAAATCTGTAAGAGTCTACGAAGCGAAGTTTAATTTTACCTACTGTTTTTGAAAAGCTAATGTACTTTTCCAATGTTGTAGCAAGAACATCAATTTTACCGTCATCTCTTCCTAACTCCGGGATAATAAAGTGGGAGTCGTAGCCGCTAAGATTGTGTAAAACGACAGGAATAAAGTTTGGCAGTTTGTAATTTATATTGCATGAATTACAAGCAGCTCCTCTGTATAACCCTGTCAGGTGATCGTGATCTCTTACTTTTGGATTTTCTTCACTGAAGCTCTTTTTGCATAAATAACATCTTGATGCTGAATTGTATTCTTCTTGTTGATTTTGGTTTAAAGGTTCCATAGGTACAATATTACCGAACAAGCGTTGAACCTTTCCAGCAATATCGTACAGTTGGTCTACAAAATACTTAGCGGCTTCTTCACCACGGTAGAGTATTGGAGTGGATGTTAAACCATAGTCTTGCAATTGGTTTTCAGACAAGGTTGATTTAACTAGTAAACAAAAACTGTTGGGTTGATGCAACTGATATTTTGTTCTTCTAGTCACTTCGCCGTCCGGCAGCTCCTGTGGTACTAACGTTGATTCAAAATCTGCGTAGACCACTAGTGGAATTCGGTATTGGTGAACTGTCTTGTTAAATTGTATTGTAGCTCGGGTAGGCGGTGGAAGACTTATCTTTACTTCATAATTTTCGTTGCAAAGTCTTTTATGTTCCGACAACCAGTCCAATCCTCCATGTCTTGAATCTTTCCAAGAAAAGCAGAAACATCTCTTGCAAACTGTAATCCTATTTACTCTTTTGGTCAATTGTTTTACAACTAAGGCTTCAAAGTCCTTTATCCATACATAATGAGAAATTTCACCCTTAGTTATCAATAGCAAATCCGTGTGGTTTCTTTGCTCAACCTTTACTACCCACAAAGGATAAACGTTGTTCGAATCATCCAGACCAAAAACATTGACTGAAACGCCAGGATTTTTCTTTTCAAATTTGTCAATATCTTTTAAAGTAACTGGGTAAGTAAGACCTTGAAAGTTGTAGCGGTGTTCATTCTCGTAGTATTCTCTACCAACTCTACAAGGATTGTTTTTAACATACTTGGTTAACATTGCATACTTGAAACATTCATTACCCTCATTTTGAACATTTCTACACGAGTTAGTGTTTTGGATTTTCTTTGGTAGAGGGATAAAACTACTACCTCTTAAACCATATCCATGTTTATGAACCCTAACATCCATACCTTCGATTGATGACAAAGTCCATCCAGATCCTCTTCCTTCATGTTCTTGGAGTTTGGTTATAAGTTCCTCCAAGCATTCTTCAATAATATCATCAATGTCGGAGGTGAAGGTAAGGGTTCGATTTTTGGTAATGAATGCTCTCAATGCTGTTTCACCATCAGTATTGTTAAACATAGCCTCTAACACCATTCCAAATTTAATAAAATTTAGCCTTTGTAATTTTCCCTCAAAGTTTGACCAACAAGTTCCTTAGCCTGGGTTATGAATGTTTCCAGTTCCAATTGAACGTTATTAATTTTAAAATGTGTTACAACTCGTCCTGGCAAGGCCGTGGTGCGCAGTTGTCTTACATCTTCCAGTTCTTCTTCTTCCATATCCTCTTCTTCGGTGTCCTCTTCTTCGGTGTCCTCTTCTTCAATAGGTCTTGTAGCAGTAGATGGTCCAGCACCAGCAAATTGTATCACACTAGGTCTTCTTCTTTGCATTTGCTGTAGATAGCTGTCCCAGTATTCCGTCTGCTTCTGATGCTCTTCCAAAAACCGGTCAATTGAGTCTAAGTCTATTTCATCCATGGTAATATCTTCTTTTTTATCTTCGTCTTCATGTAATTCTCTGTGTAGGGTGAAAAGATCTTCGTCTTGAAAGATTTCCCCACAAATGTCGCAAAGAGCCATTTCAAACAGTTTGGCTTTGAATGCACACTCTGTGAATGTCCAGCCCAGCGCACTCCACAGGGATCCTTTATATCCGAGGCAGATAGGTGGGGAAAGTGACGTCATATAGAAACAGGTTATCAATCATGTGCTAAATTTAGCCTTTACACAACCGTTTGTAATAAATTTATCAGTAGGCTTGATAAATTGATGATATTTGGTCTAGATTCAATAATTTGTACAAGTTTTTTTAAAGACGTCTGTTTGAGCAAAATTTATATAGGTCAAGGCCATTTGGAATTATTATTTTGAGCGGGGGATAGAGCACTAAGCAGCATCATTTACTACAAAGTGCTCTATCCCCCGCTCACATTCTTTTTTTAACTTTTTGTTTAAACTTTTTACAAAGGTGAAACATCACCATCAGAGTCGGAATCATTCTCATCACGAAATAGGTAGCGATGACAATACATAATTCTTCTGGCTACTAACGTCCTATCCATTGGACGATGAGGAGTGTCTTGTTCTTCTTCTTCTTCAATTTCCGACTCAGATGATGACTCTAATGTTTCGTAGGCGTGCAAGTCCATTTCATTATCCGTTAAACCAGCTTCGTCAGAGTCCGTTTCAATATCCATAATTTCTTCCTCCTCCTCTTCCTGGTCAACCGCAGGTAGTTGGTCCTCTGCTTCTATAACTTCTACAGGTATTACCTCCAGAATTGAAAGAATTCTGTCGCGATGGAACACGGTGTTGTCAAGTGGAGCCATGGTATGAAAGTGGTGTATCTATCCAATTGGTTTGCCCTTTTTATACCCCCACCAACTATACATTTTATGTGGGTCAAGGTCACGTAAAGATACCCTTTGAGCGGGGGATAGACCACTAAGCAGCATGCTAGTCCATTGCCGCAAAGTGATCTATCCCCCGCTCTATTCCGCAGACCACACTCAAGTCCAAGTCCACATCCAAGTCCACATCCATATGTTACACTTTATTATTACTGCCACCAAGTAATTGTCACTCGCACGTTTACTTGGTTTTGATAAAGGTACTGCACAAACTCCATATTGGTTGTTTGTTCGTTATACAAATGCATCATGAAATATGCAATCTTATCGATTGCGGCATTGTCCAACGGTTCGCAATTCACAAGTTCCAATGTGCCCTGGCTGGTCTTATCCTCTATAAGTTCCACCACTTCGTTGATGTCTTCTTCCAAGAGGATGAACTCAACACTGAAGCTCTCCATCGTTGTTGATAGTGTCTAGACAAATGCTTGACTAAATGCTTTATTCATCAGTCCTACATATATACCAATTTCCCCCTCCCATTACCCATTCCCCCTCTACCTTTTTATAGTTCAAGGCCATCCAATAATACCCATTGAGCGGGGGATAGACCACTAAGCAGCATGCTAGTCCATTGCCGCAAAGTGATCTATCCCCCGCTCTGTATTCCACACAAGTCCTAGTCTTTACACACACACACACACACACACACACATAAGCCCCCAGTCTTTTACACTTACTCATATACTCTGTCCTCCCTGCCAATTAAGAGTTCCCCATGTTTGCCACTATTTTCAATTAACCTTTCCAAGTCCCAAAACACAATGTCCAAATTAACCAAGTTCGCTCGTCCAATTTGAAACACACTATTCCCCCCAAAGTCACTTGCTCTCACTTGTTGTCCTGTATACTGCTTCTTCTTCCACGCTACAATCACTACCCTACCTTCTTCAACAACCATTCTTTTAACATTATCATACACCTTCTTCAACATCCCTATACAGTTTAAATAGTTTATGGTTACATACTCCCACTCCTTACCAATGATCAGTGATCCACTCATTTTCTAGCGTTCCACTGGAAGGTAAAAAGCAGAATGAAGTCGGGATGTACAGACCCTCTCTTTTATACCAGTTAACCGGTTGTCCTTCGTTTAAAGTGGGTCAAGGTCATTCAAAAGTACCCTTTGAGCGGGGGATAGACCACTAAGCAGCATGCTAGTCCATTGCCGCAAAGTAGTCTATCCCCCGCTCTGTATTCTACACACACACACACACACACACACACATGTCCCTGTCCAAGTCTTTCATTACATACCTAATATATATTCACTTCCTTCATCATCACTATCACTCATCTCCGTTTCTACAAACTCCATCGGGTTAAAATTAAATTGTTTCAATTGTTCTTTTAGGTTTTCAATCTGTTGGTCCTTTACTTCTAAAACACTGTGAAGGTGTGATATGTAGTCTGCTGCCTCGTTGATGCTTGCTACTCTGGGATCACCTAACTTCAAGCTGGGAACTACACCCTGCAGCCTAAAGTACGCCATACGCCTTTCTTGCTCCTGCCGTTGACCAGGACTGAGCAAGCCTTGCCCGTCTTGGCTCACCTCCAGCAAGGTCCGTAGCATCGGAGCTTTGCAGGCGTTTGCCCGAGCAACAGTTATGCTATGGAATGGTCGAGCAGGTCCACGCGTAGCAGGCAGGACGTTGGCAGCACGCCTTCTTGAAGAAGAGGAAGACCTAGAGTTGGAAGCCATGTTAAGATGTAGTATTCAGCTAAGCGGTACAAAGCAGAATAACCAAACTGCACATCAATACCCGTATATATACACTTATCAGTGGTGGGGGTACTGGCTAGCCTTGGTAAAGTGGGTCAAGGCCATCCAAAAACATTACCAGAACGGGGGATAGATCACTAAGTGGCATATTAGTCCATTGCCACAGAGTGATCTATCCCCCGCTCTGTATTTCACATTCACGCACACATTCATACAAACACACAAGTCCCAGTCCAAGTCTTTACCCACACACCTATCCACTCTCATCCTCACTATCATCACTGTCCAACAGGCTTTCACACTTCCTAATTAGTTTCTCCCATTTACTCCGGATATGAAGTAGCTCACTGCGAGTATTCTCTAACATTCTGTCCCTTTCCTCTATCACTTCATTGTACCAGTCGATGATGCTTGGCGAGGTCTGAGTTGATGCGTCCGACGTGGTTGGTTGAGAGGCTCCGCTGCTTCGCAACTCCTTCCTCACAGGACCAAAGCCGGAGAACCGGACACGACTTCTTGACGAAGGCCCCGATCGGATCGGCCCAACACCTGAGCCGGAGTTAGAAGCAGAAGCTGAAGCGTTGCCAGACATGGTACGAGACGTTCGGCTTAACAGTTGCAAGCTGAATGAGCGGGCAGTGGATTACCACTCCTATATATACCTATTTGTAGTGGTGGGGGGCAGGGCGGGGCGGGGTGGGGTGGGGGTGGGGGTGGGGATGGGGGCGGGGTGGGGGAGGGGGTGGGGGAGGGGGCGGGGGCGGGGGCGGGGGCGGGGGCGTGGGGGGGGGGGTTTAGGACTTCCAATAAATTTCCCTTAGTCTTCGCGGTCATCGGTTTTACATACCTTTAGCACACCCATCATTTTGGTTTCTTCAATACCTTTACACACCTCAAAAGCCCAAGCAAACAGCTCATCTATGTTGTTATAATTAATTTTTGTCCAGTGTTCATACATATGAGTTTGGTTGTTTATAATACATAGATAAAATGTAGACCCATCTCGTCTTATACAATACTCAACTTCCATTCTATGCCGATTTAGCACTTCCCAAGCATTGTGTTGATCTATCAAGAAGTCACCACCTTTGTAATTGTACCGTGACATGTTTACACGGAGTACAGAAACAGACTGAAGCAAATGAACGGCTCATACAAGCTTAGTAAGAGCATTAGAGTGGGGGGGGGGTATCACGTGATACACGACATTAGTTGTAAGGTTAGCACTTTACTTTAAACAGTAATTTATATGGGTCAAGGTCATTCAAACTTTGAAAAATTTTTACCTCCAAACACTTGTAGAAAGCTACAAGTGTTTGAAGGTAAGTTTTTATTTGTTAAAGATTTTTGTAACTTAGTCTTCACCCTCAAGGACACGGTTTGAGATTGTCCCAGTGACTTTACATCACCGCCAGGTTAAAGTATTATACAAGTCAAGTGTTTTTTTTTTTTTTTTACCTGACTTGTATAATACCCCTCTCCCTTACTTTAAGAGGGTTAAGACTAAATTTGGAAAAATAATTTGGAAAAAGACTTTTAAATATTGTCCAACACAACCTAACAATTTTGAATTTTTTTTTTAGTGGGCCCATGTCCTAGTCCATTTCCCACACGGTTTGGCATCCTTCCCTTCGTATTAGATAGGCTTTAGGGATGAAAAATTCTCTTTGTACCATCCGAGGTGGTACTTGCATTGTACAAAGGTGGCCTTCACCTTTTACAACGATTTCTACTTTTTTATTACCTGCTCCATAGGTCTGACCAATAAAATAATATTTTTCATCAACCTTTAGCCTTCTAATATCCCGCGGTTGCGGGCCGTGGGGATGTCTGAACTTGAACGTTTTAGGCTTAATATAAAGAGTGTAGGGTTTGAATTGCCGAAATTTGACTGTACTTTTAAGGTGTCGTTGGCAGCGATCTCCTTCTGCACAGGCAAGATTCTGGCAACACAAAACCCCAAACTTACTTGACATCCAAGCGTAATCGCATTTCTTACCCTTGCCAGCAGGGGCTTTAACACGCTTACGTTTTTGTGTTGGACTCTTTAGTGGAGTGTCTTGGAGCTTCTCCGAATTAGGCTGGCTAGAAGGAATGGGGGTGGAAGGGGGTAGAAGGGGCAAAGATTGGTCAAGAGGAATGGAGCAAACAATTTTGGGTGGGGTAGGGAAACGTGTTAGGTCTATGGTGGGAAGTTCGGGGGAAAGGATGGATTTTTGAGGCGATTTGGATGGCAGGTCAATAGTGGGAAGTTCAGGGGAAAAGATGGATTTACGGGGTGGTTTGGTTGGTGTGGACGGCATGGGGGATATGGGTAAGGGACATTGGGATTTGGTATAGGATAAAATTTTCCGGGTTCTGCTGTAGGGAGTGATCCTCGACCTGGACGTCTCTTCAAAAACCGCAGACTCCGATCCTGAGTCCGATAGCAGAGAGAGTGCTGGAGAGGCTACCGGGACTCGACCTGACGACTTGACGATGAGTTCTCCTGACGATGGCGGTGCACCAGCCTCTTCCACTGTCGGCGGCAATGGGGACAGGCTGGGCATTGATGCGGGCTGTGGTGGCGGCGGTGGCGGCGGCGGCATCGTCAGGCAGCTCAGGATGTTTGCTGTCATCAGGTATTCCAGGATCGAAGTGGAGGATGATGAGGGTTGAGACGTGTCGGTCGAGGTTGAAGCTGATGGGTAGTTCTTCAGCTTAAGGCCCATTTTACCCATTGTAATGAATGAAAAGAATAGATGTGAAGAAAGAAGTAAAGTTCTAAAAAAAATCTCAGGAGTAAGAGAGAACCTGTCCGTATGGGAGCTTGGACCGGAATGAGAAGTGCGTGCGGCCCGGCCGCCTTATATCCCCACCGACCACGGGTGAGCCCCACCCAAGGGTATAGGGTAGGGGTAGGGGTGGGGGCGGGGGTGTAGGGGTGGAGGTGTAGGGGGGGGGCGGAGGTGTATGGGGTGGAGGTGTAGGGGGTGGAGGTGGAGAAGGGGAGAGGGGGGCGGGGGCGGGGGCGGGGGCGGGGGCGGGGGCGGAGGTGCAGTGTCAGTCTTTACTATATTTAGGTCGAGGTCACGTAAAACTTTAAAAAAATAAAGCCCCACCTGGGGCATTTAGGTTGCCATCGCTATAGTCTCTAAAGAGACCCAACTATGGACAACTACAGACTTGTGTGTTAGTAATGCCTACCCATTAAAGTTTAAAAGACAAAGTACTTTAATATATTTACTGTGTTAATAAAAACCTTACTGTTAAAGATTTTGAAAACTTTCATATATTTAGGTCAAGGTCACAGAAAACTTTTAAAAAAATTAAGCCCCACACCCCCATAGGGGTGTGGGGCACTTGGGTTGTCATCGCTGTAGCCTCCGAAGAGACCCAACTATGACAACAGGGCAACATCCAATGTCGTGTTCCCTTCGCCACGCGAGACTTGTAAACATTTACTGCATTGTCTTTTCAATAGCTAACAAAAGTTCATTTACATAATTTTGAGTTTCCAGGAGGAAACAAACTGAGGACACCCTAATGGCTTACATCCTCGGTCCGAGTGCAGAGGCCGCCGCAACCTTTTGCATGCCAGCGTACAAACGGACATACTCCCACAACCCCAGCCGCAACCTGTTGCATGCCTGAGAGGAGCCTAACAATACTTCAAAGTAACTTTACTCCCGTAATCTTTAATATTTTTAATTTAGCAATGCAGTAAATTTTTTACAAGTCCTTTGTGGGTCAAGGCCACACGGACATTAAAAAATTTCGGCCCCCGTACATCCATGGCGAACCACGAATGTTCGGGGGCCTTGGGGACTAAAAAACACAAATAGCTAACAAAGATTTATTTACATAATTTTGAGTTTCCAGAAGGGAAACTAACTGAGGACACCCTAGTGGCTTACGTCCTCGTCCGAGTGCAGAGGCCGCCGCAACCTTTTGCATGCCAGCGTACAAACGGACATGCTCCCAAATGCCATCCGCAACCTTTTGCATGCCTGGCAGGAGCCTAACAATTATGAAAAGTGGCTTTACACGGGGGCCTACTCCCGTTCCCTGTCGTTACAATTTAATTTGAGCTGTGAAAAACGCTCAAGGGGAAATGCTAAAACAAGCGTATACACTTTAGTTAAATATAACACACTTACAACACACAATTGAGCTCAACATGGTTAATGCTGGAACAAGCACATACACATTAAACACATATGACAAACAAGACAAACAAGACAGACAGGAGACATAGGGTACAAGTAAAACAATCTCATATAAAACACTTCCCAATACCCAAACGCAAGCGCAATATCTTAGAAATAATACAAGTCTTAAAGTTAGAGTAGACTTCGCTAAACAGTGAAGGCGCCTTTCAGTGTTTAGTGAGGCCTATGGCGGTCCGTCCCGATCGTTCACGTTCAACGCTCGGGAGCGGACTGCGAGCCGGCTGTGGCCGGGCCGCCTTATATCCCCACCGGTCTCCCCCGGCATGGGGCGGGGGTCCACCCCGGGGGCGGAGGTCCACCCCGGGGGGGGGGGGTCCGCCCCCCAAAAAACGGAGACGGGGGCGGAGGGGGCGGGGGGGGGGGGTCCGCCCCCCAAAAAACGGAGACGGGGGCGGAAGGGGTGGGGGCGGGGGGCGGGGGGGGGGGTCCGCCCCCCAAAAAACGGAGACGGGGGCGGAGGGGGCGGGGGCGGGGGGGGGGGTCCGCCCCCCAAAAAACGGAGACGGGGGCGGAGGGGGGGGGTCCGCCCCCCAAAAAACGGAGTCGGGGGCGGAGGGGGGGGGGTCCGCCCTCAGGGGTGGTTCAAGGTCACCGACTACACTTTTACTCTAAGTGTCTGGTTCGAGGTCACCCACTACACTTCTACTCTAAGTGTTCGCAATACCCCCACCCTAATCGAGTCCCTAAGCTACGTGACGGCGTTCAGCCAGTATGTCTCAGGCTTGCATGCGGTAAGCATCGCTGCTCTTCGACTCTGTTCATGTAAGTGTTTTACAAGTTTTTGCCTCAAGGTCGTTACACTTTAACTCTGGACTAACATGGCTTGGATTTTCTCTGATTTTACTCAAGGTCACTACACTTTAACTCTGGGATGATATCGACTTGTAGTATTTCAGTGTTTTGACTCAAGGTCATCACACTTTAACTCTAGCACGTCGGTTATCGTACCAGAGGTGCTCAATAACCTACCTTGTAATGTTTAGGGTGGCGTTTGCACGCCACGTTGTATCGCCATGAGTGTCCAGTCCAAATTTTAAGTTAGATTAATTTTACTGTGATCTTTTCCATTTCCAATTCGTTTTGCCAAAGAATAAGGTGTCGCTTTATAAAGTGGTATTTCTCTAAAGTTATAGGGGATTGCAGGGATACAATTAGTTTATTTAGGAGACTCTTAATCTTGGAGTTTAACACAATTTCCACTTTGACTTTGCTTCCTCGGCTCTCACAGCCTAAGCTGTACAGAAATGTTTCTTCTAGTGCCAACTCGGGCCAAGAGAACAGTGTGTTGACTGTAGGACAGCTCATGGTGAAGTGATGCGATACTCCAGCGTGCAACCTCACCTTCCCCCACCACTGTGACCTTCCCCCACTCCTGCTGTTTCCCCCACCTCTTTTCCCTTGACTCATGCGCTACAAGCAGTCTCTCAGTATTGTGCGGACTTTTGTGAGGAGAAGCCATGTCGCGGGACGCTTTAGGTAAGAAACTTAGCCGTGTTAAGACTTTATTAGTTGCTCACTGTCCACCACTCAAAGTTAAGAGGGTTTCGACTTTAGCTAAGTGGCGCAAACTGTTGCGCGGACACCCTAAGTTTTATACAAAACAGACTAATGTCAGTTTTACTGATGAAGATTTGTTTAAAATATTGGATGAAATGACTTTTCCTTGCAAAATTCAGTTAGTTACTCCCATTCCTAACAGTTTAGAGTCTTAGTCTCTCAAGCCGATATACCTAGAGTACACAAAGCCTGACAGTCAGTCACTCGGTGGCTGTCGTGGGGTGCGCATCGGTGTCGGCGCTCCGTTGTTAGGTTTTCAAGGTCACAGTAATATCAAATTGTTGGTGTTGTGCTGGTTCAAGGTTACCTGAGGGATAACCGATTGCCCATTTAGGCAGGGTCATGTCAGAAACTCGAGTTTAACTTGGCACTTTTGCCGTTTCTCGTCGAAAATTCGCTCCAAGTGGTCAAGGTCACGGGGACTCTGACTGAAACTCGGAGCGTAGTGCGAGAAACGGCAAAAGTGCCAAAAAATTTTAAGTTTCGGCGTGACCTTGACCTCAGTGGCGTCGGTGACGTCATTTTGATGACGTAAGGGGTGATGACGTCATCAGCACGTCATTTCTGTGACGTCATGGGTGTGACGTCATAGAAATGACGTCATTAGTGATGACGTCATCGATGACGCAATCGATGACGTCATCGATGACGTCATCGGTGAGGTCATTGACCTCGATGACGTCATCCCTCAGGTGACCTTGAACTGAGCCAGCACCAACAATTTGACACTACTAACGAGGAAAAAATGTATTTGAACAAGTACTTACTTAACTTTAAAAAAAAACTGTTTGCCAATAGCTTGAGTTTCAGAAAATTAGAAAAATAAAAATACAGTGTTAAAACTCCACAATAAACTGTTACTAAATATATTAAAAATAAAAATTCTATACGGTAGAAGGTATAAAAAAGAAATTGCAGATAGCAGCATATAACATAGTAAACCGGGATATTTTGCTTTTTATAAATTTTGATACCAAGGCCAGCTCTTTTATCCATTTTTGGGGAGAGGTAGAGGTGGATTTATCACCTAACCCGTCCTTCACAAACAAAAGATTCCTGGATACACCTCTCGATTACTTGAGGCTCTATTTTAATTTCTTTTGACGTTAACAATACTCTTGAATTAAAGAAACAAATGCCTTAAACTGCATTAGAGTCCCTCCCACGTCAAAAGAATTTGATTTCTATCAATTTGCAAACTAACAAACTTCCATTATAACTAAGTACAATTTCTTCATTAAAGGTAGCATTCCTAAGCGACGACTCTAGCGACTCCAGTCGTACGGCTGTAGCCCATAGAAATATAAACAGTTTACAGTTCCATGCTGTAGCCGCGCGACTATGAGTCACACTGCTTCGCATGTAGGAATAGCACAAAAACATAGCTCCAGTCGTCGCGGCTGATACGACTAGACTGCTCATGCAAGCAGTTTAGTCGTACGGCTCGAGCCGCCTCACTAGAGCCGCTTCCGTCGCTAAAACATGCGAAGCAGTATGAGTCATAGTCGCGCGGCTACAGCATAGACCTATAAACATGTTTATATTTCTATTGGCTACAGCCGTACGACTGGAGTCGCTATAGTCGTCGCTTAGGAATGCTACCTTTACAATTCATAATGAGAATAGTCGCTAAACATGACTACAGCATTGAGTGAAACATGGTCAAACATTGATGTCAACACATTTGATTTGTAATAGCAATCCTACGAGAACGGGCACTTCAACTTCACGTGCCAGCACGGGACGAAGGAGTGCGTGGGCAACATTCTGCACGCGTGTGCCATCCACCAGGCGTGTCACGGGAAGGGGACTCTGGGATGCCCGACGACGGATGAACTGGCCAAAGCCATGGACTACATCCACTGCGTCATGCAGCAGCCGGATCAGAGGGCAGCCAGCGATCAGGTACGACGGTGGGTCGTTATTAATTTATTTTTATTTTTAAGGAATAGTTATTTGTTTGTAAAATACACAAATAAAGTAAAGAGAAAAATTGTCTCCCTGAGGAAAATTGTTGGCACCCGACAGTTGAATAAGGTAATGAACTTTACTCCTGAAATTCAAACACCTCCCTCAAGCCAAAATCCCCTAAACAAATATATTAAGATGATAAGCATTTACTAACGCTATACATTGTGTTACTTATCGCAAGTGTCGGGAGATGACTTGTTAGCTAGTGAAGGGGAAGATGTCTCCACCACTATCAGCTGTTAAACCGCATTAAAAAAACATTGGTTTAAAATTGATTAATAGAAGAGCTAAAAATCACTGAGGTGTGGGGGTAGACTCCCCTCAATCCCTTTTTCCCTAGCTGCAGTAACCTCAAAACGGTAATTTTGACCAGTTTATAATCAACCATAGTAAGGTTGATGCATTGTTGCCAAATCTATCCAGAAACATATGCTTGTACAGTACGGCACCTCTTAAACATTATCACAAATGACAACATTGCACGGTGAGAGTAGGTGAGGGGGGGGCACCGTTGTTTAAATTTCCATCGGACTCATTTACATAATACTTTCTGACACGGCTTGCTTTGCAATGCCTACCAGAGGAATCTTTTGCCCTTCCGGTGAGCTCTATAATATTCTATGCTTTCTTATTACTACTAGTTTTCCTTCAATACACCGGTATTAAATGAGCTTTCCTTCATACTTTATAGAATTAATTATAAGGAAATACTTTTGCCATACGTTGTTTTCATAAACAACTCATATGAAAAACTCCAAAAACAAAACCCTGACATGGGTACCTTTATGACGGTCCTGGGGCTAAGCCCTGAGGGATATACAAAAACTAATAGCTTACAAACCTTATCCGTGAAATTTTCTATATGTATACCAAGTTTCATGGAAAAAACTAATAGCTTACAAACCTTCTCCATGAAATTTTCTATATGTATACCAAGTTTCATGGCAAACGGTCCAGTGGTTTCCGACTCCATCGATTAGAAATCAACATCATCTAGTTCCTTAACTACTTGATCAAATCTACTCTTATTTACCTGATTTGATATCAATTTTGTTTCAGTGCGCTTCCGAAGCAGGCCTAAAACCAAACCCGATTAACAAATGTGGCAATGGAAGGCTGGGCGAGAGGTTGGAGAGCGCCTACGGGAACCAGACAGCGGCGTTCGATAACCCCAAAGTCAAATATGTGCCATTCATTGTCATTAACAACGTGAGTATTATGGTTGTTAATTTCCAAGAACTGTCTATCCATTTTTAATTTTATCAAATCGATAAATGAGCGTCGGTATCTTGTGGTGATATTGCTAGGGCGATTAAGTTTTGAAAATACTTTGAAAAAGACTACATTGTTATCAAGAACATTTTTGTATATACAGAGAAGTGGAACATTGATATAGCAAATTATGACTACAGTAATGAATATAAGAACAAAACTAGGAAGACATTAAACAGTTTTAATTTCTTACTACTGTAATATATGAAGGTATTAAGTCAATTAAATAAATACATATATATAAAATATTTTTTAAGGTTGCATGTCAACTATATGATTAAATTTAATTGAATTTTTTACCTCTATGGAACATAGAGTATAAAATTCTTTTAGACCGACTTTAAATTTCTCTTAGGCAAATTCTCTAGCCAAAAGGCTTTTTTATTCCTAATTTGATTTCAATGAAATTCTCAGGTTAGATTTTAAGTATTTTAAACTAGGTAATAAACTATAATCGAGCAATTATTTTCAAGTATTAAAAAAGCTTATTTTCCGGAATTTTTGACAGAACTTTAGTTGTTTAGGCTACATGGTTTGACTAATGTAGTTGCTATGATCAGTTTATTTTCCCCCATCGCAGCTGAGTTGTCGATGTATGCTGAAAACAACATAACATAACCTTTTCTTGTTTATATTTGCTCGCCGTTATGTTACGTTTTTAAATAAAATTTAATTGATATTTTGACAGACATATTTGTTAAATTAAATAGATCAACACAGATGTTTACTTATTGAAGTTATAAATTATAGTCTACCAAAAGATAGGCATGTTGATGTGGAATGAATTGGTGTCGTACGGAATTATGCGATTAACTAATTTATGGGATACAACTAATATCTATTTGGGAGAAAGATTTAAATTGAACAACTAATTAGAATGTGTTGTGCCATTGTAGCCTATGTCTCAGGTTACAAAATATGCATTAAGTGTTAAGTAAGCGTAATTCTACAATACTTACATTACTTGATTTTTATTAATTTGCAATCATGGATTTTAAATTGCATTGTTTTTTCGCTCTACAATCTATTTTTCTTTAATTTATAAGCATAATTATTATTAAGTTACTTGCTTATTTTGAGGTCTTAGCTAAAATCATAGTTTGTATGTATTTATTTGTAGGCTAGGCCTAGGATGTACGCCGGTTGACTTCGGACGGTTAGATGACGTTCCACTCTTCACATTCGAGGAGATGGAAACCTCCGTTCTCTCCCTAAAGAGCAACAAGGCTCCTGACCCGGACGGATTCCCAGCGAGGCTTTAAAGAAAGTATTTTCAATTAATGCTGACTTGTTGAGAATATGTACAACGCCTGTTTGGTAGAAGGGGTGTTTCCGGCTCCCTGGAAAACCACCAGACTTGTACTCATCAGCAAGGGCAAAGGTGATCCCGAGCTGCCGTCGTCCCACAGGCCTTTTTGCATGTTGGACACGGCTGGGAAGCTGTCCAAGAAGCTGATCCGTTCCCGCCTGACGTCTGCCGTGGAAGCTGCCTGGTACTTATGCCTCCGTCAGTACGGCTTCAGAAAGGGACGGTCAACGATTGACGCTATCATCGAAGTCCAGAGAGCAGTGAAGAGAGCCGAGAGCCACAACCATTTCTCTCGCTGAGTAGTGCTTCTTGTTACGCTTATGTCAAGAATGCCTTTAACTCGGCGAGGTGGGTCGATATGCTGGATGCGCTTCGCAACACCTTTCGCGTTCCTGCATATCTGTTGCGACTCATCTTGTTGCGGATTATTTCCGCTCCCGAAGCCTGATTTACGACACAAGGGACGGAACGTGGACGATGGAAGTCACTTCTGGTGCCGCGCAAGATTCAATACTCGGCCAGGATCTCTGGAACGTTGCCTATGACAGCCTCCTGAGGTCGGAGATGCCTGAGGAAACCACTTTGGTTGGGTACGCCGATGATGTCGCAGCTCTCATTGTTGCACGCAACGTTGAGCTGACCCAACTAAAGTTGAACCGAGTCATGCGTGTGGTCAACACATGGATGTCCGATCACGGTATCTCGCTTGCTCTCCGTAAGACGGAGATTGTGATCCTTACGAAGAAGAGGATGGTCACCGTCGTTCCGTTCCAAGTGGGAAGGGAGGTGGTCCAATCAACTCGTGCTGCTAAGTACTTCGGGATTATGGTGGACACCAAGTTAAGCTGGAGGGATCAGATATTCCGTACGGCGGACAAGGCCGCTAAGGTAGTCACGTACCTTAGTAGGCTGATGGCCAATGTCGGGGTTCCACGATTCGACAGAAGACGTCTGTTGATGTCCGCGGTTCAGTTCGTGCTTTTTTATGGAGCAGAGGTGTAGGCAGACGCTCTCGATAAAGAGTAGTACAGGTTGCGACTCGCCCGGGTTCAACGTCGAGCGGCGCTCGGGATGTGTTCTGCCTACCGGACAGTGTCCGAGCCTGCCGTCCTGGTGGTCGCCGGAGTTATCCCTGTCAAGCTCTTGGCAGGAGAGAAAAAGGCAATTTATCAGAGACAAGGCTAGATTAAAAGAACACGGCAAGAACAGAAGAGCGCTCCAGAACCTTCCAGCAGTGGGAACACAGCTGGGAGCACGACACCCGAGGACGATGGACTGCGCGACTTATCAAGCACGTCCAACCATGGGTGGAACGGCGGCCAATTCTTGACAATTCACGGCTATCTCGGTCGTACCTGAACCGGATGGGCAAGACCGGTTCACCAGACTGCATTTATTGCTCGGGCGTTCCCGACGATGCGGAACACACATTCTTCCGCTGCCCCCGTTGGGAAGGGCCCCGCCTGAAGGCCACACAAATTTTTTGGTGCATTTTTCGTGGATTTCGGTCTGCCAAAAGATCTTGGAGGATGAGGGCAACTGGGATTGTTTATCACAGTTCGTCCGGGGCATCCTCCTGGAAAAGAAACCGATCTGGACGGCGAAGTGGCCCAGATCCCTTGATCGAGTGGCTGGATAAGGAGTGAGCCCCACGGGCATAAGCCAAATTTAGGCCTAGCCTGACGTAATGTAATAAACAACTCCAGGTTAGAATCCTAAAGAGTAGAGGCGAGGTTTTTTAGTGGGTAAACCCGTTTTTAGGGGAGCCCCACACTACAGGCTTGCCACCTGTGTGCGTAATGAATTTTTCTCACCTCTCCCTCAAAAACAAAGCGTCACCTAATAACTCAAAAAGTGAGTAAAAAATTCTTGTACGGGACGGACATCGGAGCGTATTCCTAGTAGTTAGATAGATTTCATTCATTCTTTGCCAGCATCCCCGTCGAACTAGATGGATTTCTTATTTGATGGTAAAAAATAATTACAAAGATGCAATTTTGTATTGTTTAGAAGCACACTGAGAAGCAGCAAGAAAAGGCTGAGAAAGACCTCCGGTCGGTGATCTGCAAGTACATCACAGACCAGTGTAAATAGCGCTACGTAACATTTATTTGTTTATATTTATTAATTTTTTTTATATTACATTTTAATTATTTCTATTATATTAAATAAATTGCCTTCAATTTATTTAACATACTACTGTAGGCCTTTTTGTGCTCTACCTTACTTCTGCTAAACCAATTTCCATATTTCCTCACATCACATAGTATAAAAAATTATATACATTTTACATCCATCCACAGGCTGTTTTATTTATTTTCATTTTATTTAGAGCCTTCAACCAAATTTATGAATAATAAATTGTATATTTTTTCTTGTCAATTGTACTTTTCGCTATTTTGAATTATATTTATTTGTGAAATTACAATACCATGTAAATTAGTCAGTAGGAAAGCAATGGTTCAGAGCAAAATCCATTGTAAATGGAAGGCTAAAGTTTTACATGTAGGCATAATACGAGTTTTATATATGTTCTTTATTTTTCAGGGCTTCACCTTACAGTTTTTTCCCCCAATATTTTTCTGGAAACAAGTTTCATAAGATAGATACTTCCACGTAAACAAACTTCTTAGATGGTACAGAAGAACTCGCAGTTATATTATTATTATTATTATTAAAGTTGAATCTTTTTACTTTAGATACTTCAGAGACGAAGCACGAAGTAGCATTAAACCTTAGTATTAAGCAAAAAATCATATACTGTATTTTTAATAGTATTAACAGCAGATGTAAAATCCAAATGTTACAGTTTCAACAAACTAATACTTGAGTGCAGCACCCTTAAAACATCCTTCAAGGCGAGTGAGCGGAGCGAACGAGCTCATTTTGAAATAAAAAACCTTTGAGGTATGCATTTTAGAATACAATCTGTGACTGATATTGCCATGAACTAATACTACAAAGAATTGTTTAAGTTAACCGAGCAAATGCTCGGCCCCATCAGGTACATAAAAAAATAATAATATGGAATACAATCAAAATTTATACTGGAAATAGTGGAAATTCACTGGATACATGGCTTTTGAAGGAAGGAGTGAATAACATATGCCTCCGCAACATTCCGGGCTCAACATTCTGATTTTATGGATGGAAATTAAATCATTTTGATCAACAGTAGTGGGGAATGGCTACAGTTGGCTCAGGTCAAGGTCAGGCGGTTGTAAGTGTTGTAGGGGTAGTAGCGGCTGGGGTTTTTTTGACAGTGATGGGTGGGTTTTGGAAGTGGGTCAAGGTCATCCGGAGGGGTTTTTAAAAAAGGTGAGCCCCGAGGGGTTAGATTGAAGGTGGGTAAAAATTTATTTAATCAAAGAAAAGTAGTGGTTTTATTTGAGGAAGCGTTGGAGTGTTGTTTACTGGCGATGGAGTGGTAGATGCCAAAGGTGATAGCGATGAGAAGATAAAAACATACTATCCACAGTACGCATTTGAATAGTCGTAAAAGCTGAATCATTTCTTGTTGATTCTTTGTTTCTAATTGTAGTCTGTTGATTTCGAGTTTGAGTTTATCCTCTTCCAATTGTGACGTAAATGAAAAATCATCCATCATCTTCGTGTATTAAATGTATGCAGGTAAAAATTGGAGCGGTGTTGATGGTGAGAAAGTTGGCGATGAAATGAGAAACAGAGATAGGGACAGGTTATATATTACTGTAAAAATAGTGGGGGGTAAAGAAAATAATTGTAGTCGACTAAACATCATTATTAGCTGTGTCGGGTGTTGCAGCTTTGGAAGATGGAAGACTATTATCTGGCAGCTGTAAAACTTCGACGTCTTCGCTTTCCATGTTTTCGTAATCAGAAGAATTGTAGGAAACTTCTACAGTGATAGTAATGGTGTTATTTGGAGTGTTTATTAGATCACTTAAAATTTGAAAAATATTTTGTAAGTCTTCCTGTGATTGAATAAGAAAAGTACATTTACTTGTTGTTAAAGGAGAGGAGCTCATTGTTCGGAAGTTGGCAAACAAATGGTGAGCGATGGTCAGAGGGTCGCTTATATGTGGGCAAAGGTGGTGGAGGGGGAAGTAGAGGGGTGGGGGTGGTAGAGTGGTGGGGGAAGGATGATATAATCATATGCGAACCGGCGGCCAGAGCATTTTGCCGCAAAATCCCATTTGGGTAGGTTATGGGTGGTGTGTAGAAATAAGTATTAGCTGTAATATAAATTAGAAACACTAATAATTTTTATAAATTAAATATTAAATTTATATTTAACCAGAGCTTGCATTTCTTGTTCCTCGTCGTTTAATTCAACAATTTTAACACTATTAGTTGTCTGTTCCTCTTCCTCTGCACTTTGCGACGATGAAGACATGGAGGTGGCAGAAGAAGATGAGGATGAAAATATTTTGGTAGGATTGATGTATTGCACTGTGATGTTGATCCATCTTAAAGGATAGTTATCAATGAGTGTGAGTAAGTTTTGCAATAGGGCTTCCATCTCTTCTCTGTCGGTAACTAAATGTTGAAAGGAAATGAATTTATCATCCATGTTGTTGTCAGTGCGAGTAATGAAATAAGAATGAGAAGCGTATCGAATGATCCGTAGAATATATGTTGTAAAAAATAAGTGGTGGGGGTAATCTCAAGGTCAATCAAATGGAATTTTAAAAAAGGGCTGCAGTCAGTGACTACAGCTATACATCTGAAGCTTCAACAGGATCAGTAGACCAATCAGATCTGTACTTGCACGCATTTATGATGCATGTACAAAAGTCGTCTTTATAACATGCATTACACTCTCGGCAATTAACAATTTTTTCTGGATGAAATTTGATACATCTCTGGGGACAGCAAGTGTGGAAGTATCTTGATTTATAAATCTTGAAGGTTCGCAATTCTGGTGGTGGTAGTTGTTTTGTCTTGCATTTGCAGTAACAAGATCCGAAGAATTCACATTTTCTACAAGCTAATCCGTCTACCATCCATCTTCCTATATCGGTACATTTTTGTTCACAACAATAGCGTGGTTTGTATTTGTCTTTCTTGTTTTCCATGTTGACGCTTCTAAGTTTAGCCAAGAAATGAAGGTGTATAGTGTAGGATAGTGTGTTTTATAGACTAGAAAAAGTGGTGGGGGTAATCTCAAGGTCATCCAAATGGAGTTTTAAAAAAGAACATCTTACAAGTGTAAGATGTATTTATTTAAGATAGTGAGTTTTCATTCTCTTTTTCTTTCTTTATATCTTGTTTGTATTTTTCTTTTTCTTCTTTAGCCATAGCAATGAGATCTTCAGTGGATAGTGGATGTACTTCAGGAAATTTTAGAATTAATTTTGGTTGGAATCCTTCTTTAGTCAATACTTGAAGATCGGACGTCATTTGTTCTACACTTTGATAGTCTTTTCCGTAGATTTTTCCATTGAATTCAATCATCATTCTGTACAACATGGTAGTGGTAGTTGTTTTCGCTGCGTCAGTTGGGAAGCAAATGATGATTCTGTTTAGGTTACGCGTTCCTTTTATAGATGCCACAGCGACCACTCAATATTATTCAACATCAGTAATATTTCTGGAACTTAACATTACTTTGAGTAGATGGTGTTGTAGTTGAAGGTTGTGTGGAAACAAATATTTCTTCATTGCAGAATTTTTGTTTAGGAAACATCCTCATGTTGTTAGCGTAAACATCAATATTTAAACGATAACCACCGGCAAGTAACACTCGCAATTCATTAGTAAAATCGTCGAGTTCTTCAAAAGTTGTGATGGTGGTAGTATCATATGATGCACACTTAACCTTAAGAGACATGTTGTTATTTGTAATAACTGGAGAGCCAACAGAGATGTGTACGGCACGAAAGGTAGTCGTAGACTGATGAGATCCTCAAGAAAATTATGGCCTTTATATACCCTCAAAACTAGGTCAAGGTCACCCAAACGTGTTTTTAAAAAAGCAACATATCGATAGTGCAGAAACACTATCGATATGTTGCCTTTTTTATTTTTTTTTCATTTTTATTTTTTATTTATTTATAATCAGTTACATACATGTACAACAGTATATATAAACTACAGATTAGTTGCTAGTAGGCATAACATGAAGTGTAAGTTCAGTAGAGTTGCTTCCGCTAGGACCGTGAGCTGCTAAGTAGAGTGCGCCGGGGTGAATCAGTCGTAAATCTTCATTCTGCAGCAGTTGAACGAAGCGTTTGGGAAGAAATACTTGAAATTTTGGTTCATCACCAGGTGTGTAGGGTGCTTCACTTAATGTACAATTGATAGCGTCTCCAATTGATGTTTCCATTTTCTTAATAGTGTGAATAATATAATGTTTCTCTTCCTTCAATTCTGAACATTTTTTTGTCGGTAGTATAGTAGATTTAGAATGTTTGTTGAATTGATCAACAAGCGATTGTAGAAAATTTTGTGACGCCATTATCTTCTTCTTGCTATTGTTCGTCTTCTTCTTCTTGTGTTTGCGTGTTAGAGGTGTTGACTCCCCGGAGATTCGAGTAATACTGATGCATTGTCATAGTGCCGCTCTCGCTTTTATACCCTTCGTTTCCCCCACCACTTTGCTGTAGATAGACATTCAAACGATATGCGTTTTTTAAAGCACATTGAGACTGTTGATGTTTAAAGTTTTTAGATGAAATACAGATGTTATTAAAGTAGCAATAAAAATCTTTCTCCATTTGCACATTTATTACTTCATGGTTTGTATATGTTTGTATCCAATTTGCTTTTTCCAATCCTCTTGTAAAAATAGTTTTGAACTTTTTGCAGAAATGATTCATAATGTGTGGCATCATATTGTAGGTTATAAAACCTTCATCCCATCTTAGATTATGAAAATGTTTCATCAACCATTTGTTTGTTACTTTAGCTTTGGTTGTTAATCTGTTGAATGGTAAAGGAGGCATAAATAAAAAGTGATAAACAACAGATGTTATCATATCTAGTACCACTAACTCTTTAATTATAAAATTTCCATCATTACCACGGAATGCTTGAAACTCTATGATACCTTGCTTTACTTCCATTAATTCTATCTTCTTAGAGAATGAAACTTGTTTATCCATGATGACGTTCAGTAGGCAACTGGTATGTTAATCCAGATTGACAACCTTTTATACCCCCAATATTCTTCTTTTTACTTACAATATTCTTTATTTGTTCAATTTGTTGCCGATTGTTGATTGTTGAAACTTGATTCGTTTTCCTTGGTTTCTTGCTTTTCTTCATCTAAATTAAAGTTGGTTTGATAGTGGTGTAACTGTCTCCACATATCTACTTCATGTGGTATCCTATTGAAGATTGAAGTATCTACTGGACCATATAGGATTGGAACATATGGTTGTTTATCCAATGCATCAATTAAATAGTCTTTGATAATTGCACTTGAGAATATTAGCTGTTTTAAATATCTTGTTATAGGACCAGTAGCACAAGTTAAAGTGTAAAACTCTTCTTTAGTCAAATGTATTTTTATATTATATTTAGTTAAATCTCTAAATCGAACTAGTTGTTGACCACGTTGTTTAACAATATCGATTTCAATATTTGATTCCAACAAACCTAGTTTTGTTTTTCTTCCAAATGTATTGTTACTCAGATAACATTCCAAAAGATGTATATGTTTCATAAAAGATTCCCAAGAAGTTTCAGTGAAGGTTACCATTTTAGATCCATGATTTAAAATAACAGTAGGAGAGTAATCCAATGATTTCATCACTCCAGCAGATACAGTCTTTGTCATACAAGAAGAAATAGGATAAAATATTCGAAGAAATACTTCCGTTAAGATGTTGGTGGAAATGTTATCTTCAATTTTTCTTTTCTTTGTTTCTTTTTCAACTTCCTCTTCTTCTGTCTTCTTATGTTTAAACTTGAGGAACTCATCCATTTCCTGTTCAACTTGTTTTTCTATATCCAAACTATTGTCAGCCATAAGAGGTGTAGTTTCTTCATTAGCACTTGATGTAGTAGAACTCATCTTGCGGACGATGTTACCCATACGACAATCAAAGATGAAATGAATTGTTAGCTCTTCTTTCTTGCTTTTATACTCGCAGATGACCTAGATATTGTTGATCTTTTGTAAAAACCTTACAAGTCATGCAAATGTTGTATTAATCCTTCTTAAAGTACATTCTTTACAATTCCTGTCAGCGGTGTGTAAGTAACTATTTTATCATGTAGAATTAAACAGTATGCTGAAGTTCCATCTGGTATTTTATCTTCAAATTCCATTTCAACTTTTATATCTACACTTGAAGATTTCACAGATTCATTTTGTTTTGAACAATCGATTACAACAATTGGAGCTTTTGAATAAAATTGTTCTGGTGATAGTAGTGGTGTATTTGTCTTACCATAATATGACGATTGAAATCTTGCATACATGTCATATAGAATGGAATAACGTTTCTTGTCAAATGAAACATTTAAACTGTCATATGGAAAGAACTGAGAGTTTAGAAAAACTTTGCAATTCTTTATCTTGCAATGGTCAAATTGACCAGCGTGCGCAGTTATAACATCTTTTCGTTTAGTCTGAAAACCGACTATTATGTACCTTGCTCGTTCTAAATAAGTAGAGGTTTTAACAGTCCATGTTTGTCTTTCTGTTTGAGGCAATATGGGGTATTCATGAAATTCCCAACTTCTAAATGGTATTACAATATCACGGTCAGATTTTAATTTTTTCAATAATAATACTCGATGTTCATCCGCCAATCTGACATGTGGTACTCTCCATACAACTTTATCCAATTGAAGTTGCCATTCCAAATCGGCATCTTTTGTTCCACTTGGCGCTTGTATTACATCCTTATTCGTTGAAGATCTGAGCAGTACCAGTTCTTGCTTTACATTTATTATTATTCTCTTGTAATCTTCTGCGAATCCCAAAAGTAATCGTAAAGGTACATTAAAATCAAAGTAACCATTTGAATTAGGAGTAATAGTGTCTTTATCAGGAGTTACCCATCCAGCCGAAATTAAAGAATTTTTTTCATGTGGTGTTATTGAAGTTAATCCTTTTAAAGTTGTTGATATACCAACTTTTTTTGTTGAATCAACTGTTACTCCAGATATTTCATATCTAATTTCATCAAACAGATATGCCATAGGGTTATTTATAAAAGGAACAGTTGAACCAGTTTTTCCATCCAATTTTGTTACTCTTCCTTCGATATATAAATAACTTTCACATGGTAAAGTATAAATATCTTGTTGTTGAATAGGAATCCTTATTTCATCATTATTATTTAATTTTGATGAAGTGTAAGGGTTGTGAGTGTGATATTCCTTCTCCCATAGGGTTTCGTCGAATGTCGGTCCTTGTGCTATATCCAGTATATCCATGGTTGGCAAGTTTTAGTCCGATCTTCTGTAGGAAGCGTATGTTGTCCGGTGTTAACTCGTCGAATGTTGAGGAGCTACTGAGCTCCCGGCTCTTCCGTTGTGGTTTAAATGATAATCCCATGTTGACTTTATGTTGCCGCTCTGATATGTAATCGTATAGTTATGGTTTCTCCTCTAAAGTCAACACTAATGCCGTCTTGATCCAATATGTTCAGTACGATGTCTGAAATGAAACTGGTGTTTAATGGTAGGTATATCAGGTTTTGTGGCTTCTCAACTATTTTAAAACCAGGAGCTACTGTCGGGTAAAATGTGTGTAATATATGTTGATTTACTCCATCTCTATATGATCCGTGTATAATATTACACGTTACATCAATACTGTTCACCTTTAATATTGTTACTGTTGTATCGCCAGTATAATCATTTCCAGGAGCTAAAATTCCTTTCTTCTTTGAAAATCCGAGCAAATTGCCGATTGAGTGGTCTAAGCTAAAATCTATATAATACTTTGAAGTTATTTCTGCTTTTAATGTATTATTATTACCTTTTATAGAAATATTTTCTTCTCCAAGTTTCTTTTGTAATACTTGGTTTATATCGTCTATTTCATATGCTCCTGTAGATAATGGAATTATTTTTAATTGTGAATAATTTCCTTTTTCATCTTTACTTTCATAATAATGTAGTAAATTATTTTTTCCTTCTGTAACATTGGGAATTGAATTGTATGTAGTCAAATCCAATAATGCTGCTTCCCATAGTTTGCCCGTAGATAAACGTAACGCTGGGAAAAGTGTACTTTTCAATGTTGATGAATTTCCACTCAACGACACTGTATACGATGACATCTTAAAGCTGACTGACGCTCTTCGCTAAGAACTCCAAACATAAATGTCCGCATATTTCCGTATTGCTAGGTTGCTCTCTTTTGTAGTTGTAGAATATATTATTGCAGTTCCGAAAATAATGTTGAAGTTCTTTTGGTGGCGGTAAATTTCCAAAACTATCAAAATAGTAAACATTTTCTCCAAGTTTTTTATAACATACCCAATGAGTACCTGGTCCATAATTAGAGTCTAAGTTTACTATTCCAGTTTCATTTTTCCACACTCTATTTGGTAATGTATCTTTCATAAAAACTCCTCTGAAGAATGGTATTCTTAAACATTTCACATATTTTGACAATTGATAGTTTGTTAATGCTTCATTTGGAATTATCAATTTATTTTTCTCATTTAATACACACGGTACGGTCTTAAGTAAAGACCCGATCCGTTTTTTACCATTGACCATATGGATGTTTTCTTGACTTTCCTTTTAGGGTTAGTGCGACGTCTTCTTTTGATGTTCCCGCCTCTTTTTGCAGCTTCTTTTTTACTAGGTTTTTTCCCGCGTCGTCTTCCACCACCAAACTTAGCTTTCGTCTTCATGGCTGTTGTCACTGCCCAAGCTGCTGCTTTTTCCGCAATACTGGCGTCACTTGATTTAACCCTTTGCCAAGCTTTTTCCGCTAGCGCTCTATCCGCTATTGATCTATTTGTTGAATCTGCAAACTTGGAATACGCTATATCGTGTTCTTTGCAAGCTTGATCTAATTTATTAATTCCAGGATCTCCTCTTGCTAAACGTTTTGCCAACTTAGTTCCGGGTCCACAATATTGATAGCCTCCGGGCAGATGAAATTCGTATGGTAAAGCGTCTATTGCTCGATTTAGAACAGCACCAACAGGAATCCGTCTGAGCAGGGAAAACGCAGCTGATGTTATACCACGTCCTTTCTTAACGCTGTCTTGACGACGACTGAGCGGTGCGGTCTTCATTATGTCGTCTTATATAACCAGCGTGTTTACTCCACGAGCTGCTTTACATAAATGGATAACTCGTGCACAATGTTTTATATTTAAATATTTAATTATTCAAATTAATTATATACTGATTTATGATTCTATTTTTAATCCAAGCTTCTCGTTCATCGGGTTGAATCATCACATGACTCGTTGTACTAGCTATATGATTGTGGGTATCGATAAGTAAATTGCCCACTATTCTTATTAAACAATCTAAAGTTACAGCATCTTTCGGATGTTGAGGATCATGTAACTGCATAATACGTTTATCATTACACGTGTAAGCGGTTGAATCACTTTTCGATGTTGTTATGACTTGTCCAATAGTAGCAGCATCATTTAAATCTTCTCCTGGTAAAATATTAATTATTTTCTTCATCTTTGCATCATATTTGGTCCCAAAGTGTTTATCCCAAGTTATTGTTTGTCTCAATGTAACACAATCATCATCTTCATAACCAGGATAAATATTTTTTATTCTTCTATTACGACCATCATATGTACCTAATCTACCACCACTTGCAATTAATGTTTGTATCATTAAAGGTACATCCGAATCTTTTATACCGAATCTTCCATTTGTTATTGTTTTATGTCCCGCATCCCATTCATCATTTTTTCCTTGCATTAAATCAAACTTTTTATTTCCATGTATAAATGTATCTCCTCGCTTTAGCACGGCATCTTCATGTTTTACAAAATTTGATGTCCCCCTTTTTAATTCTTTAGATAGTTGTTCCATAGTAACAGCATCTTTTGGTTGAGAACCGAACTTTACATTTGACAACACTTTCCCATGACAATCGATTTCATCATTATCTTGTAAAATACAGTTGTCCTTGATGTATTTCAGGTTTACAGCATCACCGTCTTCCTTTGGGTATCCAATGTCATTTATAATAAATTTATAAAAAGAAAATCCGCGTTGAGTCTTTTCCGGTATTATAGAATGTAAATATTCTTTATTAACTGAATCTTTATCATTTTTCGGATTTGCCACGTTGGTTATTCTATGATTCCCAGCATCAAATGTCTGTCCATCTTTTAAATTATTACCCCACTGCAATTTTAAAGTATTTAAAAGTTCAGATGATAAATACTCTTTATTAATTGCATCAGAACTGTCAGTTGGTTTACCAACATTAATTATTCTATGTGATTTGACATCGTAAGTATTTTTGTCTAATTTCAATGATGTTGAAGTTGCTTCTTTTACTGTCTTTAAATTCGCTCCATCAGTATCTTCTTCTGGGTCTTTAACAAATTTTAAACGTTTGTTACTCATATCATAGTCACCTTCAGGTGTTTGCGGCAATCCACTTCTTTTTCTGTTTTCTCCTCCTTGTACTCCTAGCCCGGAATACCGTCCGAACTTGTCGACGCTCATGATTGAACTGATCCATTGTATGGTCACAGCTCTCTTATATATCTGTGATAATTTATACAACTATTCCGCGATTTCGAAGTTCGTCAACTAAAGCCACCCATTCATTATTTAAACCTGTATGACCAGCTTCTATAGCTTCATGTAATAGTCTCATTCTATCAACCAATTTGTTTATATCATTATAGTAAATCACATTTGTATTATATAGGTTTTTCATTAAACCTTTACCAGACGTTGAAGATTCTCCTTTTTTCTTTTTACCATATTCATCCATAAGTGATAAGTCCATAAGTGATAAAGACTTCCTCTTTAGCGGTTTCTTCAAAGCGGGCGCAGTCCGTAATGTTGGTAGTTTTCTTAGGGGAAACAATCTTTTTATTACAACAGTATATTTAGTTGCGCGTGTTCTATTTATCATTGAATCTTTGGAGTAATTCTTCTTATGAGCATTAGTATTTTGCAAAATTTCTTTAAAAGTATTTAAATCTTGTAGTGTATATTTTATAGGTATATTTTTAAAAATCAGTTCAAATAATCCTTTTGTTCCTTTATATTTATGCTCACCAATAACAATGTCATCATCTTCAGTCAAATGTACTTTTGAATCTCCTATTTTTAATTCATTTCCATCAATTCTCGCTCCATATACATGTGACTTGTGTAGTTTTGGGTTAGCTTTTATTTCATGTAACATCTTCATGATATACTTTCTTCCAAGAGGTCCTTGTTGCAATATATCACTACTTAATTTTGTTAGATTTGGAATTGATTGTTCTGCTTCAGGTATATGTTGTTCTTCTTCTTCTTCTTTTTGAACATTTATTTCTGGTTCTTCTTGTCTTGTTTCTTCTCCTTTTTGAGAAACTTCACTATCACTTGTGTAAGAATCATCATCTTCTTCCTTTTTTAAAGTTTTTACTTCAAATTTAGAAACAGGTAGTAAAACATCTCCTTCAAAATGAGGTTTACCAATTGTTTCTGTTATCTGTTTTAAAGGTTCTGTAATAGGTTTAAATGTAGTCTCCAGAAATTCTTCTCTTTCATTCAAACCCATTCTTAATGCTCGATTTTTAAGTCTAATCGAGTCACTTAGTGATTTTATTTCTTTTAATAGTTTTTCTTGGTTCACCATGTTTACACTGCGAAGACCAATCTATTACTAAACGTATCATCAATTGTTCAATGGATTAATACAAATTTATCTAACCCTATACGATATCTTCCATTTTTTATAGCTTCTTCTTTCATAATAACAAGAAATCCATATTTTTCAGCCCATGCTTTACCACACATTTCTTTAAATTTATCAAATGACATGTCTGCATTCACATGATCATTATATATGTGCTTTAAATTTGTTTCATCTTGCTTGAAGATAATAAGTAGATTTGCATTATCTCTTATTAGTTGTTTTGGAATTTTACTGTAAGTTTGACCAATATAAATGCTATCAATATTGTAATGTCTTCCCATGGCAAAATAACTTCTAATAGTGTCATGATTTTCACAAGATACATCATCAAATATAAATATAGAAAATGGTTTAGCCTCGTTTGGCTCCATTATAGTTTCACTAGCATTAAACTTGTAGAAATTAACTTCAGGCACACTTGCGAGTACCTTATCCAATAATTGGTATTTGGGTTGTTGCAAAGATTTGGAAAAGATATAAATGTTGTTAAAATGTAATCCCTTAGGATTTGTTATTAAATTAAAAACCACATTTGTCTTTCCACAATTTGATGGTCCAGTTATTAAACATCTTATTGTGTTTGGCAGTAATTCACCATGTTTTCCATGATTTAACTTGTCGTTGTCAACTGTTAATTCATCAATATTATTAATAAAAAATCGATCCTTTTGTTGCACAATCTCCATCTTGTATAAAGGTTAAACATGTAATGACTTCATAAATTGCTACACTAAGTCTTTTGTAGGGATCCAAGAGTCTTCACTTTTATCAAATCCCAACCAACGTACTTTCACCTTATCCTTTTTTCTTTGTAAAATTTTTTCAACAAGATATACATCGCCAACTGATGATTTTAGCAATTCATGTCCGTAGAATCCACCTTCAAGTAATTCACCCTTGTTGTCCTTTAAAATGTAGGTTTCAGGTATTGTTGGTTGCACTTTATAGATTGTAAATACTTCATTAGTCCAGTTTGGCAGATACCTTTTGCTAAATACTCCTTTGTACTTACTTATACGAACTTTATCATTAACTTTAAATGTTTTGGGCTGCATTTTTTCACGTTTAGGAATAGTATTATTTTTAATACGTTTTAATACCATTTTAGCATTGGTACTATTTACTTCGTTAGGCTTCATACCAATGGTTCGATGATACTTATTGTTATATTCTTTTATAAGTTGTGGTAATATATCATACCAAATATATGATCCTCGTTTGGAAAATGTTTTATACATTGCTCCTTTTAACGTTCTGTTAAATCTTTCTATTATTGAAGCTTTAACTTCAGAATTTGTAGAATAATGATTTATTTTATACTTCTTCATTAAAGCTGCAAAGTCTTTGTTAAAATATTCTTTTCCATCATCAGTTTGTAGATGTTTGATGTTGAAATTATTTCTTTGTATAGCTATTTCCATAGCTTTTGTAACACTTTTACCAGTCTTGTCCTTTAGCGGTAAAGCATCAGCCACTTTAGTAAAACAGTCTATAATCGCTAAAATGTATTTAAATCCTTTATTTAATTTACTATGTGGTATCATTTCAATAAGATCGGCTTGGAAAAGATCATTCATTCCTTTTATAATTGTATTTCTTCTAGGAAATTTTCTTCTTGCCGGCTTATGAAGTTCATTTACAATCTTGTTCCTTAAATCTTCCATCTTCAGTTGTGTCTTCCACACCGCTTGTAAAAGTACTGATCTCTAAAATGGTTTATCCTCTTTTATATGGTAAGATTATAGGTCAAGGTCATATTACATTGGTGTGAAAAAGAGGGAACATGACATTGAGCTTGTCATGTCCCCTCTTCTTTACGGAAAGGAAAAAGGAAGAAGGTAAAGGACGAAGAATAGGTTTACTGGTCGATAGGGTATAAGGAGTAATGTCCAAATGGTAGAGTTTTTATATTATCTTCCAGGATGTACCTCTTATCATCCTTACAACTCAAAGCCCATTTGGTTTGCTTTATACTGAAGAGACGATGGTTGAAGCTTCTTATGGTGTTAAATGTTGCTGTTGTCTCAACATTTTCAAATAAGCATCTCTTGTATTCTTCAAACTGTACATTCTTCTTCAGGTATGAGGTTTTTATACCTTTGGCCTTCTTCACGATTTCATGTTCTCTTTTTTCATTTTTGTACAATTTAAATGAATACAATTTAGACATTAAAGCAACAACCTCTTCCATTGGCACGCTATTTGTTTCGTCTTTGAACTTTCCCAATACCTTTTTATTTCTACCATTGTCGTAGTTGGGATGGTCTTGTGGATAATCAGAAAAGTCAAAGTCGTTATTGTAGATAAAACAGCGTAGGTCTTCATACATATCTTTAGTTCTTATCCAATAAATAAAAGCGTCCGTATCCATGTATACAATGCCGATGTTTTCTCTTCCATAAAATTTAACCATCTTGTTGTAATGGAAGTCATACATGTGAGTCTTTGAAATATCTAGAATAGACATCCCCACATATAAAGGACGATCCATTGTAATTGAAATTTTGTTCATGGAAACAGCTACAAGATTTTCGTTGATTATTATGGATGATCCGAAGTTAGGTTTTTGTACCAGCTTTTGTAGTTTTACCGGATCACTAACTAATTTCACATTCTTATGCTTTCTTTTGTTTTCCAGTGTCTTGCCAAATATCGCATTATTCATCAATTTAAAAAAGTCCTTTTGAAAATTAGATGTAGCTGCAGTTCTTCTTTTTGTGTTATTGTCAATGTATGACTTTAACCAACAGGATTGAGAAAATTGTAAAGCTCTATTAATTTTTGTTATTCTCAATCCTAATTCTAGGGCTTGTTGTATTACCCAATAATGAGCAACATATCTTGATTTGTTGGTTAAAGTCATCATTAATTTAGGCCATCTACCGGTTGGTGATATTTCTGTCTTGGCCAGTAGAGGTAAATCATAATGGTGGTCATGCAAATGTTCAGGGTACTCAATATCTACATCCAAAATATAACCAGTATCTCCATGTTTTGCTATATCCATAATGTTTCCAATAGAATCAGGGTCTATCCATTTGAAGTCGCCAAATGGAAGAGGATTCGACATGGCCCATCCATAAAGGTTATTTGCATCAAAATAACCTAAATATGTAGTTGGTTTTGTTGCATCAAAATTGGGCAAATATTTGTTATTTGCCTTTACATGTCGTGTTACGCTTTGAGTTAGTCCCCCTCGAACACCTGATTCCAACATCAGCACCATGTCTATATCTGTAAGAAGTTGGAGTTTACATTTTGTTTCCTTTAACATTGCTTGCCAAGCTAGTCCAGGTGATGTACAAGAATGCAGAGGGTCTAATCCATATGCCTTAAAACATGTATTTCTAAATTCTTCCATTATATCACAAAGTAAAGTTACATCTAGTTTTACATAAAAGTCCGAATATTCTCCAAGTGTTTTAAATCCTAATTCATTCCATACTCTACACGCATGTTCATAATCTTCATGGGATATATCTGTGTCATATAGTTTACTTTTGAATTCTTCTTTTGGTGGAAGGGATGTTTCATTAAATCTTTCTAAGCTATCTATATAATCATACGGGAAAACACCTTTGCGAAGAACTAAATTAACCTTGTCATTACTTACAATCTTCTTAGTTTCTATTAAATCTTCTGTTCTCAGGTTTTCAGAAAGCTTCATTAAACTAGATGGCATAAAACGGTAAGAGTCTAAAAACCGAAGCTTTATATTTCCAACTTTTTTAGTAAAACTTATAAACTTCTCTGTGGTTTCAGCTATGACATCAATTTCTCCATTATCTCTTCCTAATTCCGGAATGATAAAATGCGCATCATAACCACTAAGGTTATGTAATATTACAGGTATACTTGTAGGGATCTTGTAGTTGATATTACAGCTGTTACATGCAGCACCTCTATAATAACCTGTCAGATGGTCATGATCATGAACCTTGTGATTTTCCACAGTAAATTCATTTGTACATAAATAACAATGAGTTGCATTTTCATGTTGAATCTCTTCTTCTTCATCCAAAGGTATCATTGGTATAATATCACTATACAATCTTTCAACACTTTCCGCTATTGTATACAACTGATCAAGGAATATTTTAGAAGCATTAACACCACGATAGACAATAGGTTTTGAAGTTAAATTAAATCTATTTAAATATTCTTCAGAAAGAGTAGATTTAACCATTAAACAAAAACTGTTTGGATCATGTATCTGATATTTAACAGTTTTCTTTGCTACATCGCCATCATTATCTTCAATAGGAACTAGTGTAGATTCAAAATCAGCATAGACAACAATGGGAATCCGGTATTGATGGGAGATTTTTTCAAATTTTAACTCTGCCTTACTTGCACACGGTAAGATAATTTTTGCTTCATAGTTGTTGTTACATAGTTTTTTATGCTCTTGTAACCATTCGTTTCCTTCTCTTCTTTCTTCACAAAAATTAAAGCATCTTTTACAAATTATCTTCTTATTTCTATTTTTAGATAATTGATTACTAACAAGAGTTTCAAATTTTTTAATCCATACATAGTGGGAAACATCACCTTTTGTAAGTAGTAATAAGTCTGTATGGTCTGGGAGTTCATTCTTCACCACACGCAATGGGTACACTTTATTCAAACTGTCCAAACCAAAAACATTAACAGATGTTCCAGGGTTTTGTTTTTCGAACTTTGGGATGTCCTTCAAAGCCACTGGGTAAGTCAACCCTTGGAAATTATATCTATATCTTTGTAATTCATATTCTTCACTGGGTCTTACTGCATTGTCAGGTGGTACAAATTTTGCCGTCATTGCATATCTAAAACATTCCATATCTTCATTTTGAACATTTATACATGATTTGGTGTGTGAAATTTTCTTTGGGAGTGAAATATAACTGCTACCCCTTAATCCGTAGCCATGTTTATGAACTCTAATATCCATACCCTCAATACTAACCAAACTCCAACCAGATCCTCTTCCTTCATGATCTTGAATTTTTGTTAATATTTCTTCCAAACAATCTTCAACTATTGAATTAATATCTGAACTTGCCATGATGGTCTGGTTTTTTGTTATGAATCCTCTTGGTGACATTTCGCCTTCTACATTAGTAAACATAGCATTTAGTATTATGCTAAATTTAATGAAGTTTAGTCTTCTTAATTCTTCTGTGAGTGTTCTTCTTGCAATTGTACTTGCTTCTTTAAAAAACTGCTCCAATTCCAATTTTTCATTTTGAATTTTGTGGTGCATTACTACTCTACCTTCTAAAGCAAATACTTTTAAGCTTGGTATTTCATTAGATGGTCCTGCTAATGGTTCTTTTTTATGTTCTTCTTCTTCTTTTTCTTCTTGCTGTTCTTCTTGTGGTTCTTCTTCTTCAAATAGTTTTAAATCTTCATATTCGGTTTCTGTTACATTTTCATTATTATTATGGAATAATTCTTTATGTATTTCTAGTAGAATATTATCATGAAAAGTTTCTGAGCAAATATCACATTGATGCATCGTGTTGATGTTTACTCTTTCAAATTTAGCAGGGAAATAAAATGCTTCTCTCTCCTGCTCCCTTTATATAATGCTTCCCCCACTACATTTGTAAGGTTTTTTTATATAAAATGTTAGAATTAGTAGTTTAAGACCAAAGCTGAAAAGTAATGATAATACCCCATATTTTCTTCCAATTGCAAATACTTCGCATACACCTCCGCCCATAGCCATAACAGATCGCTGTTTCTCCAATATACACCAAAGGTATGTCTACCATTAACTAAAATTGGAGATCCTATGTTTACTAATCTTCCATTTTCTATCCATGTCATAACTTCAATTAAAAACCTTCCTATAACATCCATTGGAGAATTTGGATCCACTAATATTCTTGTTACAACATTTTCACTTAACAAAGGCATTTTAATTTCTTCATCGTTTTCTTCGTCCAGCTCCAATACTTTTTCAACTTTTGTACATTTGTTGTAAAATATTGACGCATCTCGGGGAGATATGTTCACTCTAGCTATTATAGGTGAAGAATGTTCTCAACACAAACCACACCACTCTTATATCGTCATGTCATTGAGTGGAGGGTGTTTTTTTTTATGGTACAATTTTAGTAAAAAAAAATAATACAATTCTGTCTTTACCACAATATTGCTCTTAATTAGAGCTTTTCATTGATGTATGACTTGCCCTATTCCGGCAAACCATTCTTGAGTTATTAGTCATTTTCTAATCCAGATTATTGCTGGGGAGGGGGGGGGGAGGGGGAGGGGGAGGGGGAGGGGGAGGGGGAGGGGGGGGGGTTAATTAACCTAATTGAGGTCAAGGTCACCAAAAAATTATAATTTACCAAAGTGATGGGGACGGCCGGAGCCATCCCCACCACTCTGTTTGCCTAACACTTCCCCAAATCCCAACCCGCTATAGTTACGTCTTGCAAGGGATCCCAATTTTTGGCCCGCACGCACGTGGCGATCCAGTTTGGTGGGCTGTGATACGGGCGGCCGGCCTCGGGCCTGGGCACTGGACCTGACCATTCCAATTTTACAATAGGGAGTCTGGAACAGTTAATGCAAGACGCAACTCTAACCTCCCACCCTTAATCTAAACCCACCCAAATATAATTATTTCCTAACAAAAAATTTAAAATTTAAAAAAAAATAAAAATATGCGCTGCCTATGGCACAACACGCATGTCCCACCCATATTTAATGAAGTTCAACAGAACTTCTATAATTTAAATTTAAATTTAATCTACCCTCCTAACAGCTAGCTGTGAAAGGTTATTAGTACACACACACATACAATAATTATACCAAAACTCAACATCAAAAACACATTTTCCAAACATCAACAATACCATAACACCTTAATGCTAACATCGCAATGCGCAAATTAAAGCTTAAAATTAGCACAACTTAAAACTAAAAATAACATTTTGCACACACACTCACACACAACAAGTATTAATATTAAAACCCTAACAGCAAGAGTAACTCAAATATATATCGGCCGCTTATACATTTGAGTTACCCTCTGAGTTCGGAACAACCATCGCGTCCGACGAATTGTTCCGAACTAACTCAGCGATAGTCGCCAGAAAGGTTCTCGGCTCACAAAGTGGTAGGGGGACAGTAGGGGTTTAAGGGGGGTACAACGTCTAACGTCCAACGTCAGTGGAAATTTCCAATGATCTATTCGTCACATGTAGGTCGCCGCTAATGCAGGTGGAGCGTTGTACCTTGCAATTAACGTTAGGCAACACCTGGTTTAATCCGCCGTTAAACTTAACTGAGGCTTTCCCCATCGCGTAACACCATAATTGTTGCCTGTTATCATCTGAGTAATGGCAGAAAATTATCTGTCCTTTTTTGCCGCTTAACTATAGTTATTAAACTATTGGCAACATCAAAGCTAAATTGGTGTTACATAAATGTAACCACTATCAACCTAATTTATATTGATGAGTGAAAGTGACGGGGGGGGGGGGGGTCATTACTTTTTTCCTCGGGGGGGGGGGGGGGGGTCAAGTTCAACATAATTAATATCTGTGCTTATATAAGCCACAACGCGGTCGCGCGTCTGCCATTCACTCCTCAGGTACCGCAGCTGAAACAACTAATCTGTAAGTCTCTACCACCTAGTAATGTTACATATGTTTTGTTTTAACTTACACCTGTTAAGCTTGCTATTTTTTTTATGTAATTTATTTTTTCAACTATTTCTTAACATATAAAAATACACTTTTATTTTATATATATAATATATCAAATAATCTTGTGTTACTATTTTTATTTTAGTTTATACTTATTATACAAGCTAACCACTATGGAATAATTAACTAACTTCTGCTGCTAGACTAAACTACTTAGACTATAAACAGTTAACACCCATATATTAATATATAATTATTATACTGCGATTTTTACCTGTACAAATGCTAGATGTAATTGCGATTAATCGTCTACGACACAGTTCTTAAACCCTTATAAAATAATTAACTAACTTCTACCACTAGCGGTAATTTTTAAAAATTTTACAAAAATTTATTAACTATTTTTTCCCCCTACTAGAACCTTTCGCTACGCTGCCGCCCCGACAAAGAACTGAAATCTCCAAAGTTCTTCCCTTTTATCTCATTCTCTTAGGGGAGGGGGTTAGGGGGGTTTACACAACCCTATATAAGCGGCATCGGCACCTCACGCGTGCGCCATTTTAATGGCGATAGGGCTACAGTAAACATCTATCCATAAGTCTCTAAGACTATCAAACATTTTTTTAACTTACTCTTGTTACTCTAACATATGTTTGCGCTTATTATGCTAATTGGTCTCTATATATTCAGACACACTCGTGGGCACCAATCATATACTCGCTGAATTTTGGAGAGTACACATCTCCCCTTTCAATATTATTATGGATTCGCACACTTTACATTTAAAACTTTTGCGTACTAAACACATTTTACAGAAACAATCTAACTCTACAATTTCAAAACCGCGTACTACATTGAGTAAGCTTAAAAAATACTTCAGTTTTCACCCGTTGTACTTTGTAAAATCTAACCTTTGTAATACTTGTTCTACTGATCCTATTTTACACTCTGTCTTAACTGAAATGCTGAAATATCAAAATTTCAATCTTGTTACACCTATTGACGATCCTATCCAATTATTCTTATTCACTATATTACCAGGTTTATATGATCATTCTTCCTCAGACACATGTCTTGTTCTGCTCTATCAACTCACACTGTAACCAACTAGGACCTCTCCTTTTTTGCAATTATGAACACACAGCTGGATTCACCCATACTTACAACAAGCACTGACTCCTATCCCATACAGAGTGATAAAATAACTATTACTGCTACAAATAATGAGAAAGCAATTCTCCAATTATTAATGAGTTTTTATTAAATAAATATATTTTTAAAAACCCCCTCTGAGTGACCTTGACCCACTTCCCAAACCCACCCATCACTGTCAAAAAAAACCCCAGCCGCTACTACCCCTACAACACTTACAACCGCCTGACCTTGACCTGAGCCAACTGTAGCCATTCCCCACTACTTTTATTTTATTTATTTTTATTTTTAAGGAATAGTTATTTGTTTGTAAAATACACAAATAAAGTAAAGAGAAAAATTGTCTCCCTGAGGAAAATTGTTGGCACCCGACAGTTGAATAAGGTAATGAACTTTACTCCTGAAATTCAAACACCTCCCTCAAGCCAAAATCCCCTAAACAAATATATTAAGATGATAAGCATTTACTAACGCTATACATTGTGTTACTTATCGCAAGTGTCGGGAGATGACTTGTTAGCTAGTGAAGGGGAAGATGTCTCCACCACTATCAGCTGTTAAACCGCATTAAAAAAACATTGGTTTAAAATTGATTAATAGAAGAGCTAAAAATCACTGAGGTGTGGGGGTAGACTCCCCTCAATCCCTTTTTCCCTAGCTGCAGTAACCTCAAAACGGTAATTTTGACCAGTTTATAATCAACCATAGTAAGGTTGATGCATTGTTGCCAAATCTATCCAGAAACATATGCTTGTACAGTACGGCACCTCTTAAACATTATCACAAATGACAACATTGCACGGTGAGAGTAGGTGAGGGGGGGGCACCGTTGTTTAAATTTCCATCGGACTCATTTACATAATACTTTCTGACACGGCTTGCTTTGCAATGCCTACCAGAGGAATCTTTTGCCCTTCCGGTGAGCTCTATAATATTCTATGCTTTCTTATTACTACTAGTTTTCCTTCAATACACCGGTATTAAATGAGCTTTCCTTCATACTTTATAGAATTAATTATAAGGAAATACTTTTGCCATACGTTGTTTTCATAAACAACTCATATGAAAAACTCCAAAAACAAAACCCTGACATGGGTACCTTTATGACGGTCCTGGGGCTAAGCCCTGAGGGATATACAAAAACTAATAGCTTACAAACCTTATCCGTGAAATTTTCTATATGTATACCAAGTTTCATGGAAAAAACTAATAGCTTACAAACCTTCTCCATGAAATTTTCTATATGTATACCAAGTTTCATGGCAAACGGTCCAGTGGTTTCCGACTCCATCGATTAGAAATCAACATCATCTAGTTCCTTAACTACTTGATCAAATCTACTCTTATTTACCTGATTTGATATCAATTTTGTTTCAGTGCGCTTCCGAAGCAGGCCTAAAACCAAACCCGATTAACAAATGTGGCAATGGAAGGCTGGGCGAGAGGTTGGAGAGCGCCTACGGGAACCAGACAGCGGCGTTCGATAACCCCAAAGTCAAATATGTGCCATTCATTGTCATTAACAACGTGAGTATTATGGTTGTTAATTTCCAAGAACTGTCTATCCATTTTTAATTTTATCAAATCGATAAATGAGCGTCGGTGTCTTGTGGTGATATTGCTAGGGCGATTAAGTTTTGAAAATACTTTGAAAAAGACTACATTGTTATCAAGAACATTTTTGTATATACAGAGAAGTGGAACATTGATATAGCAAATTATGACTACAGTAATGAATATAAGAACAAAACTAGGAAGACATTAAACAGTTTTAATTTCTTACTACTGTAATATATGAAGGTATTAAGTCAATTAAATAAATACATATATATAAAATATTTTTTAAGGTTGCATGTCAACTATATGATTAAATTTAATTGAATTTTTTACCTCTATGGAACATAGAGTATAAAATTCTTTTAGACCGACTTTAAATTTCTCTTAGGCAAATTCTCTAGCCAAAAGGCTTTTTTATTCCTAATTTGATTTCAATGAAATTCTCAGGTTAGATTTTAAGTATTTTAAACTAGGTAATAAACTATAATCGAGCAATTATTTTCAAGTATTAAAAAAGCTTATTTTCCGGAATTTTTGACAGAACTTTAGTTGTTTAGGCTACATGGTTTGACTAATGTAGTTGCTATGATCAGTTTATTTTCCCCCATCGCAGCTGAGTTGTCGATGTATGCTGAAAACAACATAACATAACCTTTTCTTGTTTATATTTGCTCGCCGTTATGTTACGTTTTTAAATAAAATTTAATTGATATTTTGACAGACATATTTGTTAAATTAAATAGATCAACACAGATGTTTACTTATTGAAGTTATAAATTATAGTCTACCAAAAGATAGGCATGTTGATGTGGAATGAATTGGTGTCGTACGGAATTATGCGATTAACTAATTTATGGGATACAACTAATATCTATTTGGGAGAAAGATTTAAATTGAACAACTAATTAGAATGTGTTGTGCCATTGTAGCCTATGTCTCAGGTAACAAAATATGCATTAAGTGTTAAGTAAGCGTAATTCTACAATACTTACATTACTTGATTTTTATTAATTTGCAATCATGGATTTTAAATTGCATTGTTTTTTCGCTCTACAATCTATTTTTCTTTAATTTATAAGCATAATTATTATTAAGTTACTTGCTTATTTTGAGGTCTTAGCTAAAATCATAGTTTGTATGTATTTATTTGTAGGCTAGGCCTAGGATGTACGCCGGTTGACTTCGGACGGTTAGATGACGTTCCACTCTTCACATTCGAGGAGATGGAAACCTCCGTTCTCTCCCTAAAGAGCAACAAGGCTCCTGACCCGGACGGATTCCCAGCGAGGCTTTAAAGAAAGTATTTTCAATTAATGCTGACTTGTTGAGAATATGTACAACGCCTGTTTGGTAGAAGGGGTGTTTCCGGCTCCCTGGAAAACCACCAGACTTGTACTCATCAGCAAGGGCAAAGGTGATCCCGAGCTGCCGTCGTCCCACAGGCCTTTTTGCATGTTGGACACGGCTGGGAAGCTGTCCAAGAAGCTGATCCGTTCCCGCCTGACGTCTGCCGTGGAAGCTGCCTGGTACTTATGCCTCCGTCAGTACGGCTTCAGAAAGGGACGGTCAACGATTGACGCTATCATCGAAGTCCAGAGAGCAGTGAAGAGAGCCGAGAGCCACAACCATTTCTCTCGCTGAGTAGTGCTTCTTGTTACGCTTATGTCAAGAATGCCTTTAACTCGGCGAGGTGGGTCGATATGCTGGATGCGCTTCGCAACACCTTTCGCGTTCCTGCATATCTGTTGCGACTCATCTTGTTGCGGATTATTTCCGCTCCCGAAGCCTGATTTACGACACAAGGGACGGAACGTGGACGATGGAAGTCACTTCTGGTGCCGCGCAAGATTCAATACTCGGCCAGGATCTCTGGAACGTTGCCTATGACAGCCTCCTGAGGTCGGAGATGCCTGAGGAAACCACTTTGGTTGGGTACGCCGATGATGTCGCAGCTCTCATTGTTGCACGCAACGTTGAGCTGACCCAACTAAAGTTGAACCGAGTCATGCGTGTGGTCAACACATGGATGTCCGATCACGGTATCTCGCTTGCTCTCCGTAAGACGGAGATTGTGATCCTTACGAAGAAGAGGATGGTCACCGTCGTTCCGTTCCAAGTGGGAAGGGAGGTGGTCCAATCAACTCGTGCTGCTAAGTACTTCGGGATTATGGTGGACACCAAGTTAAGCTGGAGGGATCAGATATTCCGTACGGCGGACAAGGCCGCTAAGGTAGTCACGTACCTTAGTAGGCTGATGGCCAATGTCGGGGTTCCACGATTCGACAGAAGACGTCTGTTGATGTCCGCGGTTCAGTTCGTGCTTTTTTATGGAGCAGAGGTGTAGGCAGACGCTCTCGATAAAGAGTAGTACAGGTTGCGACTCGCCCGGGTTCAACGTCGAGCGGCGCTCGGGATGTGTTCTGCCTACCGGACAGTGTCCGAGCCTGCCGTCCTGGTGGTCGCCGGAGTTATCCCTGTCAAGCTCTTGGCAGGAGAGAAAAAGGCAATTTATCAGAGACAAGGCTAGATTAAAAGAACACGGCAAGAACAGAAGAGCGCTCCAGAACCTTCCAGCAGTGGGAACACAGCTGGGAGCACGACACCCGAGGACGATGGACTGCGCGACTTATCAAGCACGTCCAACCATGGGTGGAACGGCGGCCAATTCTTGACAATTCACGGCTATCTCGGTCGTACCTGAACCGGATGGGCAAGACCGGTTCACCAGACTGCATTTATTGCTCGGGCGTTCCCGACGATGCGGAACACACATTCTTCCGCTGCCCCCGTTGGGAAGGGCCCCGCCTGAAGGCCACACAAATTTTTTGGTGCATTTTTCGTGGATTTCGGTCTGCCAAAAGATCTTGGAGGATGAGGGCAACTGGGATTGTTTATCACAGTTCGTCCGGGGCATCCTCCTGGAAAAGAAACCGATCTGGACGGCGAAGTGGCCCAGATCCCTTGATCGAGTGGCTGGATAAGGAGTGAGCCCCACGGGCATAAGCCAAATTTAGGCCTAGCCTGACGTAATGTAATAAACAACTCCAGGTTAGAATCCTAAAGAGTAGAGGCGAGGTTTTTTAGTGGGTAAACCCGTTTTTAGGGGAGCCCCACACTACAGGCTTGCCACCTGTGTGCGTAATGAATTTTTCTCACCTCTCCCTCAAAAACAAAGCGTCACCTAATAACTCAAAAAGTGAGTAAAAAATTCTTGTACGGGACGGACATCGGAGCGTATTCCTAGTAGTTAGATAGATTTCATTCATTCTTTGCCAGCATCCCCGTCGAACTAGATGGATTTCTTATTTGATGGTAAAAAATAATTACAAAGATGCAATTTTGTATTGTTTAGAAGCACACTGAGAAGCAGCAAGAAAAGGCTGAGAAAGACCTCCGGTCGGTGATCTGCAAGTACATCACAGACCAGTGTAAATAGCGCTACGTAACATTTATTTGTTTATATTTATTAATTTTTTTTATATTACATTTTAATTATTTCTATTATATTAAATAAATTGCCTTCAATTTATTTAACATACTACTGTAGGCCTTTTTGTGCTCTACCTTACTTCTGCTAAACCAATTTCCATATTTCCTCACATCACATAGTATAAAAAATTATATACATTTTACATCCATCCACAGGCTGTTTTATTTATTTTCATTTTATTTAGAGCCTTCAACCAAATTTATGAATAATAAATTGTATATTTTTTCTTGTCAATTGTACTTTTCGCTATTTTGAATTATATTTATTTGTGAAATTACAATACCATGTAAATTAGTCAGTAGGAAAGCAATGGTTCAGAGCAAAATCCATTGTAAATGGAAGGCTAAAGTTTTACATGTAGGCATAATACGAGTTTTATATATGTTCTTTATTTTTCAGGGCTTCACCTTACAGTTTTTTCCCCCAATATTTTTCTGGAAACAAGTTTCATAAGATAGATACTTCCACGTAAACAAACTTCTTAGATGGTACAGAAGAACTCGCAGTTATATTATTATTATTATTATTAAAGTTGAATCTTTTTACTTTAGATACTTCAGAGACGAAGCACGAAGTAGCATTAAACCTTAGTATTAAGCAAAAAATCATATACTGTATTTTTAATAGTATTAACAGCAGATGTAAAATCCAAATGTTACAGTTTCAACAAACTAATACTTGAGTGCAGCACCCTTAAAACATCCTTCAAGGCGAGTGAGCGGAGCGAACGAGCTCATTTTGAAATAAAAAACCTTTGAGGTATGCATTTTAGAATACAATCTGTGACTGATATTGCCATGAACTAATACTACAAAGAATTGTTTAAGTTAACCGAGCAAATGCTCGGCCCCATCAGGTACATAAAAAAATAATAATATGGAATACAATCAAAATTTATACTGGAAATAGTGGAAATTCACTGGATACATGGCTTTTGAAGGAAGGAGTGAATAACATATGCCTCCGCAACATTCCGGGCTCAACATTCTGATTTTATGGATGGAAATTAAATCATTTTGATCAACAGCAATAATCTTTGAGTCTCAGTTTAGAGGGTGTTTGAGCCGGGTAAACACTATTATTTCACGTTAAACTTTGTTTCCTGTTAGCCTTGCACAAACTCTGACTTGCTCAAGGGTATACCAACGTACGGTAGGTAATAGTATAAGTGTAATAGTTGCATTGTTACAAAATGACAATCTGGTACATTGTAAAAGACCTAACACGTTTAGTTTAAAATCCTCTTAATTAAAAACGTTTCTTTAAGAGGTTTCATATTCTTTTTGAATGATATATAGATGTTTTCTCAATTCAATGTCAATATAGAATTTGTAATGAAATCTTTTGTGATTTTTGTGATCACAGAAAAAGGTATGAGCTCTTTTCTGAACTGATCTTAAATTCGCCAAAATTTATATGTTATAACTTATAACAACCTACAATAGGCCTAATCATGTCATATAAAAGCAAGTACCAGGTTAACCGAGCCTTGCTCGTTGGTTTTAATTCACTTTTGTTATAGTGTCATGGTAATCAAGCTATTAAATCTATACCATACTTTTCACAAATAACAGCTGTTAACAAAATTGCTTATTTTTTATTATTTGTTTATTTTGATTTACTTTTAGTTGTTATTTTGTTACCAAAATAGCAACCCATAACACCAATGTTAAAAAATTACGATTTTTAAACTTAAATTTAGACAAAATTTGATTTTTCCTGGGATTGAGGCTGTTTCTAAACATATTTTTGGGCCAAAACACTCTGAAATGCAAAGTTTAAGCAAAATCTATCCGCTGGATTTCGAGATCGTGGAAAACACATCCCTTCAGACATTGCTCGTATTATAGTATAGGATTTTGGCGAATTTAAGATCATTTCATAAAAAAAGCTCACACCTGGTAACTCTGCCAAAGCAATAAGTCGTGGAACAATGAGACACGATCTCTAGGTGGATAAACAAGCAGGTTCATTACTCTGTTGCCATGGTTACCAATCTCAACAATGTATCTCTCACACAACTCTTCACGCCCTCCGCAAACTGGCGTACTTTTCACATCTCTCTTTTGTGAAGGAACACACCACACTTGAGACAACGCTTTTGAGAGGAACAGGAGACAAGGTTTTTTTGTATTTTGGAGATATTTTTTATGAGTACAGAAATAAAATTTATGAGGAAACCGTACATACCTTGACCTTTCAATAAAAATATAAAAAACGGGAGTTTTAAATAATGCCTCCAACAAGTCAGTTTTAACATAAACTCATTTAAAACAAAGATGGCCATATGTGAAACACTGAAACTACGTTTAACAAACGTTTTTGGAGAATGAAAGAGGCCCTTAAAGTCCTATTAATTACAAAAATGCTAAATGTATATTTCTTCATGTTAAATCTATTTCTAGCATCGATGTTGTAATTATCAACGATTTCATTATATTCGTGGCGTAAAGTACTAAAGCAATTATTTTTTTCATATTGGTTTATTGTTTCTGGATTAATCCATAAACGATTTTGATAGTACAATATCGGATTTTTATACATATTTTCGGGATGATTATGTAATTTTATGTCTTGGTACAAGTAAAGTTTTTAGTGTTCTTTTACATCTATTTTTTATTTATAAGTAATAAAAATAAATTTTCCAAAATAGCCTAGTAAAAAATTATTTTAAACATTTCTATCTATACCTCTATAGATAGATAGACCTGTATGATTTTCCACTCTATCGCAGAACACCAGTTCCAATAAACGTTGGAAATAATCAATGTGTGAAATATTGCAGGTAACCCCTATAAATAATGTAGTGTAAATATAACGGCCGAATATGCGTAGAGATTAGCCACCTGATTGGGCAGAAAGACAGAGGATGAAATTTATTACAGGCTCGTATCACCGTGCCACTAGCATCGGCTTAGCGGGGGAATTACGTTATAAATTAGGCATATACGTAACTTCACCCTCTCACAGTTACAAGTAAGCCAACGGGGCAGGTGAAGCCTTAGTAGCCAACGGAATATATACTCTAATATTCAATAACAGTTTTCTTTACTTATTTTCACCTTCTTAATTTGCATTTGATATTGAATATGTGACAGCTCCACCACTTTAGTAAGTTGGAAAATACTTCTGAACACCAAAATTTACTCCCAAAAGAAGTGTGAAAATATAAATGATTAAATATATACACAAAAGTTTTCATTGCAAATTCCTAACCTACCATTGAGAAAACATGTATATTTCATTCAAAGAGAATATGATACATTATGATATAAGGGTTGTTTAAACAAAACGCATTAAGTTTGTTACTGTGCGCCACATTTTCATTTTGTAAAATTCAACTATTTTATTTTTTTACTCTGAGAAAAGCTTTATCAGATTGCGTTAGAGTACCCTTGGGCAAGTTTGTTTTTGTGTAAGGCTAACAGAAAATAAAGTTTAACTTGAAATAATAATATTGTTTACCTGGCTCAAACGACCTCTAACCTGAAACTCAAGAATATTGCTGTTCATCAAATTATTTGATTTCTAGTCATAAAATCAGAATGACAAAATATCACTAGCTTCATTAAAAGCTTTGTATTCAGGGAATACCCAGTATAAATTTTTAATTGTATTCCATATTATTATGATTTATTCCAAGTAATTGGGGGGCGAGCATTTGCTTGGTTAACTTAAACAATTTTTTTTAATTTTAGGAATATCACCTTGCTGGCTCCACTTGGGGAGCTAACGCACAAGTTCTGCGAACAATTGCATTGGTATATTCTGTATTGTATTGTTGGTTCTGTCATTGGTATATTCAACTGTTGAGTTCTGCGCTCCCGTGTGGTTAAGTGTGAATGTTAGAGAGATCTACCGAACTTTTCATTTATTAATCCTGAGCTAATGTAAAGACAAGCCTAAATATTATATTTAAAAATTCTAAATCTCCATAACTGACCATACAGTAACCATTTTGTATTTTTTTTTTTTAGAATAATATTTAGTTTAACAACGGTTTAAGTTGAAACTTACTGTACAGCTTTTTGAGGCAAAGTTCTAACTAGGTATATAATGCAGTTGTCTGCTTGCAATATTGAGCGGAGCGACTATTTTTTAAATCAATATAGTAATAGCAAATATTGTATAGGTAATTCAAGTGAGCTCGTTCCTCGCTCACTCGCCTTTTCAAGTGAGCTCACTCGCCTTTTGGGTCAGCTCGTTCGCTACACACACTCGTCGCCAGATTTAGTTTGTAATACTCTAATAATTTTTGAGTAGCCTACGCAGGTTTGCTGCGACGGGGTATTATATGTTTACAAGATATTAAATGGTGCGTCGTCCAAGATTTGCACCTCACGTAAACGTGACATTTCATTTACATACAAAGGTAAACAAACCACTAAAATAAACTAAACAACAATTTCACATAAAACTACTGTGTTCACGAACAGGTGATAGTAACAGTCTGCAGTTAAATTTGATCCTTATGACCGAGCAAAATTTCGTGAGGATCACTCCAGCCGTTCAGGAGGAGTACGTGTAAATAAAAAGCCAGAGTGTAGTATAGGAGCTTCGCTCGCTCCGCTCAATTAAAGAAAAATACCGTTAATTTTCAAAATGACGGTTGTTTAAAAATCTTTCACCTTAAGTTGCATAAAAGCTACTCGAGGTAGCAAAGTTTATGTAGTATATTTTTTTAAGAAAATTTAATTTAAAATCCAACGATGTAAAGATTATGGAAATCGGTTCATAAATAGGCGAAGATAGAGCGAAACCAACGTAAAAATTGGGGGCGATCTAAAAACAAATCGTCCCCATCTGAGCGCGTTGCCGCGCCAGCTCAACAATGGAACTCATACCCAATCTAAGTTACTCCTGAAGAGCGGTGCGGCCGTGACTCGAAGTACTTAAATCACCCTATCTCTCTTATTTAAGAACTGATTTACATAATGTTTACATCTTTGGATTTTAAATTAAATTTAAAATAAAACCATTGTAAAATAAACTTTGCTACCTTGTGTAGACTGTATGCATTTTGAGGTGAAAGACTTTACACAGCCACCATTTTGAAAACATGAATTGTAAAAAAATGATTCTCCAACTATACATCTATACATCTATACATCTATACAACTATACATGCCTTAAAAAGCTGTATATACCAAGTTTCAACTTATTACAAAAGAACGTTCTTAAATGAAAAATTATTCTTTACAAAATAAAAAATGGAGGTTGTATGGTTAACTATGTAGTTTGAGAAATTTTAAATGTAATATTTAGGCTTGTTTTTTGGGTCAGGAATGTAATCTGAAAAGGTCGGTTGAGAGTTCGGGTACCCTGTGTTTACTTTTGCTGCTTCGAAATATCATATGTTTTAACTATATTGTCGTTCTTAGTTGGCCAGCACAAATAATTTGCTTTATTTTAAAATTATTTCAAAAAAACTTTTATATTTAGGTAATTCTGTTTTTGTCCCATCAACCGTCCCGCGTTAAACAGTTAACTTTCATAAAAGTCCCAAGTTTTTAGAAATATCCATTGAATTAGCAGAGAGGAAAGTTACTCCGACGTTATGAAATTCCCTTTTCCATTATGTACAAGTTAAAAAAGTGTTGACAAAAGCCTAAATGCTCCACCTGTGCGCTTCCCTCCCGATCTATATGCTTTGAAACGGTCTTAATTGGGAAACGCTCTGCCAAAGTGAGAAAGTTAATAACAGCGACAGCGGAAGTGAGTTGTTATAGCATGAACGGCAAGGGGGTTGCTATGCGACTGGGATAACTGGTTAGACCATAGATCAGCTGTGTTCGAACATTGTATTACTTGACAACCAAAAACTTGCTTTTTACAGTGGCCTAGGCTTAGTAGGCCCAGAATCCTAATATTGACAATGTGTATACATGACAACAGTATTTTTTATAAGTGATAAAGACAACTTTGTGTTTTTTTTTCTTTTTTTTATCGAGTGATATCCTATGATTGCCAATGACTCGTGGCAAAAACCTTACATTACGTTTATTTAATTTTTTTATATATCCATTTAGTGTAGACCTATAATTCACAGGGGGCATATATAATTAAGCATTAATAAAGCAACATATAAGTTATGTTGCTAAAATTAATAGCCATTAGTCTACTCGTTGCTCGATATCGAGCAATTTATTTTGATACAATACAAAAGTAACATTTAGTTCTAAATCGACAACATCCGACCAATCCAATTTTGTGAATATCAGTAATTACAAAAAAAACTACACGTATTTGCAGCTGTACAACAACAGATGTTTAAAATGTTCAACCCAAAATCAATGTTATTCTAATGGGAAAATTTCAATTTTAATTTGTGTATAGCACCCTTATTTTATGTCCGATTTTTATAATTTTTTGGCGGAAACAACTTAGGCCAAGCCCTATCCAACGACACTTGAAAGAATATCGGTTGAAAATTGAAGGAGGAGTTCTCAACGCAAAAACACCTTAGCGTATTAAATAAGTATAGATAATTATTCTATAAATGATCAGATTGAATTGTAGCTTGATTGTAATTTATTTAAATACTAAATATTATTTACATCTCTGAACAAACTACACATATTTACCAAATTCCTCAAGACGCTGTAGATTACTATATACGGCAGTTTTTTTACCTCATAAAAGGTGTCCAATTATTTAAATGTCCTTTGGCAAAAAAGCAAATGGTTGAGTTTTCCGTTTAATAATTAAAACTATTGGCCACCCAATTTTTAGATTGGTGGCCGTCCATAACCTTTGAAATTTCAAGGTGTTTAATACAGTAACCAAATTTAAGTTAATCATCGATAAGGATATCACTAGTGAGATGTTTAGAACACTCGCTTCGTGTTCCAACTTTTTTATTACTCATACTCATGCTCTGCTTCGCTCGTGTTCTTAGGCCGGGGACACACTATCCGGCTAAACGCACGGACGCCGGACTCCGTGTTTTCTGCCGGAACCGGACGAGGTAGAAATACATTGTAGTGCATGGGAAATACAGGGGTGAGGACACATTATCCGGTTCCGGCGTCCGGCGTCCGGCGTCCGGCAAAACGCACGGACGTATTCTCTACTTTGCCGGACGACGTCTTCCGTGTTTTCTGCCAGAAAGCAGGTAGCGGGGCATTGTACAAATGGATGAGGACACACTATCCGGCGAAACGCACGGAAGACAGCATCGGAGACATAAATTTTTAGTTTATTTCTACTATATTTTACTTAAATATTTTAGGTTTACGGTTTAAAAGTTTGAGATAAAGAAATATTTCATCAACGAAACTGAAAATTTACATGAGTTCCACCTCGTATATCTTATAAAGAAAAAATCTGATTTCGTACAAACATCTGGTTGTTGATAATTTAATTAATATGTGGTCGGTCAAGTGAAAAGAGGGTTATGAGTGTTGCATTTGGAAAATAAAGGGTTTTTGAAGAGTCCGTCGCAAAAATGAAATCCTAATTTGTGTACTAAATATCTATTGCTTGGGTGGCACTCATAATTACAAAGGAGCTTGTTAAAACATAATCTCAGAAGTCAACGATTTTTTTTTATATTATAATGTATTTTCATAGTTTTTATTGAAATATTCATCAAACACATATTCAAATACTAAACCTAAACATTGGTAAAAAATGCCTATGTGTTTGTTTAAAACCCCGTATTCATAATGTTACGATTGTGTTTACAGTTTAGAAGCAGAAACGTATATATTTCCACAATTATGTTTCCAAACAATGTTTATTTTAGATATATTTTTTAACAAATCCTGATTTATCATAAACATAATTGTGTCGTGTTTGGTATCATTTTTTACTTTTTTGTGAACTTTTCAAATATATTAAAATAAATATGATTTTCCGGCACACGTAAAAATATTAAAGAGAGTAACAGTGATGCCAGTAGGTGACTCATCACTGAAACAGCTGCGCGAGGACCATAATCTATATATATAATTCTGTAAGCGATATTTCTTGAGCAAAATTGTGAGCGTCATACAGATCGCAGAAAGATGGGAGGGGTCTCAAATTAAAGGTCTCGGTCCCCTGCACGAGGGAAAACTATCGGCGTGTCCATGATGTTAACAGGAAATGAGAAATCACGTAAAACGTCCTCCATAAGAATAGCATGGGGATTAAAAAAACGTCTGCTTTGTATACATTAAAACATGTGTTATGGTTTAATTTCAAAATGAGACACAGATGATAACATTGAGTGAAGATAACAAAATAATTCACACCAAGAGAAGCAATCTATACAATAATTCTCTAAGCGAAATTTCTTGAGCAAAATTGAGAGCGTTTTACAAATCGCAGGAAGATGGTAGGAGTCTCAAATTAAAGGTTTCGGTCCCATAAAGCGTATCCATAAAATTATAAGGAAATGAGAAATACAGTAAAACGTCCTCCTTAAGAATAGCATGGGGATTCGAAAAATGTCTTCTTTGTGTACATTGAAACATATGTTTTGGTTTTATTTTAAAACGAGAGACAGATGATAAATTTTGTAAAGAACATATGTTTTGATTCATAGCCAAATGACAAAAATTAACCCTAGAGTGGTAATACTATAATAAGACGTTTTGTTGCTTTGAGCTACTAAAAATTCTACCAGGAAAGTTAACCTTACATACTATTACAAATTGACTGCTGATTTTACTGTTGTTACTATTATTTAAATTGTAAAAAAATAAACGGTATCAGTTAACTGACACATACTTTCTCCCAACAATATAAAAAAAGGTGTTAAAAGCCTCAAAACATTAATGTCTTGATGGCTCAATCAGTTAGCTAACAGCTGAGCAGCACGAGGTTGGCCCTACGCGCGTCTGTGACTTTTAACAACGTACTGCGTTTACCGCTAAACGAAAAATTGAATTTTCTCCGCAACCACTTGACATAGAGCAATAATTTAAAGTACTGGATTATTTAGTTTTTTGAGCTTGATTTAATGGTCATAAGTAAAATTAATTTCAAAATAACAGCTTTTTTGAAAATCCAAAAAATTGATTTTTGAAACACTTTTTACTCTATAACTTTTGAACGCGCATTTTCTCGGAAATGCGGGTGGTGCCATTTTATTCAGCATTTTATTTTTAATAAACCACAAAAGTTTAATCAAAATCGTTAGAGCCGTTTTTGAAAAATTTGGATTTTTCACGTTTTTTTAGGGTTTTTTGGGGTAAACTACCCTTAAAAATTAAAAATTCAAAAAAATGAAAAAAACGCCTGGAATTATCGTGGTTTTGGACCTACGTACCACATTTCATCAAAATCGGACCATTGGGGCATTCTCTAGCTCTGTATACATCCAGACACACACACACACATACACACAGACATCACTCCGAAAACCACTTTTTTGGACTCAGGGGGAACCAAAATGGATAAATCCACCAACAACTCAAATTCGAAAATTTTGACGAAAACAATACTTTCTCCATATACTATGGTATAGGGGGAGAAAGTAAAACTGAGCGTGTATGCAAATCATAAAATGCTTTCTGATCGTTGATAGAGATGCAATGGGCGATGAATTGTGGTTTGAGAAACACCAACATTATTTCCATTGTTTTGGTCTTATGTTAAGACGAAAAGTGTCAAATGATCATATTAAATGACGATGACACATTAATTGATACTTAAAGTGTATCAGTCAGTGAAGTTTTGGTATTCTGTTAGCTGAATTTTCCGAGAAACCTTTTAGTCATTCCATAGATTGTAGGATTATAGAAGACGAGTTAAAATCAAAGACATGTCCTACATACTAGAGGAAAATGCAGCAGGTAAAAAACTTTACAACAAAATGGGAAATTATAAGAATGATTATTTTCTGAAAGGTTCTCCTTAAAGATTCTCCATGTAGTGATTTTAAAAAAATCTGCTTTGTTTACACAAAATTAAGAGTTTTGATTAGGAGGGATGAATATTCACAGCAAGTGAAGATGCATTTTGAGGTGCTTTTGAGGTGTTTAATTTTGTGACTAAAACAAAAAAAAATAAAAAAAAAACTGACAGGGGCTAAAAATCAATGTTTTTTTATTGCCGCTTTTCTATGTTATATTATAAAGCCGTCACAGCTCAATTAAGGGACTACGATTTCTTTCAAAACTTATTTTCTATAGATCGATATGAGTTTAACAACAGACAAAATCGAGCATTGACAAACGGGTGACCTAATACTGTAGTACAGGATTGATAAGAGTACTTGGGGGCCAATGGTGTGTTCAAACGGTATGGTTAAAATATTATATACCTCAAATTAAAATTAAATTTTCTGGAAACCTTCGTTGTGGAAGAAATGGTAATACGTCATGGTTCATGCTATTTTAATTTTAGGGGCTTTTGCCCCTATGAGCCACTAGTATAATACAATTCAGGAGGGGTGAAATACAATTCATGAAATTTGTGTCTTCTTTCTGGAGGATGTCCTTTATTTGTGATGAATGAAATCAAATGTCGAGGTGGACATGCGAAAGTAATTAAAAAACTTTGAATCGTCTTCTCTAAGTTTAAAAAACAATGAATAAAAGACGCCATGCAGTCTCCTCTGCTCCACAATCGGATGAATCCAATAATCCATACAGTTCTTTCGCGTTTCCTTTTTCTTCTGTGCCTTAAAAGGCAAAAGCACAGCTATCTTCCGTCTAGACACCATGGTTGCTACGACTCAACTAGATGGTTCCAGACGGCCTCGTCAGAGTGCAACTGCGCAGTTTCCGTCGTCCGGCGTTTCGCCGGATAGTGTGTTCTGCTCTTCAAAATCTCGAACGTTCCGGCAGAAAACACGGAGTCCGGCGTCCGTGCGTTTCGCCGGATAGTGTGTCCCCGGCCTTAGGCCTACATCTCACGCTTGTGGTTTAAAGGCCTTCATACAATCGTTGCACAAACTACTATTGTTTTTTTCAATCTAAGGATAACCTGGTTACGTTTGGATTGATAGTTTTCTTAAACACTGTACAAAAACGTTTATATTATTGTACAATATAATGAAGAGTACCAGGGGGACCGAGCTTAAGCTCGGTAAAATTATTACTTTCGTTTCTCACACAAAGCTCGTTCGCTCCGCTCACTCGCCAGGCGGAAGGTTTTGCTGCACATTGGTATGATTTTCCTAAAACCACAGGTTAAAGATGTAACACATTGGTTTATTTTATCTACAGTTATCAGCTGATTTTTGTTCAGTTAAAAAATTTCCATAAGGATAACATGGGATCTTTGAAGGGCTCTAGCGCGAAAACCGGATTTTTCCCAGCTATGGGACCAGCTCCAATCGATTTCTGGTGGCCAAAACCCCCATATTCCAAAATTTGAAGGAAATCGTCGGAGCCGTTTTTGAGATAATTGTGCAAGCAAGCAAACAAGCAAACATTGCTCGTATAAGAGTATAGGATATAGAATAATAATACAAACATTTATACGTGAATAAATGTAACAAAAAGTAGTACCCAGTCGTTTTTATACTGATTAGGAAAATACAGTGTTCTAAAAAAATTCGATCCAAACTTGACCAGGTTAATCCTTAGGCCGAGACAAACAATAGTAGTTTATGCAGTAGTATGACGGCCTTGCTCCAGGAGTGAGATGTAGGTTAGAACACGAGCGAAGGGGAATAAGAGTAGCCTATGAGTAAGAGCAACTATATAAAATCTGAATCAGTGAAAATATCAATTTGTTATAAGTTATCTCTTTGAATATCTTGTTTTAAATTGTACGAGGTGGCCCGTGATGCGCAAATTGCGCATTTTATGATTCTGCATGAGTGAAACTCACCTACAGCACATGAATGTTGATTATGAAGTGACAAAAAGATCTATTTTTGTTTACTATCTGTCTTTTCAAATTCATCTGAAGGTAATCAAGCTGTTAAATTACAATTCACATTAAAGAACTTGCAATAAAAGTTGGTCAACATTTTAAAGGGCCCTCTAGAAATAAATCAAAGGCGAGGGGGTCGAAGCACTAAACTATATGACCTTTTTAATTACGATTCGTCACTGCGGTATATCCTAAGCTTTAAAATGACACCTCAATCTTAAAAATCGTCTAGTAGGTCGAGAGAAAAAGGTACGTAACAGTCGAAACCCTTATAGATATAAGAAGATAGATTTTCTTAAATTTTGTTGAATTTTAATGTTGTAAAACTCATAGACTTGTCATGGATTGTTTCAAATAACCAAAATATAGAACCAAAAAATGTTTTGGGACACTCGTAAACACTAAAACAACATAAATCTGAGAAATTTTAAAAACTGAATACGGCAAATCCAACAAGGTTAACTTCGTTAACGTTTTTCTTTAAGTTTTATTCATAAAGGCAACCCAGCTTGTTTATTCATAACACGATCATTATGGATTAAGACTGCAGTAGTCCCTTTTGTGGATTGATCCCTACACATTTTTTTTTCAGTTTCATTGCTTCAGCTTATAAAAACCACACAATATACAGGGTGGTTATAAAGTCCCTTCCCCCCTAGTATTTTTCTACAATTTATATTAAAATTGATTTTCAATGACGGGATTCATTGTATTGGTCCATACCCTAACTTTTGTAGTAATTTAAAACTTTGGGAGTTACCTGAGATCTAAGATGTAGGAGTCAACTTCAAAATTCCTTATGAGAAGCTAGTCATGCAACATGTCAAATAACACTGCCTTTTCCCCCTGAAAACAGTGGTGCAATCTAAATTCAAAAGGGTTATACCGTTTTCAAGATATCTGTAGGTCTAAGATGTAGGAGTCGACTTAAACTAACTTAACTAGAAGCTAGTCATGCGACATGTCAAATAACACTGCCTTTTCCCCCTGAAAACAGTGGTGCAATGATAGTGCAAAAGCATGGTGCAAAAAGGGCAGTATTTTTGTACTGTAATACTTCATTAAATTAGAAGGTAAGTTTTTACTGGTTTCTTACTTTAAAAATTATTATCCTAATTGAAGTTTAATAAAAGGAATTTTTTATAGACAAATTAAAACTTACAAGAAATAAAAAAAAATTAGAAAATTAACCAATGATGATTTTTTTGCATAAATAAAAGGCCGGTTTACACTATATAGCTGGAGAGCTATATAGCTCTGCTATATAGCAGAGCTATAAAAGAAATGAGCTATATATAGCTCCGTCAGCTACATGTAGCTCTGCTAGATGTAGCTCTGCTATAAGTAAATTGAAGCTTTAAATTTCGTGTAGCAGAGCTACATATAGCTTGGGAGAAACCTGAGTGTAGTTTCCAGCTAGATACCGAGAAGAAGGTAGTTCTTGCAGCAGCTACTGTGATATTATCGAGACAAAGAAGGAAAAGAAGATATTGGATCAAGCCTTCACTTCGTGCTAGGAAAAGATACAGTGGTAGTGACCTTTTGAAAGAACTTGACGAGGACGATATAGACAATTTGAATTATGAAATTCGTTGTGATTGAAGTTTTAAAAACATTCTCCGCATGGCAAGTGGTGATTTTAACATTTGCTTATTGCTATTGGACACAAAATTTCAAAACAAGATACGTCTTTCAGAGATTCAATTCCGGCGGACTTTAGGGAGGGGGCAGCTACATATAGCTCTGCTACAAACAAAATGCATGTTTAGCAGAGCTATATGTAGCAGAGCTAGATATAGCTCAGTTTCCCTTTGATGTTTACCGAAACTTTTGGATAGCACGTTTTCTGCTATATAGCAGAGAAAAATGGCTTAAATTTGCTATATAGCCGGGCTATAAAGCAGATCTCAAGTGGCACTTTTTAAACTTGTAGCAGAGCTATATAGCTGTGCTATATGTAGCTCTGCTACATAGTGTAAACCGGGCTTAAACATCAAAGGGAAACTGAGCTATATCTAGCTCTGCTACATATAGCTCTGCTAAACATGCATTTTGTTTGTAGCAGAGCTATATATGTAGCTGCCCCCTCCCTAAAGTCCGCCGGAATTGAATCTCTGAAAGACGTATCTTGTTTTGAAATTTTGTGTCCAATAGCAATAAGCAAATGTTAAAATCACCACTTGCCACAATGCGGAGAATGTTTTTAAAACTTCAATCACAACGAATTTCAAAATTCAAATTGTCTATATCGTCCTCGTCAAGTTCTTTCAAAAGGTCACTACCACTGTATCTTTTCCTAGCACGAAGTGAAGGCTTGATCCAATATCTTCTTTCCCTTCTTTGTCTCGATAATATCACAGTAGCTGCTGCAAGAACTACCTTCTTCTCGGTATCTAGCTGGAAACTACACTCAGGTTTCTCCCAAGCTATATGTAGCTCTGCTACACGAAATTTAAAGCTTCAATTTACTTATAGCAGAGCTACATCTAGCAGAGCTACATGTAGCTGACGGAGCTATATATAGCTCATTTGTTATATAGCTCTGCTATATAGCAGAGAAAAATGGCTTAAATTTGCTATATAGCCGGGCTATATAGCAGATCTCAAGTGGCACTTTTTAAACTTGTAGCAGAGCTATATAGCTGTGCTATAAGTAGCTCTGCTATATAGCTCTGCTACATAGTGTAAACCGGGCTTAAATTATTAACCACCTAAGTTGACTGCTACAATAACTGTTCTAAGAGTTCTCCATTTACCTCTTGGCAATAATGCAATCTGTTTTTAAATTCTGCCCGAACATCGCGTAAGACCTTGGATACTCAGACAAAATATTCAATACAAACCTTTTAAATTTAGATTGCATCACTGTTTTCAGGGGGAAAAGGCAGTGTTATTTGACATGGTCACATGACTAGCTTCTAGTTAAAATTTTTAAGTCGATTCCTACATCTTAGACCTACAGATATCTTGAAAACTGTATAACCCTTTTGAATTTAGATTACACCACTGTTTCCAGGGGGGAAAAGCAGTGTTATTTGACATGTCGCATGACTAGCTTCTCATAAGGAATTTTGAAGTTGACTCCTACATCTTAGACCTCAGGTAACTCTAAAAATTTTAAATTACTACAAAAGTTAGAGTATGTACCTATACAATGAATCCCGTCATTGAAAATAACTTTTAATATAAATTTTTGAAAAATACTAGTGGGGGAGGGACTTTATAACCACCCTATAGGGAGGACCATTGATAAAAATCTGTGGTATAAGCAGCCAAAGTAACTGGTAATGCATGGTATATAATTATATTAAGAGCAAAATAACAGTCAGTTGAATATTGAATGATTGTATTACTTAATGTTATTAACACTTATCCCCAAGTAGCAAAATAAATATTTTAAAAAGCTAAAATAAAATATTTTTAAATAAGTCTTAAAGATATTCTTAAAAGTGTAGATAGATTCCCGAATGAACATATAGAAAACTTATTAAATTATTTTCAATACGGTGTTGGTAAAAAAATTTAAACATTAACATATTTTATTTTAACATTTAGAATAGTATTTAAACTATTTCCAGCTAGTTGTCAACAACAACTTTAAATTAATTAAAGTTTCTGAAAATTATATCAAAATATGGTTATGTACACGATGTACACTTGAAATGCAGTTCAGGGTACTGTACCCGGGGGGGGGGTTCAGTTTACTGTAGCGGGGGCGGTGCAGGTAGCCTATTGTTATGAAGCGAAAAAATGGGAAGTAACAAGTATCAGTGATAAAATGGGGTAAGTACAAAAATGGGGTTACAGTACAAAAATTCCACGACTACGCGGGAATGCAAATGTACAAAATTATCACTGTTTTCTTATCCTCTAAAAATTGGAGCTTAATAACTTAAAAAATATATAATAATAAAGAACAGTTAGTTATGGTAATTATTTCCACCCACCTGTGATTTGAGATACTCTGGTGGTACCTATACTATAAAATTTTATTTTACGTCATCTTTTTAGTTTGCATTATAATCAGTCATCATTGGTTACCGTATTGGTTTTTCATCTTGAGTTATGGCATTGACTATAGATGTATGTACGTATGTATGTATAGTCAATGGGATCATCTCGATCATCTTCAAGACTAATGATTATATTCGTTGACTAGCTAACTGGTGACTCTTATTTTCCTCCTACGATACCTTCTGATCTACGGATAGATAAAAATATCATATGGCATTGACGTTTATCCTAAATGTCATCTCTGTCAGCTGATAATGATGTCAAACTGAACTGAAGTAAACAAAAACACTGGGTAAAAAATTAGTCAATAACCAATAACAGAGTTTAAGTTGATCTTTGTGATATCGATAGCGTTTATGTTTATTGGATTGTAAGATTTAAATATTCTTCATTGGTTTTTCATATTGAATTATACTGGCAAGCCTAATATTCATTAATGAATACTATCTCATGTACCGGTAATATGGAACTTAGCAAGTGGAATATTTTTAGTCTACTTGATTCAAATTTCATGGCTACCGTTAAAACAGTATGTGTTTTTGGTAAGAAAATAAATTTATGTTAGAAAACCAACTCTAAGCCTAGCCTATTTTAGGCTATAAGCCTATTTGCAGTTCATTTTCTCAAATGGTTGAAGACATCATATAGCTAAAACAGGATAGGAGTAGAGAAGTTTTAGTGAATAGGCCTAGCTTTTCACCTCAATTTAGTAATACAAATTTTTACTTGATTCACAATAGTATATGTCATGCCTTATCAAGGTAAATCATGTCCAAAATCATTGGGCTTAACTTATTTTCTTAAGTAAGCCTATATCCCCAAGTTAAGATGTTTACTATGCATTACAGTAAATTTGTTGACTGTTGGGCCCAAGTCAGCCTTATTACGAAAAATTTAACAGACTATCAAAACACAATCTTATATTTTGCTTATTACTTATAAACTGCAACAAACAAATGGATTTGTTATCAGAACAACTGTGGCATTGTTGGTACAAAATCCCATTTATACGCTATTTAAGTAAGAGGCAAAACTATTCTTGACACTGTCAAAGAGGTTAGGATTTTATATGCCTACCTAATTTTGTAGGCTACTTACTATATCACTATCTTGAGACAGGGACCTCACATAGTGGGTATTTTAACCTGAATATGAATGAGAGATGAGTGTAGGATGATTGTGGCGCGATCTTGTAGTCTTGTTACTGACTAAGGCCGACATTCTCCTTAGACAGGACTGTTAATTAATAGCCCAACAGTCAATGGTATCTAGGGGCCTACAGCTTAACGTGGGATCTGAACCACAATTTCGACCTCACATATACGAAAAATGGTCTAATTATGAGGATGATCTATATGGATGAAGTAACTTAGTATTCACTAGTACCAGAGAATATAGCATCCATAAGCCATCGCTGATAACTATCCACAATTCGTGACCTCCAAGTAGCTGGATTACAGGACGACACCACCGTCCCAGTCTATATTGTATCTGACAATAGCCTACAGAAACTTAAAATTAAGACTTAGGAGACTTTTTACATTTTATCTACAAAATTTTAACATTGAACAATACAGAGTTTTATCGAATTTTCTCTATAGGGAAGAAGCTAATTTTATTCTGGTAGTAGTCACGGTAAGACTTGGTACCATGATACTACTTTTTCATTTAGAGATTCCTAGAAGCCAAAAACAGTGTTCGTTCAAATTCATACATACCGTACCTATGTGTCCATTAGCACAATAAGTTTCAAAAAAAATAATTGATTTTGATGATAACTTATTTGGTATGGAGGTGTAAGGCAGCGTTCTCCAGGTAGAGTTTGAAAACCAGGGTGATCGGACCATGGGAACACGGTTTGGAGATTTCAAAGGGGTCAAAAGGAGGTTATGAGTTAAGAGGTCAAAAATGGGTTTCTGATATTTTTGAACCTCAATTTTTTTTAATCCAATAATTTTAACTGAAACCATTTTAAAAGATTTAAAAAGTTAGTACTGTATTTTTAATTTTTAACATAGCTTAACCGGTTATGATGAAAATTCCAAAAAGTGTTTCTTATATTATTCTTAAATGGGAAATCAAGAAAGCCCCATATCTCGCTTATTTATTGACTTAGATTGATCAGAAAAAAAAATCAGAAATCAGAAATGATTTATTTACCCAAAAAATACAAATAATACAAAGCACATGTTTGCTAACATTTACATTAGTTGTTAACTTAAAACTTACTTATACTACATATATAGATAGGCCTACATAAACAATTAATTATATTACTAATAATAAATAATAAAAAAATATGCCAGTACGGGAAATGGTCTGCATGGGCGCAAAGCCTGTGCGCAGACCGGATGAGCTGCTTTGCGACTGTCGATGGCAAGTTATAAATATTTTCAAATATTATTCATTTCTGATATATTATAAAATACTATATTTTATTAATAATAAATACAGTTAAAAATATATAGGTTATTGAAATGAATAATAAAATATTTAATGAAAAAGGTTAACAAATAAAAGAAAGTTATAATGTTATCAGTGTCACTCTCAATACTAAAGGAAGGAATTTGGGACACTAAATATTCGAGATAAGAATGATAAAAGAAAACGCATTGCTTTGCTGTCCTGGACGGAGAGGGGTGGGAGGGGCAGTCATGGTCGGTGCGGGGGACAGGTCCGCCGGTAGCCGGTTCTAATTATCAACTCTGCCTCCTCAACTCCAATTCTCATCAGAAAATCGAATTTGGTATGTACGGTACATTATCTAGATAGGGTTTAATTTACTTTATATTTTGCTTACTACGCCCATTTGGCAGCAAACCTATACATAACTTACTTCCCCCCTTATGGTTTATGAGGGGAAAAATACCGGAATTTGATACAATTTAGTATGTTTCTGCACTGGATGTCTCTGGTAAGGGATTATATTATTTGCTTACAAATTCCTAATGGCAGCAAACTTATACTGTATCTTCATCCTATGATGTTTATAAGTAGGTACGCAGGTCAGCTGCAACGGGGGTATTAGTTTTCTAACTTCCTGGTTTCATTACCTAATGATAGTTACAAATTATCCAATGACAAATCATTTTAAACTACATTTTTTAGCCAGATGTGACTGAATAAAAAGAGTGGCAAAAATTTTATGGAATAATAAAACTATGGAATAATAAAATTTTAGTTGATTTTATGACTATTCATTTGTATTGGACAAAAAAAGCTATTAACAGCATACACAAAGCAATTCGCAATGGAATAATAAAACTTTCATTTTATCAACAAGCATAAAGCTTAACCGTAGAACCTGATGTAGAACTCTCATCGCACATTAAAAAAATTTAAAACTTATTTAGAGAAAATACATGTTATTGGTTAAGTGTTAGTACCAGGTTAACCGAGCCTTGCTCGTTGGTTTTTACTCACTTTTGTTATAGTGTCAAGGTAAAAAAGCAATTAAATTTCCACCAACAACCAATTATACCTCTTCACAGTTAACAGCTGTTTCAAAAAGTCTGCTTGACATTAATGTTTCTTTCTTTTTGTTTACATTTCGTTGTTATTTCGTTACCAAAATAGCAACCCATAAGACTAATGTTAAAAATTACAATTTTAAAACTTAATTTTAAACCAAATTCGATTTTTCCTGGGGTTGAGGCTGTTTCTAAACTTATTTTTGGGCCAAAACACTCTTTAATGCAAACTTTAAGCAAAATCTAACAGCTAGATTTCGAGATCGTGGAACACACATCCCTTCAGATATTCCTCGTATTATAGTATAGGATTCATATTCTGAGACAATTCTTGCCTCATTGATTGACCTAATCTTAAACATTAGCCAGACAACTTAACACTTCTGTTTGCTACCACAGCGCTCAGCCTAAGTGACTCGTGAATCACCATTCAGAGTTTATTTTTCACTGTTCAATTTAGCAAAATCACATGAAATTTACAATCATTAGTGTGATTCCTGCACTACTGCTTCCGCAATTCTCTGTTACGACCACCAATGACCAAAGGAGTTACAGTGCTTGCTTGGTATTTTCAACCATAAATTTTTGTTGTTATCGGTTGATTCTCATGATCGTTCTCACAAAGTAAACGGGGGGAGTAACATAGGCTCTGAAAATCATCAAACTTGATAGTACTGTACCAAGGTTTACATTAAATGCAGTTAGGTCTAAGCTGGATTTTTCTCTAATTAAAAATATATATATATATGGTACCATACCACGAAAAATAGTCACTTATCGTTATACTACTTCCTATTTTGATTTATTACCAGTGTACTTTTATTTGCAGGCAGCTTGGGAAATGAAGCACTTTTGATCACCAGGGATGATGAGGTATTTGCAATGGGCCCTAATACTGCTGGATGTTTAGGTCTAGGCAATCTGCAGAGTACCTTAACACCTCAGAAAGTGGATGTTTTATGTGGTAAAAAAGTTATAGGTGAGATGAGAAGTGTTTTGTATTTCTCTTCAAAATATCTTTTTTATTATTTTCAAAACAATTTCATGATAGGCCTATATAAGTAGGCTTTTATAGCCAGCCACCAATGTTTAAAAATAATGAAAGACAGTCTGCAGTGCAGAGCACTGTGTCAACGTGTGTAAAATTAAACTCTAAAATGCACATTTATGATCTCTCTTTTTAAAGCAAAATCCAGGGCTGCCGCCCAGTTTCACTTGCACTATGCAGACTAACAACCCTTCAGGGAAAACACTCAACGAGCACTCTATGACTAAGTTTAGATGATCCATAGACTTTTACTATGTTTTGCAGTCGCATGACTGGTCTTATGTCATTCCCCCTTTTGTATTTCCAATAATAATTAATCTCTAGCATTTGCAGTTTTCAATATGTTTATCCATTTTTAAGCTTAGCTCTGATTGGACTTAAGCTAACTTATTATAGCATGAGATCCATTCAAAATTGAAATTCATGGTTATTTTGCTGCTTTTAAAATTACACTGGTCCATTTAAAAGGACTGACATCCATGCAGCGCATTCAAGGTGGTACGTCCCATGCTCTGATTTTCTAGCCTATGATAATTTTTTAACAATTGTACAGTTGACTTTTGCTAACTCAAACCTCGATAACTCGAAATATTTGGTATCTAGAATTATTTTCAGTCCTTTAGATAACCTGTCTAAATAAAAAGTAAACCTTAAGCCGTGTCCGCACCGGCCGAAAATGTTCGCCGAACAGTGTTCTGCGGAACATTTGTTTGTTTGTTGATATTTATTTCCAATTTAAATCACATGGTCACTAATTGTTTGTTAGAAATATTTGTTGTTTTTTTGTGTTTGCCCAGTGTGGCTTAACGTAACTCAAATTAATTTTACGATTATATTTTAAATCTAGAAGTTGAAGACATAAAAATATTACAACCATAACACTATAAATTCAGAGGATAAGTCGAATTCTTATTTGCTCAGGGTTGCCACAGACATTAAAAGTCAGGAATAGTCAGGATTTTAGGGTTTTGGTCAGGAAAAGTCAGGAAAATGTTTGAAAAAATGCCGAAAGTCAGGAAAAAATAGGTAAAAAATGCCAAAATTCAGGAAAATTTGCACAATCCGCAATTATGTGCGGAAAGTGGCATAATCCGACAGTCTCGATTTTCGAATGCCCCCTTAAATCGGAAGTACTAATTACTGTGTAAAATGTATTAATTTATACATAAATTGTAGTTAATGTATATTTCTATTGTGTTTTTCATTGTTATAATGTTAGTTTTTACATCATTATTGGAACACTTTGTTTTATTTTTAGCGAATTTCTCTATAGGGAATATTAGCAAATTTCCCTATAGGGAATACATTATTACGGTAGTACTCATGGTAAGACCTAAGACCGGGACCATATAACTTTTTTGTTTAGAGGTCCATAGAAGCCAAATTCATATAAGTAAACCGTTTACACAATAACTTTTGAAAGAGACCTTAGGGTTCGATGAAATTTGGTATGAAGATGTAGGACAGCGTTCATCAGGTTAAGATCGAAAACCAGACAGGGTTTAAGTTCAGACTAGGGGGACAGGGTTTTATGGGGTTTCAAGAGGGTCAAAATGAGAGTTTTAGGTATTTTTCGCCCTTTTTTCCATCAATTTTTAAAGAGACCATTCAAAAGAACTTCAAAAAACAAATAATTGTATTTTGAATCATTTACTTAGCTTCACTGGTTACGGAGAAAATTAAAAAAAAAAAAAAAACAAGTTTTTCATGTTATTTTTATGGGAAACCAATAAAACCTTGTATATTGCTTATTTTGAACATTTCTCAATAATCTCAATAGGCCTAATTAATTCCATACTATATGTAAATAAAATATTTTATATTTGCTGGTATGGATCACCTAATAATCATATATAAACGTAACTCCAATGGTTTACTCATTTATATCACCATATAGTATATTTAGTTAGTTAACTCAGCCATTGGACATTCGCTGAATATGCAGGTCTGCTGCGACGGGGGTATTTTAATAAAATGGAGAATTTGATTTTATTTTTAGATGAAGAAGGTTGCATAAAAAAAAAACAAAAAAAAACGTGTTTTTATTTGTAAACTACGCGGGTCCAAAAAGTCAGGAAAAATCTCTCAGATTGGTCAGTAAAAGTAAGGAAAAGTCAGGAAAAAAGGCCTCAAAAATTCTGTGGCAACCCTGTGCTCTTTACCTCAAGTCAAGTTTTACCTCTATTTCCTGAAGTTTTCTCCTTGGATCTTTGAAAGCCTAAACCCTGCACCACAGGTCAAAATGAGTCATTGGCACATCCTGTAAAGCATACCTCTATACTATAAATCATTTTTAACAAATGTTAACTGAAACTTTTTTAAAATTGAACTATACTTAGCTCAAAGAAAAATTGTAGACCTGTGACTTTCTAGTTAGGTATATGAGTCAACAGCAGTACTGGATTTCTAAAATTTGATTTGCCTGAACCATAACCTAATTAGATACAATTTACCTTCTTAAACCCCCTCTACCACCCACCCCCAAAGAAATGATTTTCTTGGTAAAGTATAAAATAAAAAAAAATTAATTCAATCTTTTTTCTGACAAAGACCAGCTAATTTATTTGTCAGCCACATAAACATAGGAACCGGAATAGAACACATCAAGATGTAGAAAAACTTGCAGAGAGATATGAATGCAGACCACATAATGTACTCTCAGTGTTTATTGTTTTATCCTTCCTTAAGCCTGGAAGACTAAAACCACATTCTGTTTCCTAGGCTTTAGTTATGGAAGTGGACCTCATGTGGTAGCATTCACAGAAACCGGTGAACTTTACACTTGGGGTCACAACGGCTACTGTGAGCTTGGCAACGGCACGACAAACCAAGTCCTTGTCCCAACTTTGGTCAGCACCAATCTGCTTGGGAAATTCATCATTGAGGTTGCTTGTGGAAGTCACCATTCTTTAGCCCTCTCTTCTGATGGGGAAGTGAGTTAAATTTACTTTTATTGTATAGTTGAAATGGTATATTTTTATTTAAGCACATCAATCATCAAGTTGACCCTGGTTAGTGATTATTTGGTTACGGTATATCAGGTGTTTTGGATACTAAATTTTCTCTAAAGTGTTGGGTAAACTGTTCTAATATCACTGCTCCAACTGAAACACGTTTCCTACTCAATTTTTTTCCCATGTTACTCTCACTTTACTGGCCCGTACTTTATTTGACCTTTCTAATTACCCTATTTTGGTTGTAAATTTATGTGAGGCGTGTTATTGATTATATGTTTGTTTTTTTGTTTTTTACTTATGTTAGTATGATATTTATTATAATTTGTAAACTTTTATCTAATATAGTGTTTGACACAGGATGAGGTGGGGAAAAATTGTTGGTTGAGCCAAAAACACCTCACTATTTTTGAGTAATAATTTAAGTTAGTACTTGAGTTTTATTTTATTGGTGAAAAATTCGGGGAGTGTGAAGATACAAAATGGCACATTTTAAGTTATATTTAGTTTATAGGTTTACCATTTACCATTCTTTTATAGTATTTTATTGCAATTTCTTATGGTTCATCAAGTGATGGTGCGTTTCCAATATTTTTCAAGGTGTTTGCATGGGGTTGGAACAACTGCGGCCAGGTGGGCTCGGGCCTGTCGACCAATCAAAGCGTGCCAAAGCGAGTCCTATCCTCCATTGGCGGCAAGAAGGCTGTCAGCATTGCATGCGGACAGACGTCCTCAGTCGCAGTCATCGACAATGGCGAGGTAAGGTGCTAATAAGTTGTAGTTGTATCATCCAAATTTATTTTAACTCATTAAGGTTAAAATTCTCATATCCAACCTTGATTACGCTAGTTACTGCTTTTTTCAGTCATTTCTCAAAAGTCAGAAACAAAATTCATTTGCTTTGGCTTGAGACAATACTCGTGTCTCATCTTTGTTTGTCTAACTGATAACCAATCAAACAATCTGTAAATAATTGATTGTACTATCGCTCAAATTCAGTTCAGCAATCCTTAAAATACCTTGATAAAGGTGATTATGCAAGGAATATGTAATGTAGAATGATAAAAAATAAGTTGTTAATATGAAGGCAAAGACAAATTTAGTTATTTTGTGGCGGTATGATATCAAATAGTTTTTAACTCAAATATAATAATGTATGGAAAGGTTTTTAATGGATGCATAGACGGCTCTAACCCAGATTTTCTGGGGGGACTAGATTGTCAGAATTCCAATAATAAGCGAGGAAACTATTAGGCCAAACATTTGCATTTTATTATTTTTCAATAAGATCGCAGAAATAGTAAATTCGGCTAATTTTTAAACGTTAGTATTTTACCCTTTGATTTCTCAATTCCCTCTCCTGCAACCCACGCAAATGACTTCATCAATATGGCAGCCGGACGACCCCAACTCCCTAATTCAATTGAGCCCTTAAATTCCTGCATGTTAAATAGGCCTAGTCATGTTACATGTAAAAATAACCCAAATAAAATAGGGAACAGTAATAATGCCATACATGCCCGATATTAGTTAACTCAGAGTTAAAGGAGAACGTTGAATGCCAAACTTGACTAAATGTAAAATTTAAAAATTCCTATTTCCCAACTTAATAACTACCCTTTCCATAGTTAATCATGTTTTCCCATTTAAAGTGAGCCAGACATTAAACTTTCTATAAAAGTTAATTTGTGAAATATATGCCTAATTGTATACACTTGCATATGCAGCTTTTTATTTGCAATATTAAATCTGAAAGTATGATTATAAGCAAATATATAGTTTAAGCTACTGCAGGACTATGCTTGCATAAAGTTTCTGCATATGTTGTACGATGTTGCAGGAAGATAAAAAAAATATCTGCTTTGGGGGGTACAGTATACTCTTGATAATCCGACAGATATGGGACTGGGCCCTTGTCGGATTATCAAATATTATGGATTACCGAGAGTAATCTTAAAACAGCTATAAATTACACTACAATGCAATTATTATTGATTTATAGGTTAAAAGAAATAATCAAAAGTGTCAATAATCAAACGTTTATTTAAATTTCTAAACACACGAAAGAAAAGAAAAGCTAACTTTAGACTGACCTGTACAATCGAATAAGCAACAGATCAATAGTAACAATAGTGCTCGCTCTCTCTCTCGCACTCATGAGAGAAATTGCGGCTGCGGCGCTGTCGGATTACCGAACGTGTCGGACTAACAAATGTCGGACTATCGCAATTACACTGTAGTACAATGTAACAATGACATTTCAAACACATTTTTAACATAATACATCAGTTCTTTAATATTAATTTTGTTAAAATTGCCTTTTCTACTATGGTTAGGTTTATCCGTTTTTGAGCCGGTTTGAACAAATTATTTAAATAAAATTAGAATAAACAATTTCACACATTCATTGCAAGAATATAATTAAAAGCAGTTAAGCAAATAAGCGGTTGTACAAAATGAAAGGGACAGTTACAATGAGAAGGAATGTAAACAATAACAAAACTAAAAAAATAGCATATGAGAGAAATTTAAAGCTAAGAACAAATCAGCTGAACCTCTGTGCAGCATTAGGAATTATATCAATTATCTTCAAGCTGATTGATTGATTTCAGTATATAAAAGTATGGAACAATCCGGGAAAATCATTCCCTGACCTACACTCAGTCGCACGCTGGCTAGGTCTCATTGGTAAATGGGTTTACAACTTACACTTTGATTTATCACCTTATATTTTTCTATTGTTCACATTCATCAAGGTTTTTCCTTGATCAATCTAAATATTAAATAAAGTTTTTAAAGTTATTAGATTTTTTTCTATTTTTAACATTTACAGTACACTTTCGTTCATCGGACTCGGCGACATCGGAACTCCGCTTCATCGGAATTGAAAATCTTATTATTATTACGAAAAAAATAACTTTTTTAGCGCCTTCAATTTCCATTTGTTCTATCCGCAGAAGAGTGAAGTATCACATTTTGCATCAAACATCATCTGGCGTTTTCCATAATTTGTACCCATCGATGTGATTTACGAGGCTGTGGAGTATTCGCACAAAAATAGAAAGAGGAAGGGGGCAAGAAGTGAACATCCGCTTTGACCGCTTCCCAAACTGTCATTCAGTCTGTCTCGCGTCGCGACGACTGCACCTGTGTTACGTGGAAGTCAGTTGACTGCTGGAATATGAGTGGAATATAAATATGGAATATGAGAATAAAGATTTTGGTATTTCCTGCGTTTTTTTTTTTATTCCTATATATAGGAATATATGTTCATTGTTACCATGTTCAAAGTTTGAGTGCCTTATTTTCATAAAATCTCTTGTGTTATCTTTAAAATAAGAGTGAATACAATCACGATAGGTCACCGTACGGGCGGAAATGATGACTCACGACAGACTCCGCTTCATTGGAATTTTTTGACATCCGAACCGGCCGTCCGCCACATTAGTTCCGATGAACGAGAGTGTACTGTACCTTTGTTGCTGTACGTTTGACCTGTTCAGCGGTCAGGTATAAGATCTGTCCTCTCTTCTCGCAAGCCTTAGTGAATTACAAGTGTTGTTATTGGAGTCCATAGCTTTCACACCATATTTCGCAGGTTTATGCCTGGGGTTACAATGGAAGTGGCCAACTTGGGATAGGCAACAGTGTCAATCAGCAGAGCCCCACCAAAGTCACCGGCTTGGCAAATGTGGTCATCGTTAAGGTTGGTGAATTTGCTCGACTATAATAATAAATTATTTAAAATTAGGAATATTTTTTAATGAAAACTTTTTTAACAAGATTTTTGGGGTTTACATTAAAGGCAGTAAACAAAAAGAATTTTGTGGGTAAGCATCTTCAAAACCACTTTTATCACACCAAGTCATTTAGCTGGCAATATGATAGATAATCTTTCAATTACTTTCTATCTAGTGTTCAGTGGATAACTTGGGCCTCTACCTTTGAAGATTATCAAGGTGAAGACAATATTATAAATATCTGGGAGGGCCGTTAAGTCAGACAACATAATCCAATGTTGACATTTATTATTTACTACATCAAAGCTTACCATTCCACTCAATATTGATGACGGATATGTGGGAAAAGCTTTCATTAAAAACTTTAATAAAAAGTTGGTTTATTTACCAGATTTAATGGTAGGTGTCTGTTTTGATGTATATATATTTTTATAGGTAGGTATATTTATTGCCCTATTTCTTTGCAACAGGTGGTTTGTGGGTACGCTCACACGTTGGCGTTATCGGACGAAGGGACTCTCTACGCCTGGGGTGCTAACACTCACGGGCAACTAGCCAGTGGCAACAAGTCCAACTCTTGCAGTCCTACACCCATTGCAGCTGACATTGGCAGGTTAGTCAATATTTTGTTAGAACTAGTTAAGATAGGTTCATGGTGTGAAGGGTAGACTGTATCACAATTCTCCCTAATTTATGAACCAGACTTGTTAGTCAAGTATTGCATTTGCCATGGATGGATGTGTCCTCCTGATCCCAAAACGTCACTATCAGATGTTGTAAATTTATTGACCTAATTATTTTTACTCCAGCATTATCTTTGTCTTATAGCAAAATATCTATTGTCTTTCTTATATGTCTTAATCCAGTGAATTTGGAATCAAGTCTTGTTTACAAAAACAAAGTCATAAAATATTTATTTGCATTAAATTCAAATAATTATGCTTGCCAATAAATAATGCATGCAAATAATTTATGAAACATGTAATGAATTTGTATAATTGACATAGACAGCATTATAAATAACTCAAATAATTTAACCTACGTTTTCATTATCTTTGTTTCAAGGGCTTCAGCTAAATTGACTGGTTATACATCAGTTTTAAATTAATTTAACCAAGTTTTTACCTGAATATATTTTACCTTCAGACGTATTGCTTATCGTGTACTGTGTTCACAAAAAATTATATAACCTACTGTATAAGAAAACAACAAAGATCATAAAGATATTTTATCAATAAATTTGAGTTTTTTATGTTTCATTTTTCCTTAGTTATTCCAGCAGTTCCACTTGCTTAGTCTTGAGAAAAATGAGAATGTGTACTTTGGATCAATAAGTAGTATTAATAGCTTTTTTACAGGTATATTTGGCTCCATTACCAAGTATAGTTTCTATATTTACTTAACTGTTGTCATATGTATTGTATGTGATAAGAAACACGTAACCTAATGTTTGTCCTTGTGCTAACGACCCTAATGTACCCAGGATTGTGGAGATAGCAGCCACACATTATGGTCACATATCCGCAGCGATGACTCAGAATTGCACGGTTTACATGTGGGGGCAGTGCAGAGGTATGTTTTCACTATTCTCCTTTTTGAATTAGTAGGAACGTAGATTTTTTTACTCTGAGGTCTACACTTTATAAATTAATTACCCTTAACAAGAAAGCTGGATTTTTTTAAATAGGACTTACCTCTAGCTAAAAAATACTAGATTGTGAAATATGGGGGTATAGTCTAAAAAGTAAACTTTTTTTATAAAACCTAGACATAGAAAAGCTGAGTATTTGCTCCCTCAGATCCTTCATACATGGATTCTCATGCAAGCTTGTTATGTTTTAAGGACATTCTTGGTTAAAATGTAGAATAATAAAGAACATTTTGTAATTAAGTCACAGTATCAATCATCAATTAGTGTTGTTATTTTTTGTCTCTAATTTGAAATCAACATGTTTGTTCAAGATCTAAATTGTAGATTACATAAGACACTCAGTCGTTTTCAGTTTTCCAAAATATTGTGTCATTTCTTATTACCTCCTTGAATGCAAGGCCTGATTTCCTTAACAAATTCCATATATTTTTATCTCAGGTGTATATTTTCAATAAAAACTCAATTTTAAATTAAAAAAGTATAACTTAGACTGAGGAACTGCTGAGATTTTTTTACCATTGAAAATAGTTGGTTAGTTAATTTGTCATTTATATTTTCACATCTTATTTAATACGCTAAGGATTTTTTTTATTTTGTAATTCAAACTCCTACTGAAACGGATTTTAAATTTGTTTGTGTCGTTGGATAAGGCTTGGCCTGTAGTTGTTTCCACAAAAAATTGATGAGAATAGGACTTAAAATAAAAACTCAAAATCCAAAATTTTCCCATTAGAATAATATTGGGATTGGGTTGAGCATTTTAAACATATGTTTATGTACAACTGTAAATAAATGTAGTTTTGGGCGATAACTAAACATAACATTTCTAGCAATGACATTTAATATCGTCCAAATTTATTTGCTCGATTTTAAGCAACGAGTACTCAAGTTTTTATTTCAATGTAAATTTTCTTCTAAATGGTTTAAAATTTAGAGTAAAAAATTCCAAACATCTTTTTAGTAAAACAAACAACCAATGAACAATCAAGTGTTTTTTTTTTTTCATTTTTACACTTTTAGCTTTTTTTAATTTTTACAAGCTGCACAAAACCATTAAAAACCCATTATTATACCCAGACATCTTTTCGTAGGGAAAATCCATGAATCCCATAGTTATTTTATGCTGTAAATATTTATTAACGCTTGGCACCCTGTTGCGCAGGCCAAACGGTGTGCGAGCCAACATCGACTCCATTCACCTCGCTGCACGAGGTGTTCGCTTGCTGCGCCAACCCTGCGGTGATGTGGCGGCCGGTCACCGTGCGCTGCGAGCCCGGCACCTCGGTCACCGACAGTCTCAAGATGGCCTTCGACGACCAGAAGACTAGCGACCTCACCATCATGGTCGAGGACAAGCCCATCTACGTGCATAAGGCCATACTCAAGATACGGTGCGAACACTTCAACAACATGTTCCAGGAGCACTGGGACGCCAACAGTCAGAAGTGAGTGGTTGTTGCATTTTGTGTCCATGGTAACCGTTTTTAACTCCTTCAACCCTCCAAAATTATGTTTGTGGTAATGTCTACTAATTGCGCTTATCTGGAATATTTTAATTTAAACTAATATAAAATTAAATGTTAGATAAACCCTTTAAGAACCTACATACATGTAAGTCGCGGAGGGCAGTACGGCTGTGCTGTGATTCAAAATTAACTTGTGCTACAAGTTCGAATGCTGCCAGCTCCGCCACCCCTGTTTTATGTTATCAGTTTGCTATGACAAAATGATCACTTAGAAATATTTTTAAATAACAGTGATTGGCCTGGAGAGATGTAAGTCCAAAAAGGGTCAAAATTGTCATACATTTTAAACTTTTTCCCAAAATTATATTTGTTTATTCATTTGCAGAGTGGTGGAAATGACTCAGTATTCATACCCAGTGTACAGAGCCTTCCTGCAGTACTTGTACACAGATCAAGTAGATTTGCCTCCTGAGACAGCACTGAGTAAGTTAGTATACTGTAGACTATCACTCTTCCGAAAATCTGCTTATTATGATGACAGGTCATAAGCTGTTCTGATAAACCTGGCGCAACTTCAAAGTTAAGAAGATATTTGGTCACATTTAACATGCAAAGATACCTTAAGGTGGATCAGAACTTGTATCTTCAAGTTATATTTTTAAGAAAATGTTTTGTGGACTCTCTAAATAGATTTCTCTAAATAGTTCAAGTTTGCCATTTAGTCATGTTTAGCATTAAAATATTGTTTCCCCACTTAACTCATTAAATTGTGTGCAAAAGCCCAGTTTGTAACTAATTCGAGTTAAATTTGACTCGACTTGTAGAAGGTGGTCACAATTGTTTTATATAAAGGCAAAGTATTTATTTAACAACCCCTTCTAAACAACTTGTTGGGGGTTATTTCATGGTGTTTTATAATGGGAAATTCATTTGTGATATTGTGTACCGGTAGTACATTGATCTACGCTTACATTAAAGAGTTTCTCTTCTGACTCTTCTTGATTCCTCCCCCTGGTGAAAATTTAAATCACTGAACAAGTGTTGGAATAGTACAGTATATATTGCCAAACTATGTATTAAATTTAGACAGTCTATCTGTTATAATTTAAAAATTTCAACAGTTTCCGGATTTGTTTAACATTCTATATACCAGTTATCGTAATCGTGATACAGTGGAAGCTCTGTAAACCACCTCGGATCAACCGACCGTTTTCCAGGAATATACAAACTTCCACCTTGCAAGCCGTTGTTACGATAATAATCAACAATAGTTCAATCATTTTTTACAATTGCAAATCAAATTAATTAAGTTGATTTTAATATTTAATGGAGTCAGTGTTTACTGTTCTATGTTTGATAATTTTCTTATTTATTTAACAGTTTTTATACCATGACTGTTTGTTTACTATGTTGCTTTATTTACTAATTGATTGTGTTGCAACAATTTTTAAACATTTTAATTTTTTTATTTTATCTACAACTGTTGCAACAATTACCAATAATGAAATTACTAGTAGCAACATAAAGAAATATTTTATTAAAAGAAATTAAAATGCATTTCTTTTATGGGGTCTTTAACGTACAGGTCTCAATTACAATACAGATTCTAGATCAATGAGAGCTCTGTATTTGACAAAAGTAGTGTTTTAATCAAATACTACGTAATTCGTATATTAGCTAATTGTTCCATTACGATTCAGGTTATAGTTGCTTTATGCGTCCAACCTCAAAATAGTGTGATTCATATGTGAGAGAAAGATGATCCAGTCAAGTGATATCCGTATGGCTATGTTTTGAATGGATGCCGTCTATAACCTATTAATTTTTGATATGTTACAGTAATGTTAAATTGGTGGTAAATGTAGTAGGCAACTATTATATTAATCTCTTGAGCCACTTGTGAGATATCTAGAACACCGGGTTTAGGCATTCATAATAGAATCGTTGCATAAACTGCTATTAACTCATATTTCTGGTATTATTCGTTTTAACCGACCTTTTTTGTTATCTGACCATAGTCCAGCCCCATAGAGATCGCTTAAGAGAGCTTCCAAGCTTCTACTGTAATTTGTTTATGGAACTTCCGGTTTCTATGATATTTAATTTGGTATAGAAAACATTTGAAATAGTTCACAAGCTAGGGCCTTGAAATGGGTAAAAATTGGATTTTTAATGTTTTTTGTCCTTAATGAAAGTAGCAACCCATCTTTTTCCATATACCAATCACTCACATATCAGAGAATCGCCACAACCATAAGGTCTATAAGGTTAAAATTTGCCATTGACGTTGCTCTTTGCTAAAAAATTCTCATAAAAAAACAGTTTTTCAAAATTACTTCAGGAGGGCTCTGCTCCACAGGACTTCAAAATGTTGATGTAATTATATTCAAATGGCCAATTTTTTTATACAAATCAAGGAAACAACGAATCTGAAAACTATAGGACCTAAGAGGTTGACATTTGGCATGGGCGTCCCTATTAGCTCATAGGGTCTCACTAACGGTTCAAACGGTTTTGAAAAATTTCTTCAGGGTTGACCTGCTTTGCAGGTTTTGAAAATTTCGATCTGTTATTCTTATTACCAATCTTTAATATGAATCAAGGAAACATTGAATCTGAAAAACTGCAGGATTCAAGGGGAACACATGAATTCTTACATTTGGTTTGGAAGATCCTCTTTGGTGCTAAAGCTCACTAAGAAATTCTATTGAAAAACTCATTCAGGGTTCCACCCCACAGGACTTAAAAATTACTTTAAAGCCAACGTGGTTGAAATTTGGCATGGACACTCCTCTTTGCTAATAGGTATAGTCACTAAGAAATGGATTTGCAAATTTATTTCAAAGCTCCGCATTACACGACTTCAAAACTTCTATAGGGTCTAAAGAATTTTTCATGGACATTTCTCTTTGCTCATATATACTCACTAAGAAACATTTTTTCAAAAATTTCACAGGGCTCCGCCCCTCACAAATTGTTAAGTTTCGATATATGAAAATTATTTAAAATTATCATTATTTAAGTGACCAATTTTAATACAAATAAAAAACAAAGAATGCTCACCAAGAAACTGTTTTGCCAAATTCAGCTAGAGCTCGGCCCCACAGGACTTACAAATTTCAAACAAATATTCTTCTTATGATCAATATTAATACAAATCAAGGAAACAAAGAATCTACAAAACTATTCAACTATGGGATGCCCCTTTTTTACAAGGGGCCGACAGGGTTGGAATTTTGCATGGACGTTCCTTTTTGCTCATCGGTGCTCACTAGGTAACTGTTTTGCAAATTTTCTTGAGACTCCGCCCCATAGGACTTCAAAGTTAAATGTAATTCTAATGAAATAAGATTTCTTTGAATTCTCAAGAGTTTTTAATAACTATTAAATTAAATCACAATCCCAGGGAAACCATGACGGGAAACAGCTAGTATTAATATGAATACAAAAATTGCTAAATGTGTAAAAAAAATAAGGATCAATATTTTTTCTAGAGCTGCTGGATTTGGCTAACTCTTATTGTGAATTTCATCTGAAACAACGATGTGAGCAGATTATCACCCAAGGAATAACTGTGGAGAACGCTGCCATGTTGTACTCTACAGCCATTTCATATCAGGCTAAAGTAAGTTAATCCAACCCAAATTATGTGAATAACATAACATTTTTTTTTATCAGTTAAATTTCAATAGGTAACTAACAGAAGCTCAGTGGTAGAGCTCTGGGTTATCACCCATCGGGCTAGGTTTCAAATCGTGGCTAAGATCAGTCGGCCCCTCCCGTGGTTCGGAAGTCACGTTAAGCTGTTGGTCCACCTGCATAGAAAACTAAAAAGTGCAGGTCTCTCAGGTGAGGAGAACTGTCAGTATTGCTGACCTCCTTCCACTAAAAGCCAAACCATTATTATGGACGAAAATCTGATTTGATACAATATATTGATCTTTGACCCGATGAGATATATCAATAGATTTTTAACTCGATAGTATTATCCGTATAGAGCCTACAAAACTGTTGAATGAAAAATGATTAGTACGATCTATATACCCATTATATTGATAAATCGGATCAGATCAGATTTTCCCTTTGAAATTTCTTTACAACCACTCAAGATAATCTAACGGTTAAAAAAACTAAATTGTTTATTCCTTTTAGCTCTTTTAAGGTTTTTTTCTCAAAATTATGTAATTAAAAAATTAATGGTAGAAAATCTAAAACCTACTTGAAACCCCATGTATGGAAAATCTAAGATGTCCTCCAATCAAAATTTAATCCTTTGTATGTTAAGTATTTGTGTTGAACATTTTAGATCTATATCACCAAATGCACGATTTTTCCACATATCCAAAACATATGGACGATTTTTACCACATATAGACTGAACAATAGAATATGTATGTTGCATTACATTTTTCTGACATTTCAAAATCTTGAACTACTAAACCTTTTACAATTGTTACACTGTTTTCTTTTTTACAGGAGCTAGAAGACTTCTGCTTTAAATTTACACTAAACCATATGACTGCAGTGGTTTTATCCAATGGATTCTCTGAGTTGGATGATGCCATCGCCAAGGACTTCATAAGGAAAGCTGCTAAGTGTCAAGCCTTCAAATCATAAGCGGTGTTACTATTAAGTTCAACTTAGTTTGGCCTACTATTGTAAGTTTTTTTTAAGTTCTGCAATCTCAGTCTGTGATAATTTACAATTATTGTTTTACATGCACCACTCATTTAAAATATTCTTAATATATATAAGATTTAAAATATTCCTGTTTACACTTATACTGATATTTTCCTTTATACTTCTTTTTTTTATTTCATGAGATCTCACTGTGTAACATTCCCTTCTTAAATCTAAGAACAAGACTGTATGTAGTTGGTAATAAATGGTTTTGTTAACATTTTGTAATTTCATATCCTTTCATTGAGAACTTGTTACAAGACATATCATTCTTTTTATTACCAAGTAATTTCTGAAGTGGGAAAAGTAGGAAAAATGAAATTCATTGACAACATTGTTGGTCAGTCCTTGTATCCATGGTAGTTTGAGGGTTATGTGAGCAATAGGTATTGCTGACCAAGAAGTTAATACAAATTTCTGAAAATTTAAATTGATTGCTTTGTTTAAATTTTTGTTCATCGCTTAAAATATTTTGTGCAGGACTTTACGCTGTGGGATAGTGGAAATAACTTGGTCAATAATGCATATGTGATCTTAAAGTGCCCAGCATTAAGAAAGAAGTAGAGGGCAGTGGGTAGTCTGCAGTACCTGTTAATTTTTTAACAACCAAGATTTAAAATACTTTCTTGTTATACTCACTACCAGGAGATCATGATGAACATTACCAGGGGTGACCAAAGGGGGCAAGATGCGCCATCAAAATTTTGGGGGGGGGGGGGGTAAGAAAAATAAGCAAAATCTTTTGCTACCTGGGGGGAAGGGGTATAAAATGTATTTCCAACGGGCCTAATCAAGAAAGTATTTAAATTGAAATACTTCAGTAAAACACAACAAGCTAACCATTCAATTATATCTATTGAAAACAAATAAGATGGTTTGGTCTCAATCTTTAGCCAACTATTTCAGGACGCTTGGACAATGTTTCTTGACCTTGTGATGGTGGTTGCCATGGAGACGTGTTGGTCGAGGGTGTTGGCGCATGCGTCATTTTCCACCATCCACCGCCTACAACTACGCCCCTCCTTTGAACTTATGTTTTGCTATTAGGCTTAATGATGGTCAGTTTGCCCATAAATAGGCTGGTGTGTGAGGTATTTTATAGTTATTGTTTAAAGCTAATCAAGGTAATGTGAGATCAGGATGAAAGTATAAGATTTCATTCTACAATAAAAGTTGAAATGCCTTAAGGACAAGCAAAAAAATAACATTAGCAATTTCCAAAACTCCTTAGTTAACTACATAGCCTCCATTTTGTATCTCTCAAAGAATAATTTTAATTTGACAAAGGCTTGTTTCAATGTAAAACTTTGACTTACTTACATTTATATCCTAAAGATGTCAAATGTTGTTATTTGCAGGACGTGTTTTGAATATTCAGTCTCTTTGGATGATTAAAACTAAGCCTATCTTTCGGGTTGTTGTAATTAATTGAAACTTGTAAAACAGTTTTTTGAGGTAAAAGCCTAATTGAAGAAAAATAATATTTTTTCCAATTCACATATTCCAAATGGCAGACTGTTTAAAATCTTTAACCTTAAATTGCATAAAAACTTCAATGAAGCAAACATTATGTTATGTGTTTTATTAGAAAATTTAATTGCAACTCCAACGATATAGCAGATAAGAAAATCGACCCATAAATAAGAGAGATAGGGCGATTTAATTACAAATAGTACCGCATCTGAGCAAGTCCTCAGGTCTTGATCTGAACAGGTTGACTCGCACAAAGTGCAGTCGCGGCGTCAGCTCAACAATGGGCCGTGTTCCCTAACTACTCCCAAAAGAGCGATGTTACAGTGTCTAGAAGAGGTTAAATCGCTTAAAGCTTATCTTGTGAACCAATTTCCTTACATGTTACATCGTTGGATTTGAAATTAAATTTCCTAAAAAAACAAATAATATGCCTAACATAAGTTTTGTTACCATTATATGCAATATATTGTTCAAGATTTATACAGTTATCAATGTGATATTTGGCTCACGTTTAGGCCAGGATTAATAGGTACCTGGAAAGGTTGATAGAGTTAGGGGACACCCCCTGTATTTTAATGTTTTATTTTTCTAACAAGAATATACTTAAGAGTGTCTGGCACTAACAGGCCGGACTACAACAAAACCCAAACTGAATACCTGTAACCATTTATGTAGGCATTGACTTCTTAAACATAGTGGTCAATCCATTTTAGATCATCCAAAGGTAGTTGCGGTTTTTATTTTTTAGTAATATTTTGTGGATAAGTCTTATGACACCTATTGAGTTAATATTGAGAATTATTAAATTTTTTCCAAGTCCCTAGGAGCGGTCATTTTGTTAAGACGAAACGGCTAATTTTGCATTTTGTAGAGGTTTGCGGAACTTCAAATATCTCCCTTACATACAAAGATATTTAAGTTAAATAAAAACCACAATAATACAGTATCTGCATAAAATGTGCTATAAGTTAGAGATGTAACAGATAGTTCTTTTGGCCGGATACCAGATACCAGATATCCGGCAAGGTTCTAGGCCGAAGCGCCGAATATCCGGCTTCCGGATATCCGGCTCATGTTGTAGTCTTTAGTTTAAGGATGATTTACAGAAAGACAAGTAAGAACTTGTCCCTCTGACCGTGGGAAAGTAGGTGCACGAATTTTTCATTTGCTATCAGTCAGTCTGTAAGTTTTCCTGTTTTTTTTTGTTTTTTTTTTTCAATTGACATTTTAAATTGCTTGTTTTGACACAAAAGAAGACCGTTACAAGTAGTGATCAACCAGTGCCAAACAATACCCAATCTACAGAACTTTGTAAAGATATATCTCTCATCTCCTTTTAGCAGTGTCTACAGTAAAAGGCTATTCTAAGAAGCAGGACTTGTATGCGAAGCAGAACCGTTTGGTGAAAATACATGCTGGAAATCTTGTTTTTATTCATCGTAAATTGCAATTAGTTAAATATGACTACAGTTTTTTTTATTTTATATTTTTTATATTTAAAGCTCTATAATTACAGAATTTTTTTTCTAAAATACAATACCGTTCAATGTTAAAAAATTCAATCAAAAGGATGTATTTACAGATTTAAGTATCCGGTATCTGGCCGGATAGTAGCAAATATCCGGCCGGATACCGGATATTAAAAAAATGGCCGGATAGGCCGGATACCGGATAGTAACCGGATATCCGTTACATGTCTACTATGTCCTTATCAATTAAGCTCACATTTAAATCACTGGGACGGTGGCATCGTCCTGTAATCCAACTACTTGGAGGTCACAAATTGTGGATGGTTATAAGCAATGGCTTGTGTATGCGATGTTCCCTAGTGGGGATTAATGTCCGCACTAGTGAACATTAGTTCATCCATAAAGACCATCCTCATAATTATACCAATTCGTATATGGGAGGTTGAAATTGTGGTTCGGATCCCACGTTAAACTGTAGGTCCCTCGATACCATTGACTGTTGGGCTATTAATTAACAGTCCTGTCTAAGGAGAATGTCGGCCTTAGTCAGTAACAAGACCACAAGATCGCGATACAATCATCCTACACTCATCTCTCATTCACATTCAGATTAAAATACCCACTTTGTGAGGTCCCTATCTCAAATTAGTGATTTAGTGAAATAAAGAGCTAAAAAAGTTTTATAAAAACTAATGTTAAAACTGAACGAAACACCAACTTTAAAGCATCGTAATATTAAGAAAACACTTAGACTCATCTTTGAGCTGTTGTTTGTCTGTAGGGTTGTCTGTAGAACTTGTAAAAAAAGTTTGAGGTCTTATGGATGTATCTTCTTTTTTTTTATATTCCTCAAAAATGGAAATTTTTCAAAATTGGCTAGATTTGAACTGCCATAGCTAAAAAGGGAGTCATCATTAAAATTTCAAATTTAAAACATCTTTCTATATAGTAAAAAGTTATTAAATTTGATCACTGAGACTGATATAGCCACAGTAATTACTCAAAAAAGCCATGTCAGCAAAGAATGGTAAATGTCTTATAATGATCTGTATGAGAATTTTCTGCCTTAGAATAAATATACAAATATGAAACTTGAACGATTATGTGCTTATAATAGTTTTTCATTTCACCTGATGCCACAACAGCTCAAAGATGTGTCTTGAAGTGTTTCCTTTATTACCATGCTTTAAAGTTGGCGTTTAATATTTAAAAGGATAAAACTTCCCCAATTTCTGGGATTGCCTCTTAAGACCAAAAAAAATAAACCTGTAACAGGGTGTCTACTGGTCACTGAAGTCACCGAAAGTCATGGTTTTAGTTAGTGGTCACTGGAGTCACAGAGAAGTCACTTATTTATCCTTAAAATGCAAGAAGTCGTTTTTTTTTGTTTTTTTTTTGCAAATTTTCTCAATTCACACAAAAGTCACTAATTCTTAGCTTTTTATACCCCTTAAGTCACTGAAAAGTCACTGTTTTTTGTTTCTATTTGGCAGTAGACACCCTGTGTAACCAATTTATATACGCCTTGACATCTTAAACATAGGCCCTAACAAAAATTAAAAATAGATCCAGCCCTATCAGATTGATGATCATATTTATTCAAAAGGATAACACTTCCCGAATTTCTGGGATTGCCCCTAAAGACCAAGTAAAATAAATCAAATTACATAAAATTTTACATCATCTAGACTAATTTGAGCGTCTTTTAGACCAAATAAATTCCACAAGGTTTCTGGAAGACCTAGGTAGATGAATAGAAATCAGAAATATCAATATCAAAGAAGTCAAATAACAAGCTTCGGTCATTAACTTAGGTTAAACTTAAATAAAAATTTCTTTCCAACCAATGGCAAACACATGGTAGGCCTAGTTAGTGGCTAAGGCCCCACATAAAAATGGGCACAATGCGACAAAACATCTTAAACTTACAACTTCACAAGAAAAGGTAATAGGCCTTTAACATTTAAATAGAATGCCCGCACTCTACAGCAAACATGACAGTGTGTGAGTGTGTGGGCCATATGGTTTTACCTTCGCTCGTGAAATCGAAAGATTATTTGTCATTTTGCGTCCATTTTGGTGTGCAGCCGGCCTAACTCAATTATAGGCCTATTTGTACCCTTTCTAGAACTATAATTAAAGCACAAAGGACAGAAACCAAAATGTTCAAAAATAAGTATGGTAGCCAATTCTATTATTATTTTGAACTAAGTATTTATTGACATTTAGTTGGTCTCGTTTACATAGGCATTAGCGGACTCTTCACTGGCTGTCATCATCCTCATCATTAAATTTAGTGTGTTTCTGTTTACGTGAAGCAGAACTGGTGTGTGCATTAGCTTTATTTATGTCCCATAAACCGCTGCGAACAAACCTCTTGGCAACTTCTTGATCTAATCTAGGCATAGATTTCCTGTCATGTATTTGTTTGGATCTGTCCATGTACTTTTTCACACGGTCAAGTTCAGATTTAATGTGAGTAGAAGGATCTTCTCCTTGGGTTCTCAAATATACCCAATAAAGGGATGTAAGCGTGTAAGATAAAAATAAATCATATTTCACCTTGTCTTCAGCATTCAATTTACCATAAACTCCACTCTCACAACATGTTTTAATAACATTTCCCAAAGCGCCCAGTCTCTTTTCACATTCTTGCACACTGTTTTTAAACTCGACATCTTCACAAAGTTCACTAACCTTCATCTGATCCGCCATGGTTATCAGAAAAATATATTTTAACAAAAGATTTTCATATCTTGTCCCTTGTTAATCGTGTTTCCACTTTCCACTGTTGTTTATTTGGAAATCATGAAATCATCCACATCACATCGTGCCGGATCTAGGTTATGTTATGATTAGATAGAGTGAGATTGAGATTCACTCACAAAGGGTCTGTTCACGTTCATCTACCTACCGCAAAAGAGGTTTGTTTACGTTTTGCCTATCACGTGATAAATTCCAGTCACTTTATTTGTGGGATTTGTCACGTTATAGGCAAAACGGAAAACAAACCGCTTTTGCGGTGGATGAACATGAACGGTTCCAATGAGAATGAGCTGCTCGTTCCGTTCATCTTCATCTACAAACCGATTTTTTTGTCTGACTTAGTAATCTCACAACAAAATAACGTGTCAACGTGTCTGTAATTTGTCACCTGATAGGACGAAACGAGAAAAACGGTTTGCGGTGGATGAACGTGAACAGGCTCATTCCCATTCTCACATTGTCAACAACACAACTATCTTAGATAACAACCAAATTCCCGCAACAACACGTCTATGGTACCTTAATAGTCAATGATATAGAGTGTACCATCTACCATGTGCACACAGATTGAACTGACCTGACCCCAACCAAGGCCAACTACACATACACACACACGCCTAGACCTCTGCCTCTGTCGCAGAATACCTGCACCCTCCGCGAATCTTCAATATTTTCTGTGTAATTTTTATTTCCCCATAAGCACAATGATACGGGTGGGGTATGAAGGTTTTGCCGCCGAATTGGGTTTTCAAGCAAAATATTGTGAGTTTTAAATCAACACATCCTAGAATAATAAGAGAAGGCCATACAACTGAAATTCATTACGTCATTTAAGTTATGTATAGGAAAAGGCATAACTGCTTCCAAGGTCTGCTAAATAGCTATTTTTTGTGTTCCGGATATAAAGTCAAAACTAAAACGGAAGTCAAGTTACTTTATAATATTTACCATTTCACAGCTGATTGAAAAAGCGAATGAAGCAGTCTTGCCACGGGTACGATATTTATCGTAATGACACTATATTACTCTATTTTACATTCGGATTATTAGTTAATAACAAACCATTAGGTAGTGACCAAATTAACAATCATCAATCAAGGTGAATATAAAACCATAAATTCTACCCTAGTTTGCTTTGAAATTCCTTATTTTAGTAATAGTTGAGACAAAAATCTCAAATGCAAACGAGAACGATTGTTGTTTCCTGAAGCGTTGGCAACACTTGCAGGTAACAAAGAGTGAGTGAAATGTTGGTTTTTTTTAACACTTTAACAAAAACTCTATGGCGAGATCTATGGATGTGGCAGAAACTGACACCATTGCTCTTATGGGATGTAGTTCACCTGTCATAGTTCACCTGATATGTAGTTCTGTGGCACCATAGATAGGTGTATTAGTATATATCTATGGTACCAATACATATAAGGAAAATCATGGTAAAACAATGTAATAATACAATAACATATAATTTTATTCATCTGGGCACATTGTATTAAGAACGGGAACAAAATAAGCTATTTAATAATTTATATATTGTAATAAGAGACTGATCACCTGTCCTCATAGTCATGCGCGAGCAAGTGGACGTTTTGGAACGTCGCTGGGCGGTGTGAAAGGACGCGCGCGTCTGCGGCGTCCGTGCCGGTGTGTAAGAGCCTTAACACCGGTCCAGAGCCTTAACGCCATGCTGATTTAAGCAGGTCCAGCTTGTGCAAAGCAAAAAGAAGAAAAATAACACATCTATAACCAACACTTTTTTTATTTTAACATTATTACTACATTTAATTTATCCATCCATATTGTATATGGAATGGATCCTAATAATTTAGATAATTGGAGACCAATTTCAATTACATCTGTGATTAGACGAGTTATCGAGCGAGTTATTGAGAAAGATATGCGTCAATATATTAATATAAATGAAAACCAGAGAGGTTTCACAAACACACCCGGATGTCAAATTAATATTAAAATAATTGATGAAACACTTGAAAAGGCAAAGAAAGATAAACAGGATGTTACAATAATATTCCTTGACATACAAAAAGCATTTGACAGTGTGGGACATAAACATTTAGAACAAACTATTAAAAAATCTGCTATGCCAAACACACTTCAGAAACTCGTTTTAAATCTGGCACTGAACAACGAGACACAGTTCCAAGTCGGTCTTAACAAATCAAAAACCGTTAAAATTGCAAAAGGAGTTTTTCAGGGCTCTTCATTATCCCCCCTGTTATACAACATGTCGACAGACTTTATTCTCCAAGAACTGTCAGAGCCTGAAGTTGCCAGTGCTTTCGGATTCAGACTTGTCGAGAACGAAAATTGTGTTTCCATACTTGGGTTTGCTGACGACACTGTCTTAATTGCTAATAGCAAGTCATCAGCTGAAATGTTGACAGGTATGGCAATAAGCAGATTTAAAGAAATAGGATTGAACGTAAATTTCAATAAATCACATGCTATTTGCATAGAAAACGGCCAGATCACAAAAATTAAGTTAATGGTGGATAATGAAGAGATTAAATCAATAGGAAGAGACGAAAAAGTTAAGTATCTTGGTGTAAATTTGTGTGATGAACTCAAATTCGATTCAAATGGAATTCTTATGAAGTTATCAGATAAATTGAACAACCTTAGTAGAAGCATCCTCCTAAGTGCCGATCAAAAATTTAATATTATAAATCAATATGTAGCACCAACATTAATTTACCCCCTTCAAAATGCAAAGTTAAAGTCAATATCAAAGAAATTCCTTGAAGATGGAGACAAACTTATAAGAAGTACCACTATAGAAATATTACAAATACCGAGTGACACCCCAAATGGGTTTTTATACTCTGATAGGAAATATAAGGGGCTAGGAATAATGAAGATTGCATGGGAAGCATACATCCAGCAATTTAATTCATTGTGCCTTTTAGAAGATTCTAAAGTTAATTTAATTCCAAATTCCTATGAAAATGATAAAGTCATAATTTTCAACCAATTAAACATAGATATTTCAGAATTTGAAAACATAGCGAAATGCAAAATTAATGGCAAACACTTAATGAAATTTCTGAAAGAAAAAGAATTTAGTATATGGGCCAATCATTCTCAAAAAGGGAAAGGAGTGATTCTATATAAAGAAGTCCCTATTGCAAATTCATGGGTTTACAACAAAAACGGTCTATCTTCCTCGGAATGGCGAGACTGCCTAAAAATGACGTGTAATGTTGCGGCAGTGAGGACTGTGCCTGGCAGAGGACCCAACACAAACCGTTGCAGGCATTGCGACGAGTATGAATCCCTTGCTCATGTGTTGGGTTCCTGCAGGCACAGTGAACTCCTAGTAAACAAAAGACACAATGAAGTAAGGAGTATCATCGCCAAAGAACTAAAGAAGGAAAACTGGGAAGTTTATGAAGAAATAAAATGCATTTCGGATAGTGGGAGTACAAGAAGAATTGATATTCTAGCGATCAACAGAAGAGAAAATAAAGGATTTATCATTGACCCCACTATCCGTTTTGAAACTAATCTTCAACAGCCCGAGGAAGTTGATAAAGAAAAAAAGACTATTTACGAGCCAACAATACCATATTTTCAGGAAAAATACAAAATTAAAAATATATATTTTATTGGACTTCTTTTCGGCTCCAGAGGAACACTAAATAAAAACCATTTGAAATTTCGAAAGACGTTCAAACTACCAAAATCAATGGACAAAATTATAGTTTCAAGTGTTCTGAAAAGTTCAGTTCAAATTCTAAGGAATCATCTTTTCAACCAAAATCCATTGTAAATTTATGTTTTAAATAAAATAAAATAAAAGTAAATTAACTTATCATGCATATACCTACATTGATAAAATTCAAAATTTTCTATTTTATAAAAAAATCGTAAAAATATTTTAAATTACACATATATTTGTTACACTTTGTCGTTTTGGCACACCATATATGCATGGTAAGTTGACATCTTTTGTTTTCTCTCTGTGTTGTAAGTAATGTACATGTATAATAGGAATGTAAGAAAATTTAGAATATTTTCAAACCAAAGTTTGGCAACATTGTCAAAAGTCAACACTTTGTCATTTACGATTGTCTTGTCTTTCATGTAAAAGTAAAACGGAACGGACGACGACAAAGTTACTTGGTTAGTTCGTGGAGAGTTGAATTGTTAATCTTGTCATTGTCATTCTCAATGTATTTACACTCTTGAATTTATTGTTAGTTTTCGTCATGACCAGTGTTAAAGTAGACGTAAAAAGAAAGAAACAAACTCTAACTCGAGAAGAACTCTTGGAATTGCCGAAAAATGTAGGTAGGCCATTTAGAAAATACATACTGTGATGGAATCTGTAGTTATATTATACTCTTAAATGTAACAATTGGATCATCATGTTATATGAAAATGCCTCAATTTTTAAGAAAGAAATCGGGGAAATCATTCCCAGTTAAGGTGTGTACATTAGACGCGGAACTGGAGTTTAACTTAGAATGGCGAGCTACAGGAAGAGATTTATTTGACTTAGTTTGCCGTACAATTGGTCTTCGTGAAACTTGGTATTTTGGTCTTCAGTATGAGGATTCCAAAGGCTTCATTTCCTGGCTTAAGTTGGACAAAAAGGTTCAAGACCAGGCCATTTTCCAGCAACCTGGAACAACTGCATTCATGTTCCTTGCAAAATTTTATCCTGAAGACGTTGGTGAAGAACTCGTGCAGGAGGTGACACAACATCTCTTTTTCCTACAAGTCAAACAAGCTATTTTATCAATGGACATCTACTGCCCTCCTGAAGCTTCAGTTCTTCTTGCTTCATATGCGGTGCAAGCAAAATATGGTGACTATGATGAAGCAACCTACAAGCCTGGTATGTTAGCTAGTGAAGATCTTCTCCCGCAACGTGTAATAGATCAGTATCAAATGACACCCGAAATGTGGGAAGATAGAATTAAAATTTGGTATGCTGATCACCGAGGTATGTCCAGAGATGAGGCAGAGATGGAATATCTGAAAATAGCTCAAGACCTGGATATGTATGGTGTTAATTATTTTCCTATTAGTAACAAGAAAGACACTGACCTTTGGTTGGGAGTGACTGCATTAGGTTTGAACATGTACGAAAAAGAAAACAAACTCACTCCCAAAACAAGTTTTCCTTGGTCAGAAATCCGTCATGTTAGCTTTGATGAAAAAAAATTTACCATCAAGCCTGTTGATAAATCAGCTCCGAATTGTGTTTTCTTTTCTCGTAAAGTTAGAATGAACAAACTAATTTTGGACCTATGCATAGGTAATCATGATTTATTTATGAGAAGGAGAAAACCTGACTCAATGGAAGTTCAGCAAATGAAAACTCAAGCAAAGGAAGAGAAAACCCGTAGGCAAATTGAGCGTAATAAATTGGCTCGAGAAAAACAACTTAGGGAAGCAGCTGAAAGAGAAAAAGCAGCAATGGAACAAAGGCTACTGCAGTATCAAGAGGAAATCCGTTTAGCAAATGAAGCTCTCCGAAGATCTGAAGAAACAGCAGAATTATTAGCTGAAAAATCCAGGGTAGCAGAAGAAGAAGCTATGTTATTGAGTCAGAAAGCTGCTGAAGCTGAACAAGAAATAACTAGGATACGCCTAACAGCTCTAAAGACTGAAGAAGAAAAGGTATATTTAGAACGTAAAACGAGAGAAGCTGAACAGTTAACTGCACGCTTGGTTGATGAATCAGAGAGACGTGCAGCTGAGGCAAACCGACTAAAAGATGAGCTTCTCCGTGCAAGACTAGCAGAGAAACAAGCCAAAGAAAAACTTCTTGAGTTTCTCTCCAGAAATGCATACATTTCATCTAGCCTCTCTACTCTATATCCTGAACCAGTCTTGTCACCTCCCGATGACAATATTTGTAACAATGATGGTATAGGAAATCTTTATAATCCAACTGCTATTCTGGACTTGCAGTCATTACAACTTAATCCTAAACCTTCTCTATCAACTACTGATATTTCATCATTTGATCTAATAGGTTTGCCAGATAATGACATGAAACAATTGTCTTTGGAAATCGAAAAAGAAAGAGTAGAATATTTGGAAAAAAGTAAACATTTACAAAACCAATTAAGGGACTTGCGTACTGAAATTGAAGTTTTGAAAGTGGGGGAGAAGCAGAGTGAGTTGGATGCTCTTCACAATGAACAAGTAAGAATGGGAGAAACCAAATATTCTACATTGAAAAAAGTCAAATCCGGTTCAACAAAAGCAAGAGTAGCGTTTTTTGAAGAATTATAATGAAACTTGGCCTTGCCGAAGACCGTCAAGTAACTCCACTAGCTTCACTACACTACAATTCTAAGGTAGGCCTAAATTTGATTTTTCCTTCATATTGTTTTGTCCCCAACTCACTTTTTAATTACCATAGATTTATGTAGGTCTTGTTGGTAGGCTACATGTTTATTCTTAAAAATGTGAATTTCTATTTGTGAAGAGGCCTAGGCCTATTTAAGCTTTATACTAATACAACTGTTTAAACCTTTAAATAATTTCTTATACCTTACTTTATAGATATTTCATATCATAGGTAATGACAATTTTATTGATATAAAATTAATAAATTACCCCTTGGGAGATAGTTAGGCCTACTTTAAAGCTAAAACTCTAGCCTATATGCATTTAACCAGTGGTACATACTCACAATACTAGTAGACCTACGTAATTCCTCCCCACAGTACCATTTTCAATAAATGTAGACCGAGATATGAATTAATACCAGTATAGGCCTAATGCAAATTTTGATGATTCTGTCAAAATTACTCCTTGAAGTTTAATTCGTTTAGGCCTACCGTACTTTATAGCTTTTCATTTTATTTTGTGTCTATCTACGCCAGTGACAGAATTTTAACAGGGAACGGTCCAAATCCCAAGCTTCTTATCATCTAAAATCGACCAGTTGTTACGCATTATTAATTAATAGCCCAATGACAAATGGCAACTGGGTCCAGAATCGATCCGTTAAAAAGCTACTATCTTTTCTCAAGATCGAACCAGCAACCTTTGGATTCTATTCAAAGGCGAGTACTGTAACTACTCAGCTACCCAGCTAACTTTATAAGGTAAATCACCCAAATACCATGACCTTAAGGGAAGCCTACCTCTTTTTCTGTACGGTACATAGGCTAAAACAATAAGTAGGCCTAATGCTTAAAAATTTTATACTACAAATGTTTTTGTTATTAAATTCTGAATAAATCCATGGTTTTATTTGTAACATTTTGTTAAATTAATTTTACTAACTTATCGCTTTTGATAATGTCGTTATTGTTTTGCCATTCTGACATAATTCCGTGACTCAAGTGATTAATGACCGTGATTGTACTGCCAAAATCTAAGACTCCTAGTTACAGAGGCAATAAATGTTAATGACCTCCAAAAAATTACTGTAAACATTGTAATATTACTAAATGAGAACTCATTTCTAACCCTAAAATATGACTAAAGATATAACGGGAGACAGCTGTCTGCTGATTTCAATACTCTCATTATGTTGCAAACATCTCATCCATAGAAAACGAAATTAATGGCAATATAATAGTTATTTATGCAACAAAGTATGTAAAGTGCCATTTTGCTGCACTCAAGAGAAATACTTACTCACGAGCTGCAGGTGCGTGCGGAATAATTTCTCTCGAGTGCAGTGAAGGCATTTTTGCACGAGTTGCATATTAAACTTTTCCTATTGCTGCCAAATATTTATTAGGCTATATAAGTATAAATATTTTATGATACCGTAGCCTACATTATGAATTTCCTACAATTAATTAAGAATTTATTGGAATTTTCAGGTAGTAGATTTAACACTTTCTTCGCAGTCCCTGCAAGATCGTCAGGATGAATAAGTCACTTATATGACTAATTTAACTGTCATAGTTGATTATTTTGTGCACCTACATACAGTCTCGCCTTGAAATGATTTGTAGGTTGTGTTTATGTCGATTCCATCAAAAACGACGGCAAAGACGATAGTTCAGATGTTTAAGTATTGCCAACTTAATTCCTGATCAAACAACATTTCGTTGCTGGCTAATGTATACTCTTTTGTGTTCTGATATTTAAACACTGGAGTGCGCAAGGTAAATCTAGTGTGCTCAAAGTAAAATGAATACGGCAATCACCCGTTTTCTAAGCCGTATCGAGTGCGTAAACAACTGCTTTCTCGGATGGACGTAGGAAAATATAATTTACCAACGGTTAGGATTGATTTTTTATTTGTATTAAAAATGTCAAAATTTACATCCTAATAAGTTTTGTTTGTTTTTCTTTTCAGTTTTTACCTGACGAGATTCAGTGTGGATCAAGTTTTGAAATCTGAAGACTGGTCTACTGTTATTTATTTTCTAAGTAATTAGTTTTTTACATATTTTGGTTTCAGTAAAAATTGTACTATTTTAGAGGTTTTTATAGTATTCCTATTTAATATTATGCCTTTCCAACTACCTTTTTTGTGATTTTACATTTTATCAAGAATTGTTTTTTAAATTTGCTGTTGTAGTTTATATCATCTAAAATTTCATCCATGCTGCACTTTGTAATATCTACAACTTAAATCATTATCCTTTATGACATGTTATTTGTTTTACAACATTAAATATCACATGATGGAAAATGTGAATAGAAATAGGCCTACCATATTAAATATAGAAAAAGCCATAGGCTAAGTGTTTTTTGTCATTAACTTTTGTCTTTTTTATTATTATTATTTTTTTTATTGTGTAGGCCTATAAAGATATTTTGATGTTTGAGACCATCTCAAATAAATGAAAAGAAAAAACCTATCCACCTAACTCACCTATACATAGAAAATCTCTATCAAATTTAATTTGATGTTTTTTATCAGGATGCCTTAGTGAATCTTATGTAGGTAATCAAATGTTACCTCCAAAGACAACTTCAAAAAGACCGCTTAAAAGGCTCATTTTTAAGTTTTTATTTGGTAGATTTTTTGTCTCTCTGATTTATTATGATACCGTTTCTTGCCTATCATACAACACTCTGCTTGTCAATAATTAATATTGAGGTATTTTTGCACTGGATAGTTTTAAAAACTAATTATTTTTCAAACAGCTTGTATTTTACACTTAGTTATTGTTTTTAGTTTCATATTTAGAAGTGTATGTTAAACAAGTAATGTTGAAAATCAAAGCTAGATAGCAATCTAAGTTAAATGTATATAAAATAGATTTTTAAGATGTTTTTTAAAGCTTTACCTGGGTTTCCAAATAGGCCTATCTGAAAAAAAGCACTATACAGGAAATTCATTCACAACCGTTAATCCCAATGAACTCTTTATCATTTTTACTTATTGTTCTATGTATGAAAAACATTGTTCGATCTATTATGGTTTGAACAGATTGTAAAATAAAGTTTGCCGAAAAAAAGCCCAATGAACAAAATGTTCTCATTCTTAAAACATATTTTGTAATCTGGCTAAAATCGAATCAATTGAAAGTATCCGTCAGATAAAAGTTATTTAAAAGTAGTATATTTTTAATCATTCTACACTAAATCCATCTGTTTTTGTTCTTTAAATAGTATACAAAACATAACTATTTTGTTCTAAGACCTAAAAAATGAGATGTGATGTTTATTACGTCCTAGGACAAAAAAGGTCAGCTGTTCGCTAAGTGTTATTATCGTTTCATTATTTTGATACGTAAATTAGTGAAATTCAAAGTTTTGTTTATAACATGTAAACACAGAACTGTGAACAATGTAGATTAAGCATACCCCCTTGAGGAGTACCGGTATGCTTAATCTATGATAATTACTTACTATGTCAACATAACCTAAAAGATACAACAATAGTTAAAATTTTCAACGATTAAAAGTCTAACTCTGCATTATGATAAAAACACTCAGAGCAAAAGTGTCTTTTTGGTTGTCTATGCTAATCAATAGTAAAAGCTTGACTGCTCCTCACTTTTAAAACACGATTGCGCGCCAAAAAGAGCCACTTCTGCTCCTAGTGTTGAAAACTACTATTTACTTTGTTCTTTCACAATAATCAACCAGCGAGAAGACTAGAAAGTTTTGGCAAACTTTTCTCTTGAAACATGTATCTATTGCATGTCCTGGCTCTGGTGATATCTTGTAAACTTCCAATTTTACCATTGAAGTTACCTGAGAAAAAAATGGGATAGAGCGTTTTTTCTGCCAGCATAAGTTAAAACTCCCTTCAATTTTTAACTGGTTTTAAATAGGTTTGGGCAAAGTATAAAAGAATAGTAATTATTGGCCTTAGGAGGCCTTGCCTACCCTAGGAGTGTTAGCTAGGAAGTGTTTGATTTTTATAAAGTGCCAAGTAAAAAGAAAGTTTTTTGAATATCTGTGAGGACTTTTTGGTAACCCAGTTTGTTTCATATGTTAGTCACTGCAAGTTTGTAGATAATTTTGACAAAATGTTCAAGGCTGTGTCAATCTATGTTTAAGATCGGTGCCTGAATATGTTTTAAACAATCTATTTTTGTATATTTTGAATGTATGAATTTAGTTCCTAATGCAATCATATCCCCACTTAACTCAGTGTAGGAATAAAGTAGTCAGCTACTCGAATGTTACTTAGTTTGAAGCTCATCGATATTTTTGTAGTGCTTGAAGTCAGTTTTAATATAAAGCTTTAGTTTTATATTATTAAATGGTCTGTTAAATATTGTATCTTGGTTGAATGATTACTTTTGTCTACAGAAGTGTTAGGTTAATGATAAGAGGCATGGCCTAAGAGAGTAAAAAATATATATATTTATTTAAAATATACATTTTTTCTAGTGCATGATGCTTAAAAAATACATGTACAATTATGAAGCTATAACTTACTACATTAAAACGTATTTCTTAAAATTTCAGTTTTAGTGGTCGATACTAATGATTCAGATCTTCTCAAAAACATTATAAAACACTCTGATTTAATGCACAATACTTGGCTTTACTATTGTATTATTTCCTCACTAGAGGTGTATGCTATAATGTTGCTGTTAACTGTTTAATGCCTAGTTTAGACTAGTCGTAATCAATAGAATTCCAATTTTGGTAGGCATTAGGATTCTAATAGTTAATATTTGAATAATACAGTCTAATACAGAAAATTGTGTCTTGTGGGGTTTTAATACAGGTCAAACTAAAGAAAGAAATGCAAAATAATTTAGAATTATCCTAAATGCCTTTGGGTTTTCCTCTCCTGTGTAAGGAGTGAAGGGGTAGCAGCAAATTATAGCTAAGTGGACAAGTAATTAGATTTATTACTGGTTTTGTGGGCTACTCCAAAAATATTAATTCCTAAAACTAAACAACTGACTCATTTTATCGTTCACTATCCCCAGTTAACTAAATTTAAAGATTTTTTAACAAAATTTATAAAGATTACAAACATAATATTTGGCAATTTTCAATGTTTTATGTTTATGATATTTTATACTCTGAGGTCTCATTGTACGTTGCTCTTACGTGTTCTATAATGTTACTCTGCAAAGACTCATATCTATCTAATTCTTCATAGTTTGATTTTAGTCCACTATACTGATAGTTTACCAAGTGCCTCTATGAAAACTTCGTTTCATCTTTACTTGTGCCTTTATTATCACAGTAGACTCTCGATTAACCGTCACTTTTAATGGTCACTTCCTGATATCCGTCACCTAAAAAATGGCCCATTTTGATACTTTTTAGTGTTTCATAAATGAAACTGTGCCTCAAGATTATGTGCTATTTTGATTGAATGCAATGTCGATGACCATGAGTTCATTCAGTTATGTGTTATAATTCACTTGTACCAGGGTTAAATTTCTCACAAAACTGTTTAATGTACAGGCATTTTTTCATAATGTGACAACATTTTGTTATCCGTCTATTCACTTAACCGTCATTGTCCCAATTCCAAGGGCGACGGTTAATAAAGGTTCCACAGAACACTTTATACCGTGTTGTACAACTCAACAACAACGTTTATTAATATGCAAATACAGTACCCTAGTTCACACAATGTGGCACACGTCAGATATGATCAGGATTTCAGAAAGTTCTATAAAATTTGTAAGTTAGTAATTTGTTGATAATTTAAGTGCTGTGTTAAAAAAGAGTTATTTGATTTGCTTTAAAGATCCTTTTTATCTCTCATCACCAGCGAAATCTCTTCTGAGCAAGTTTTCTCTCCTCCCAAACCAATTTCCGCCACGTTGTTTTGATGGTAAATTTGAACTAGCATTTCAGCAATAAACATGATTTAGTGGTAACTGATACTCCTTTACAATTTTTTTATCGGTAAAACATAATAAAATGCTAAATTAATATAAGAATAAGGTGAAAACCATTAAAAAATTTTGTTGTTTATTTTAATGTTTCCTCAAATGTAATTTTGTTAATACATGCATGAATAGAACACTCATCTTTAAAATTAAAATCTAGTAATGTATAGAATGCTTAACCAAGATATTGTTTTGAGTTTAAATATATATGTATAAAAAAATATGTAAGAATTTTGTATAACAGAACATGTACTTTATTTTTTTGTACAAATACAAGAGATAAAATTTAACGCAACAATTTTCAGAGTTTTATTCTCCTTTACTCCATGACTATTTGTTTAATATATGCTGCAGCAATATTTTAGACATAAAAATATTCATCATTTGCTATTGAAACATTTGACCTTTACTACAGTTAATAGAAAAGGATTTCTATTATTCTGATTTCTCGTTTGATCTTTTCTTTCTTTTTTAGACCTATATTTCAAACAGTAGGTGTTCAAAATTGTAAGCTGCATTTTATACAGTACTAATAAAGTAGTATAATACAAATCATCAAAAAATGATGACTCTATTTAAAAACTTGCAATTCTTTAGTAAAATGACATAGAAAATTATAGTACTTTTCATTTTAAAATGTGGTATTTAAAAATGTATAACACGTTGTTTGCAATGTACATATAATTAAATTAAATAATTTTGGATGTGTGCCCTGTTTGTACCTGTGAAATATCAGTCTAATTCTCGGCAATGCATCTCAAAGTGTACATTGTTGTAAGTTGATAGAACATTGAACCATATAATAAGCTCTGGCAAGGAATGTATTGTAAATACTAAATGAATGACTTTTGACATGGATGGTGTATCTTATTCACTACTTTTTTCATCTTTATTTTTCGAATTTACAAAGCCCACATAATGTTGTTGACAAATGTTTAAGTTTCAATGTTAATCTAATGGGAAGAAGATTTTTAGATCTACAAGCATGATTAAGCAGGTTCCAAAGAATACATTTTTTACTATAAACTCAGCTGGTTACTGAGCAGATATTTTGAGTTTAAGGGCCGGTTTCTCCAAACACGTTTAACTTAAACTTAGTTTAACTCAATGTTAATCATATGGGCAATTTTGGTTTAAACTTCATTTTAGGTTTAAACTTACTTCGAGAAACCGGCCCTAAGATAACCAATTTATTATAACTTTAAAAAATTGGCCATGCACTATAAAACAGGAGAACACCAATAGTAATGAAAAATTAAGGATCAACATTACCTTCCTTTTTTTGTAACTGCATCTAAGGCATTAAGTAAACAGGACTCGAATGATAGTATATTTCATGCTGAATATACCACAATTGTTAAAAGTGCCTTAGCCATGGTGAGGTTGATATAATAAAAGTCTTTACTCAATGAATGTAGTTTAGTTATGTAACTGCTGTACATATGGGCTATTTAGTGGTAAGAGTTGAATCGTTTTATTAAGTGTTTGTTTATTTTGCCTAGATCATATTATATAAACTACTATAGTAGGATTCACGAAAATAGTCTGATGAGAATCAATAAATTTTTGCCAAGTTTACTTTAAATCACATTTTTATACTGTATTACACAAGGGAAACATAACCTCAAATGACCACATTGCAGGGCGTAAGGGAGGACACAGCTGTTAAAATTTCCATCGGACCATTTATGTGCATCTCTTGAGTCTAATTAAGTGCATCTCAAGACATCATTTAGTCTCGTCAAGTTGACGAATGGCCAATAACAGCTGGGATGGGCGAAGGGGGAAGAGGGGGTACTTTTCCAAAAACATCAGCTTACATGTTACATGTTAATTTTTGTGTAACAGCTGATTATCCAGTAATTTTAGCTGAATAGTAGTGGAAATTCATTCGTCAAGTTATGTAGCATTCACAATATAACATTGAATAACCTTTGTGTGACAAGTTTTTTTTTTCCTTTCTCTGCCTCTTTCTTTACGTAGGTGGTATGAAAATAATAAATGCCCAATAATCTATTAAAACTGGGAGCTATTTATATAAATGACAGTATACGAAAACGAACAATATATCATTTGTTCAACTTCATGGAATGAACAGACAAAATATACTACAATCATATAGCACGAAGGACGTCGGTAGCAAGAAAGGTAGGGGCCATGGTGTCTGGTGGAGGCTTGGGGGGATATAGAGATAACTGGGGCACGGTGAGGAATGGCAGGCATTGGAGCAAGGGGGCCACAGGGGGTACTGGAAGCACCGGGCATGCGAAGGAATAGGGGACATAGGGAGTAAGGGGGGCACAGGGGTGTATGGATGGAATCAGGAGCACCGTGGCCCAGGATACAGGTACAGTACTAAATAGGCTAGCAATCATTTTGTCATGTTGTATTTTGATATATTTTATTTATTTGAGTTACGAACTCATCATATAAATATTTAAGGTTAAAAATATTTTTATTGTGTCTGGCGGTATAGTAGTGCAATAAATTTACTTTTTTCCACATAATAGACTACCGTATTGTATTTTTATACAGTTGAGATTATTGGTTCATTTGTGATTTGATATCGCCAAAAAGTTTTATCAAGATTAGATAATATATTTTATAAGAAAATCATACAGTAAATTCACAGGACAGCTTGAGAAGAAATACAGTAGTTGTGCAAGGAGGTGATGAATTGAAACTTTTTGGAGATAGATACCATCTTCATTTGGATTTTTAGGGGCCTTCGTCCCTACAAGCCCCAAGTTTTACATTAAAGTAAGCTATGAAAGTTGTTGTATTCAGTCTGATTTTTTCAGGAGTTAATTGATCGTATTATTCAGCTGGAAGCCCATAATGTTCAGTTGAAAAGCATTGTAACAAAACTCAATAATGTTGCCGAACCAAAAGAAAGTGAAAACCGTAAAAGGAAACGGCCATTTGATTTTTCCAGGTGAGTGCTGACCTTTGAGATTTAGTTGTATGTGTGCAACCCCTCACTTATATTTTTGCTGAGCTCATTAAGTAAGTAGGTCCATTATTTTGTTTTATGCACTTTGGGCTGAATTCTCAAGCATCAAATACTAAAAACTGTTTATTTTGCATTATATATGTTCAGTCCATTTTGCAGTAGGCTACCATAAAATGGTTTGTCCAACAAAGCTCAATCCAGTCATTGATATTGACTCAGAAATCCATTATTAAATTTGCACTGAGAAAAAATCCTTTATATTCAACTGAACAACTATTTGAATAATTCAGAGTCTACATTCCACAGCTATTCTTAAGAACTTGAGTATTACATCTTTAAAAATAAAAAAACTTTTTCATCTAATCTGTTCATTCTTATTCATTCAAATTCAATGATACTTATATCCCTAGGATAAATAAATCGATCAGTACGACATGCCCCTTTTACTCAGCAAGTATCCTTTATTCCAAATTACCAGAAAATCTCAAATGTCCCAGGCCTTATGGTATTTATAAATAAAAAAAGTTTAGCTGCTTAGTTTATTTTAAGTATAGGCAGGGTAGGAGTTTCCGAATACCTAATGTCGGTTTACCGACAGTGAGGTTGCTATGCGTAGAGTAGGTGTCAAAAACCAATGGAAGGTGCTAGAATATGTGTTGGTGGTGTGTGGGTGTGTGTGTGCACCGGCACAAGTGAATATATCTGTATTGTATCTGTAGGAATGTGTGTATGCGTGAGTCAAGTCTCTGGGGGTAATATTAAATTGTTGATTTAATTATATGCATCAGTTTTTAACATCAGCCAAAATCAAATTGAATATTCAGAAATCAGTTATTTCTCAATTAGTTTCAACTAGTATACGTGTTACTCAAAATCGAGCAATTTATTTTAATACAATACAAAAGTTACTTTTAGCTCTAAATCAATGACATCCGACCAATCCAATATTGTGAATCTCTTTAATCACCAAAACTACACGGACTTACAGCTGATTATTAACATATGTTTAATATGCTTTATTCAATCCCAATGTTATTTAAATGGGAAACTTTGAGATTTCAATGGTGGATAGCGCCTTTATTTTCAGTCTGATTCTCATCAATTTTTGGCGGAAACAACTACATACCAAGCCATATCCAATGACACCAAAAACTTGAAAATCGGTTGAAAATTGTAGGAGGAGTTCTCAAGACAAAAAAACCCTTAGCGTATTAAATAGATAATTTACTAAATATTCATTAATAGCTAAATTTTAATTTTTATGTTAATTCCGATGTTTATTGTAGTCTTAATGACCGTAACCTCTGTGTATTACGAATTCAGTAACAAACATATACTCACACACTGGTAGAATTAAGTATATCAGTTCTTTTATCTACTGATAAGTATCAGGGAGTGTTCTATTGTGCTTAGTATTTACTGATAAGTCACTCTCTTTCTGAACACATCCTCGGCCTATGCTGATAGTTATTATATCGCAGCACACATTGCACATACTGTAGTTTGTATGTTTTTTTTTATAAATTAATTCAAATTTGCATTATAACCAAATGGGAATGACAGCTATTAAATTCTTTGATGTTTTATGAATAGAAATAAAAAAGAAAATTTTATTGCTAAACTGAGTATTTTGTTACAAACTACATGCATAGTATCTTAAACAAACAGGTCCTCCATTAGAGCTTATCCCCCCATCCCGGGATAATCAACGATGAGTTTAGGGTTCACCACACTTTTGGATTTCCACCACAATTAATGTTTACCTGCCAAGTCCATTCTTTTAACAAAGTGACATTTTTCTATCATCAATGTAGGCCTAGTAATTGCAATTGCTGAATATTCATTTTCACTGTGCCAATCAAGCTATAACATACTTTCAAACAGTGAACCAGAATTAACTACCTATTTTATAATGCTATGTTCACCCCTTATGATGGCTGGAGTTTATCAGTTAGTTGATGAATACCGTACCCGTTGTTGCAGGTTCCCTAAACAACACATAGCCATCAAACTGTTATACTTGGGCTGGGATTACCAGGGCTTTGCCACCATCGAGGATAGTTCAGCCACCATCGAGCATCATCTATTTGCTGCTCTGACCAAAAGTTGTCTGATCGAGAGTCGGGAATCATCCAACTACAGCCGTTGTGGACGAACGGATAAAACTGTCAGTGCGTTTGACCAGGTGAGGCATGACACATCTTTATGTCTTATTTATTACAAGTAACTTACTGAGAGGGTTTTAAGTCAATAAGTGGGGCAGATGGCCAATAAATGGATAAATGGTGGATTTCACTGGGTGTGGGGCACTTTGCAAAATAATTTATGAAGAGGGCCTCCAGGCCATTAACGGGGAACTGATGATGAATTTATCTGTCAGTACATTAGTATAGTACTTTAGTATTTTATGTTTTTTGTATATTTTGTTGACTTGGCCGCAACCGGTGCCGTAGTATAGACAATTGCCAACCCTGTATACTTGTAAACAGCAAATTAAGATTTTGATTGGTTATTTAATGGGTAGATCCTTGACCTCAAAGTTGTATATGAAGGGCTTAAGACAAGATTTTCCTAAAAAAAGTGTCTAAATTTAATCTGAAAATGAATATATAAACCTGTATTCATCTTAGTCTAATACACTTTTTATTTGCAGAGACTCAATTTGACACAATATATTTGAGACAGTATATTCAGAGACCATATTTGAAACTAATGTATTGAGCAAGCAATTTGATCACTAAAAACCGAGGGTAGGTACTGTAGCTTAGTGGTAGAGCTATCACACAGCAGACTCAGGTTTAATTGCTGGCTCAGGGACAAAAAGAGTATTTAGCTGTGATTCATATGAGTCACACTTTTAGAATACTAAAAAGTGCAGGCCTTTCAGTTGAGGAGAACTGTCAGTTAATTGCTGATCTCCCTCCACTAAAACCAAACAGTATATAAACTATACTAAAAAGTGACAAGAGATCCAATCCTAAAGTTTTCTCTATGTTTGGATTTGTTTTGTTTTCTTTTACCAGATCATAACATTAACTGTTCGGGCAGCCAAAGAGGAGAGTCCACAGTTGGAATACTGCAAGATTTTGAACAGACTTCTTCCCAAAGACATTAGGGTGATAGCTTGGAGACCAGTACCTGAAGGGTTCAGTGCAAGATTTGACTGCCAGAGGAGGACTTACAAGTATTACTTCCCAAGAGGAGATTTGGATCTTTCAGTATGTATAGAATTTCAGGGGCCGTTCAGAATAAAGTTCCGTTATTTGCTGTTTGAGGAAAGGGTGTCAGATTTGGGCAAGTAGATTCATTATGAATCCATCCCTTAGTTCCGAATTTCTGTTATGAATGTGCTGTACCCTGTAAGTCAAAATGAAATTGGCACTACAAGTTGTTTTTTAATGGTGTGGCTAACCTTTATCATTACATTTTTCAGTTTAAAAATTGAACTTGATATCTGTTAGCTTTTAGTTCATAAAGAACATAAAATAAGCGGTCTTACAATTTAGGACCGAAGCGTCCGCGGAACTGCACTTTAACTTGTGATGTTTATTTTGATTCTGAATCATATCACACACCTACTTACCTGCAGGACTTGCATATAGATTCCTAATTACATACCGAATGCTGAAACTCGAACGCTCTCTGCTTGCAGATATAATTGGAACATATATTCTGATCAGCCCTCTTATTTATTTATGACTTTTTAAAACATATTTTACATGTAGTAGGTCATGATTGACTTGGGTTTTATACTCATGTCTATGAACACAGTTTATATGTTTGTCTTAACGAGACTACTTGCTACCAGTATTTTGCAGTTAACTTAAAATATATAAATGTTATAAAAAAAGTCAAATAAATGAGGCAATTATTTTAACATACAATATCCACAAGGAAGTTGGATTTTTTCCACATTTATATCCTTGTCTTTTAACACACAATAGTACAGTAGAAGTCCTCTAGTCTGGCTTCGGGTGGTTCAGCCACCAGATAATGCGGCCGCAGTTTCCCGGAAGCAAACATTTGGCCCCGGACGTTTCCCACGTCTGAAATCAAAGTCAAAGTCAAAGTCAAAATTCTCTTTATTCATCACTATATACATATGCACATTTGAATAGTGTCAAAAATGTAAAAAAAATAATAATAATGCATTTTCTAAACCTAATATATCACACGGTGATATCCTATACAAATTAATTAATATGGAATTCTTCTAAAGAGTAAAGAGCTCTACTTATAAGGTACTGCTTTAATTTTCTTTTAAAGTTATATAAGCAATCAATAGTTTTTATTTCCTTGGGCAGCTCTTTAAATAACTTGGCTCCTGCATAAGTTGGCTTTTTTGTATAAAACTAGAGTCTGTGGCGAGTGAGTATGATTTCGGATTTTTGTCTTGTATTGTAAGGATGGTTTAAAATTTTTATGTCAGAGTTATTTGTTAAACCAGCATCTTTATATATCATAATAGTGTCTAAAATATATTGCCCATAAACTGTTAAAATGTTTAGGGATTTAAAATATTCTCTGGCCGAATTCTCAGGTTGAAGATTTTTAATAATTCTAATTGCTTTTTTTTGCTGCTTTAAAATTTTGTCAAGGTTTTCTTTTTTTGTTGATCCATACAGACAAATCCCAAAGGAAATATGGAAGTGAATGTAGGAATGATAAATCATTTTAAGAGTCGACTCGCTGCACAACCTAGACATTTTTCGTAAAGCAAATATACCAGAGTTAATTTTGGATAAAACCTTTCCCACATGTTCATTCCAATTAAGATGATTATCAACCCATAGCCCTAGAATTTTTTTTTTTTTTTTTTTGTTCAAGCGGTTCAGACTGAATTAGAACAGCTGGTTCTGTTGTTACTCGGGATTGAGCTGTCTTAAATGAAATATAATTAGTTTTAGAGGAATTCAAAATAAGATTTTGGTTTTCAAAAACTGTGCAATACTTTGTAATGTAACAAATAGGCCTAGCCTAATTTTGACATGAAAATATTGTTTGTTTACCAAATATTGCATTACAAATAGGCCTAGCCTATGGGTTAATTTGATAATATTGTTAATTTACCCAATATAATATCACAATAGGCCTTACCTATGTCACATCATTTGTTTTTCATAAATGAAAATAATTGCCAAACGTAGCAGTAAAAGTAGGCCTAGCCTAGACAAATATATGGTCAGAGTTGTAAATAGATAGACTAGATTGGATTTCTGTGATATGAATATTTTATTAGTTGAAAGTATGATGAATTATTTGTTGTTAATTGTAAATATTAGCGTAAGCAGTAATATTTAATTGTATATATGGTTTGTAAATATTGTATTGTACTTACAACAGACGATAGGTTATGACAACATAAGAATTGTAATAATGAGTTGGTATATTTGTACGAATAGTTTAATAATTTCATTACAATATTTAAATAATATTCAATCAATCAATCAATCAATCAGTCACTTTATTCATAATTTGTACAAGCATTTTTACAAATGTGGCACAAATGTAGAATGGCGTTAATTACAATTTCATTGCTAACTTAGAAACTAAAAAATGAAGTTACATTTCCCACAAAAAAATAATTGCATAAATCAAACATATCACAGCTAATTCAATTTTTCTATTCATTAAAAAAATCATCAAAAGTGTAAGGGGCTTTTTTAATTAAATAATGTTTTAATTTAGCTTTAAAAGAGTCTAGGTCTTTAATACTTATTAACTCCTGAGGAATTTTAGAAATAAATTTAGTCCCTGCGCTTCTGGGCTTTTTCCCGAAAAAACTCAATGAATGTGGTTGAATGGCCAATTTGTTTCGATTTCTTGTGCTATATGAGTGGTAATCTCCCAGCTTGGCCATTGAGTTTTCAGAAGTTTTAACAATCATAATGGTTTCTAAGATGTACAACCCATAGACAGTCATTATGCCCAGATCAGAAAATTGCTTTTTAACTGAGTCCTGATTTTTTAGATTTAAAATTATTCTGAGTGCTTTTTTTTGAAGTAATAATATACTATTCAGATTTGAGTCACTAGTTGCACCATATAATGCAATACCAAATGATATATGAGAATGTATATGGGCAAAATAGATCATCTTAAGGGTTTTGGTTGAACAGAATTTAGCCAAAGTTCTTAATACAAACAATCCAGAACAAATTTTATTTTTTAAGGCTAGGACATGACCATTCCAAGATAAACTTTCATCAACCAGAAGACCCAAAAATTTAGTTTCATTCACTCTGTCTATTTCACTGTTTAATATTTTTATTTCTGGAATTGGTTTGTTTTGTTTTTGTTTTGTATGAAAGGATATAAAATTAGTTTTTGCCAGGTTTAATAATAAATTCTTGTTATCAAAATAAGTTTTTAAACATGAGAGATTTTGATTTATTACTGATTCTACTTCCTTTAATTCTTTACCGCAAACCAACAAATTGGAGTCATCAGCGTATAAACATAATTTGCTTTGAGGACTAGAAATTAAATGGGGCATACCCCTCAGATAGCACAAGAACAAAACAGGTCCAAGAATGGAACCTTGTGGAACTCCATGAGCAACAGAGTTTAGGGAAGATTGGACTTTTATTAATTCATTTGATTTATTTATATGTGTTAATTCAACAAACTGTTTTCTATCTGAGATGTATGATTTAAACCAATTCATTTCCTTACCACAAATACCAATGTTTTCAAGAGTTTTAAGAAGTTTACCGTGATGAACACTATCAAATGCTTTGCACAGATCCATGAATACTCCAATGGCATTTTCACCTTTGTCGATGGCATCAACTATGGCTTCAACGAATTCTACGCTGGCAGTGGTCACTGACTTGCCAGCCCTAAAACCATGCTGCTCAGCATCATACAAGTCGTTTTGTTCAAGATATTGAATTAATCTAGAACACATGGCCCGCTCATAGATTTTGGAGAAAGTAGGGATGATTGATATTGGGCGATAATTGCCTGGATCTGTGTCACTACCTTTTTTAAAAATGGGTTTAATTTTGGATATTTTAAGCTTTTCAGGAAAAGTCCCAGAAACAAATGAGGAGTTTATTAGGTGGGTTAAGGGTTTTAACAAGAATCTTTTAGATCGTTTTACTATTGTGATTGGTACATCATCATAACCTGCTGAAGTTTTAGATTCAAAAGAGGAAATTATTTGGTCAACTTCTTTCTCGTTTATTGGAAGTACATTAAATCTGCAAGGAATCTGGTTTGTAACAGTTATGTCAACACAGTTATGAGCTGGCCTTGGCTGCACTAAACTATCCACCACATTTACAAAGTAATCATTAAAAATATTACAAACTTTTTGGGGGTCTGTTTGCTCCTTCCCCTCAATAACTAAAGATATCTCATTATGAATTTCTGGATTTTGTTTAATTTCATTATTGATTACCCTCCATGTAGATTTACAAATATTCTCGGAACCATTAATTTCATTTTCAAAAAAATTCTTTTTTGCACACTTAACTTTATAGCTGTAATTTTTTTGAAGGTCTTTTAGGTTTTGTTTTAAAAACTTATCTTTAGTTATTCTAATTGTTTGGGTTAAACTGATAATTTCTTCTTTGTCATTAATTAGTTCATCACTAAACCATTTTTTTCTCTTTACTGCAACCCTTGTTTTTACTTTAGGGAAGTAAGTATCAAAATAATACATAAAAATATTTTGGAAGACATTAAACTTAGACTCTACTGGTGCTAAAAATACATCTATCCACGACTCATCTTTTAATTTTTTGTTAAAACAATTTATATTTTCTTCTTTAAACTTTCTAATAATTTTTGTTTGATATTGAGGTTTGTTATATTGTTTGTTTACATTATTTATCTCTAATAATTGACCATCATGGTCAGAGAGCTCTGTTACCAAACCCACAACGGATAAATTATTCTTATGGATATTTGTAAAGAAGTTATCAATAGCACTTTCTGATTCCAATGTTATTCTTGTTGGAAAATCAACCAGATAGTCCATATTGTATTCCCTCAATATATTAATAAATTTAGTTACTGATGGTTTGCATGTGAGAACATCAAGGTTAATATCACCTCCTACAATTATATTTGAATATTTTGTGTTTAGTGCCTCCAAAGCCAATTCAAGTTTTTCTAAAAATACATTATCAAAAGCTGAACCAGGTGTGCGATAAATTCCTGCCAAAACAAAAGAAAACCCCTTCAAATTACATTCAACTAAGCAACATTCAAACTCTTTATCTTTGTTTAAGTGATTGATTTCATCCAAACTTATTTTCCTAACTTTAAGCGATTTATGACTAAGTATCATAACTCCTCCACCCCCAAAATCACTCCTGCAGTAAAAAGATTCAACAAGATAATCAGGTATTGTAGTGAATTTCATTGCATTTTCTTTAAGTTTATGTTCTGTGAGTATGACCAAGTCTGGCTTTATTTCCTCCAAAATTATTTCTAATGCAAGTTTTTTTGATGAAAAATGCCTTATATTCTGGTGAAAGATTGTTAGTTTGTTGCAATTTTTATTGTGTTTTTTACTAGATTTTGATCTTACTGCTTGTTTAACCTTAGGAGTTAAGGAGTTATTCACAAAAGGTTTTTGCACCAATTTTGTTTTACAGAGTTTGTGGTTAATGCCAAGTAAGTCTACTTTAGTGGAGGGAAGTGGTTCAGGTTGCCTAAAAAATTTTTGCTTGGAATCACAGACTGGGAGCAGGGAGTCAAAGAAGTACAAAAGGTTCTGGAAAAGGAGTCAACATTACAAAACTGCACTGGAGGGGGTAAAATTGGAAAATTAAAACTAAAACTGTCTGTTGATCCTGGAGCGCTCTGACATTCCCTGGAGTCTAAGGAGGGATCCGCTGAGTGGTCCAAGGGTGGCATCACTTGTGACCTTTGGTTGTTGATTGCCTCTTGCAGCATTGTAATAAACATTGAGTGGGATAGTCCGCCCCATAGTTTTCTATTAACAACCATAAGTTAAAATAATACATACAAGATAGTTAAGAACACACATAATTGTATTTTGATAAGCGTTTATTATTGATGTTGACATTACAGTAGTGCGTCGGCAGAATCGCCGTCAGATGTTGTAGCGCTGTCAGCTGTTTAGCGGCAACAATGACCGGGCCGGTGTCGCTACCCCAGTCACGTGACACCCCGGCCGGCAACTCGGGTATATAAGGGGGCAGTGCAGCGGGCCAGCGGGCAGCGGCAGCTCATTGGCATTGTTTCCGTCGCTGCGTGCACGTCTTCGGACTGTGCTGTGGCTGGCTCGTAGGGTTGTTAGGGGTCGCTGCGTGCACGTCTACGGACTGTGCTGTGGCTGGATAGCTTAGGGATGTTAGGCTAATAGATGCATTGTATGTTATTAGTAATTGATTATTGGTTAGTTGATTAGGAAGTAACTTATGGAGGAATATTTATTGTAAAATGTGTATTGTTTATTAAAGAAACTTGAAATAAAAGGTCAGTACAATTTATTCTGTCTTATTCTTTCAGTTTAAATTAATACAGTAAAATAATAAAAGGTTTCAATGTCCAAATCATTTTCAAGGTTTTCCTCAATTTTAAATTAAACATATTCACTTCACACACCAACATTAACATCTACACTTTACATGGCTGCGTGTCACGTCTACGGACTGTGCTGTGGACCGAACACTAACATCTACACTTTACACGGCTGCGTGTCACGTCTTCGGACTGTGCTGTAGACCGAACTCTAACACCTACACTTTACACGGCTGCGTGTCACGTCTTCGGACTGTGCTGTGGACCGAACATTAACACCTACACTTTACACGGCTGCGTGTCACGTCTTCGGATTGTGCTGTGGACCGATCACTAACATCTACACTTTACACGGCTGCGTGTCACGTCTTCGGACTGTGCTGTGGACCGAACTCTAACACCTACACTTTACACGGCTGCGTGTCACGTCTTCGGACTGTGCTGTGGACCGAATACTAACACCTACACTCTACACGACTGCGTGTCACGTCCTTGGACTGTGCTGTGGTCTAAAACTTATAAAAACACTAATCACACAAATTTTCCTTTCAATTGGATCAGCCTTGGCAAAGAACCTCCCTTGAGATCTCATTGCTCAGAGTTTTAAAAGCTAGTTAGAGGCATCACAAGTGAATAGAAATAAAATACAGTATATACAAAAACCTCTCAGGTAATTTTATATTTGGCGCCCAACGTGGGGCAGTCACAGAGAGTCTGCGTAGAATAGATATAAAAAAATACAAAAATCACATAGGAAACATTACAACTTCCTAATTCTATAAAGGACAAGATTTCTATTTGTTCTATTGTTTTAGCTGAAATTTTTAGATTTGAATCATCGGCATAAAGAATAATATTACTTTGTTGTGTGCTTGTTAAGCATTGTGAAATGTTCTTTAAATAACACACAAAAAGTAAAGGACCTAAAATTGATCCTTGTGGTACTCCAGTTTTGATTGGTTTAAGTTCTGATTGTTGATTGAAATTCGATTATTTTCTTTAATGTAATTTATCTGAACAAATTGATATCTATTGTCTAGATATGACCTAAACCACTTCAAAGAAGTTTTTCTTACAACAAGTGAATATAATTTTGAAATGAGGTGTTTGAATGGATAGCACTGTCAAAAACTTTGGACAGATCCATGAATATTCCTACACAAGGATCTCCAGCGTCTATTGAGTCAATTATTGATTCAATAAAAGAAACACTTGCTGAAATTACTGATTTTCCTTGACGGAAACCATGCTGATTATCATCGATTAAATTGTTTTGTTCTAGGTATGACATTAATTGATTGTAAACTGTCTTTTCGTAAATTTTTGATATGACAGGTAACAAAGATACGAGGCGATAATTTTCTCTGTTGTTTTCATCGTTATTCTTATGAATTGGAACAATTTTCTCAATTTTTAATCTATCAGGAAATATTCCAGATATAAATGATGAATTAATTAAGTGACAAAGTACTTGGCTAATCTCTTTTTTGACTGATTTTATTAAAATAATTGGTATTTCATCATACCCACTCGAGTACTTATTTTTAAGTGAATTAATAATATCCTCTATTTCCTCTCTATTGACATCTCTAAATCTAAAAGTAGGTTTTAGAGATAAACTGTCAGTAACTGTTAAAATATTACTGTCATCTAAACTGTAATTTTCTAATGTTTTGCCTGATAAATTGTTCACAACTTTAACAAAGTAGTTATTAAATATATTTGCTACATCTTTAGGTCTGTCATAACTCTTATCTCCAGCATTCAATTTTAGATTGTGAAATTTTTTGTATTGTTTATTTCCCACCTCTGAGTTGATAATGTTCCACACAGTCTTCTGGACATTATTTGATTTTTTAATTTTACGGTCAAAAAAAGCCTTTTTTGCAGTAGTCAAGTTGATTTTAAAATAGACACGAGTCAACTGGTTCCATGTTCATAATTACTATAATGACTCAGTTCAACTGCCGATTTCCTGTCAATTCAATTTCTGACTTCTGGGTAAATATTGTGCTACACTGTACAGTTTTAGATCATGCTCATTATTTGTGGTGCTTTTTTGCGGCCCGATCATCTATTCTACACGGAAGTTAATACAGTCATGAACAGTGTATTCCGTCACTATTGCAGTCTCATTTCTACGTTTGGAGCTTAGTTGACAGCCGGTATTAGGCAAAAAAATGTAGAAATCCAATCGGGGTCCGGTCTTTGATCCGGGGTGGCCGGATTTGAGGGCATCTATTGTACAGCTAAACTGCTTGTTGTGTGCTTGATTTCTTGTACAGGTAAAACGTTTGTGATTTAGGCAATGAAAAAGGGAGCTGAATACTTGATTGGAACTCATGACTTTAGAAATCTCTGTAAAATGGATGTTGCAAATGGTGTGGTCGAATTCAAACGGACAATCGAAAATGCAGAAATAGATGTCATGTGCACAAATTCATGCTTAAAAAGTCAAGGTAAGAATTTTTTATAGTTAAAAAAAGTATGTATACTTGCTAGAGATTTTTTTTTATTCAAGGTATTTTTTGTGCAGTTAAAAAAATGCTCCCATTTTGCACCTTTATTTTAAGTCCAAAAAAAGTGGAAGAGATTTTAAATGAGAGATAAAGACTTGGGCTCCATATCGCTCAATCCTGGATTCGCTTTTTGATTTTTTTTCATATTTTAAATCCATACTAAGCAAAACTGTTCAAAATTGATCAACTTTAGACCATTATAGCTTAATATGGATTCAAAATATAAAAAAGTCAAAAAGCGAATCAAATAGCCCAAGTCATTATCGTTCATTTAAAACCCCTTGGACTTTAAATAAAGGCCAAAAATGGGAACAGGTGATGCACTGCACGATGAAACTTTCACCCACAAGACCTCAGAATGGTCGTACAACAATGCGAAACGGAAACGTATTGCGGTAGTTTGAGCAACGGCCACTTGACTGCGCAGTCTAGCCCTTTAGCTCCCTCTTAAGTAAGTAACATGACTCACAACATCCCAGGACAACTTTAAAACTAGTTTATACTAGTTGCGAAGTTGACATTGGGTACAGCAAACGAAGTTGTCATAACACTGTGGTAAGTCCTTTGGTTGTCCACTATGACAATTTCCTTTCCTTCAAACCCCATTCATGTTCAAGACAGCGGGGGGTTAATGCGAACTACATGGTTAATCCCTAGCTGGAATATATGTAGACGGCAGGGGGTGAGTAGAAATGCTATGGGCATGGAAACCCCTAGCCATGGAACATATGTTCAAGACAGCAAAGGGAGAGGAGTGCGACGGGCATAGAAACCCCTAGCTGGAACATGAGTGGACAGTCTGTCCCGTGCCTCACCCTTTCTCTTCCTTCAATATCCCATCCTTCCGGGGGCTTGCGCAAAATGCCCATTAGAGGCAGACGTGCTCAACAATTCGGCCGGGGTCTCCTTATCCACCAATAACAACAACATGACTCACAACATGAACATGATACTCCTCATTCAAGGAATATACAAAATCAATCCTGGACTTAAAGGCATCTAATTCTAAATGTTCAAAAAAGCAGGTGGAACGTGTAAAATAGTTTTTAACAAGTTGTATAAAAAAAAAACCATAATCAAAACAAATGGGCAAATCTCCATTCTCAAAAACCATTTTTAAGTGCATGCAAATTAAATGTTTTAGGATAGCAAATTTTAATAATGAGAACAATTAAAAATTTTAAAATTTTTTAGCAAGACTTACTCATGATGAAAGTTATAGTGTTGTACTGACTAAAAAGATCAATTTTACCTCCTATAAATGTGTACTGGGTTTAATTTTCTTTAGAATCAGAGTTAAAAAGTTACAAGTAAGGTATGTATTTCTCTACTACCTACTTTTTTTAATCACTCTTGCTTCAATTTAATCACCATCTTCAAAATGCCCATAAAAAGTTTTGCAATAATGCAAGTTTTCTTCTCTGTTTTGGTTTTGATTTTTTACAGCTATACAATAGTGTGGCTGGCAAAAAACGTAACGTTGCAGGTACCAATCGAATCCCCTGAACGCTCACCATCTCAGTATTCAATGCAAGGTTATTGATTACTGATATATTGATTATATTGATTACTGGTTATATTGATTGTGTTGCAGGGTATGACATGTGTGAGTTGACGCTGACGAGCAAAGGTTTCTTGTGGGTTATGTTGATTGTGTTGCAGAGTATGAAATGTGTGAGTTGACGCTGACAAGCAAAGGTTTCTTGAGGGTTATATTGATTGTGTTGCAGGGTATGACATGTGTGAGTTGACGCTGACGAGCAAAGGTTTCTTGTGGGTTATGTTGATTGTGTTGCAGAGTATGACATGTGTGAGTTGACGCTGACAAGCAAAGGTTTCTTGAGGGTTATATTGATTGTGTTGCAGAGTATGACATGTGTGAGTTGACGCTGACAAGCAAAGGTTTCTTGAGGGTTATATCGATTGTGTTGCAGGGTATGACATGTGTGAGTTGATGCTGACCAGCAAAGGTTTCTTGAGGATTATATTGATTGTGTTGCAGGGTATGACATGTGTGAGTTGACACTGAAGAGCAAAGGTTTCTTGAGGGTTATATTGATTGTGTTGCAGGGTATGACATGTGTGAGTTGACACTGAAGAGCAAAGGTTTCTTGAGGGTTATATTGATTGTGTTGCAGCGTGTGACATGTGTGAGTTCACGCTGACGAGCAAAGGTTTCTTGAGGGTTATATTGATTGTGCTGCAGGGTGTGACATGTGTGAGTTGACACTGAAGAGCAAAGGTTTCTTGAGGGTTACATTGATTGTGTTGCAGGGTATGACATGTGTGAGTTCACGCCGACGAGCAAAGATTTCATGAGGGTTATATTGATTGTGTTGCAGGGTATGACATGTTTGAGTTGACGCTGACGAGCAAAGGTTTCTTGAGGTTTATATTGATTGTGTTGCAGGGTATGACATGTGTGAGTTGACGCTGACAAGCAAAGGTTTCTTGAGGGTTACATTGATTGTGTTGCAGGGTATGACATGTGTGAGTTCACGCCGACGAGCAAAGATTTCATGAGGGTTATATTGATTGTGTTGCAGGGTATGACATGTTTGAGTTGACGCTGACGAGCAAAGGTTTCTTGAGGTTTATATTGATTGTGTTGCAGGGTATGACATGTGTGAGTTCACGCTGACGAGCAAAGGTTTCTTGTGGCATCAGGTGAGGTGTATTATGGGAGTGCTCGTGTTGGTTGGCCGCAAACTAGAAGAACCACAAGTTATCCTGCAACTACTGGATGTTGAAAAATGCCCTAGGTAAGTTATTACTGTACTGGTTATGTACCCTGGAATCGTAGTGTGCTCAAGTCAAGATATAAAATAATGCTGGTAGTTTAATTCATCTAAATTATAATATTTAAATTATTTAATAAAAATTGTTTTACCAAGACATTTGAACAATCAGCTAAATCAAAAAATGTCTTCAAAATTTTAGTTCAATATTTTTACTCTTTATCCAGTTTTTTGTTTGGATAAATTTTGATTTTTCTTTCATGTGAATGCTACCACAGTGAAGCTCGGTTTGCCAGAATATTCTGCTCAGGACTTTCATGATAATCTAGGATTACAATAAATTAGAGCTCTTGTTTCAATTCTCATGCAAAATTGCATTGTTAGATTTGATTTAAGTAAAAAAAATGATGGTGTTAGGACCGTTTTCCTCAAGCGAGTTTAAACCAAAACTCAAGATTAAACCAGATGTTGCCAAATGATTTAACATTGACAATTTTCTGGATTAGTTTAAACTGAGTTGGAGAAAGCAGCCTTTATGTTGCCATTTTTTATTTTATATAGCATTGTCAATGACTGACCATACAATAAAAAAATAAAATAAAGAATAAGGACCTGAGGTAGATAAGGTTTTGATAAAATTATAATGAATTAATATAAATTAATAAATAATTATAAAATTAATTTTTTACCACCATTAATGAGAACATATGACAGACCGACCTCTGGTACATGTTGAGTTTGATATATCCAGGGCCGCCGAGAGGGGGGGGCAGAGGGGGCAGTTTTCCCCAGGCCTTAAGAGACAGGGGGCCTCATCTTCTTCAGGCTTTTTTTTTTTTTTTTACGGTAGCAAAATGTTTACTGCTTTATAGTTTTTTAGTAACACTTGTATTTTTGAAGACCTACTAAAATCATAAAACGGAAACAAAGTATAACCTATGACCTGAGTAGTGATCACTGATCAGCCTTTATGAGTCTCCGCAGTTTGAAGCTCTGTGTCGGTGAACAGCCGCCGCGCCGCCCCAAACTGCCGTTGGAGACCTACACCAACACCACCGTGCTCGCTGGCTCGAGCCACCAGTCCATCTGTAGATGCGATGTGGTGCGTGATCAGTATCAGTGCATTAAGTCTATCATACAGCCAAAAACAAGATTTTCCTGAATATTTCTGCATTTGATTGAAATGAGTGTGGTTTCTTCAGATTATTTCATTAGACGTTTAATACAGTTGTAAACAAAACAAAGGTAATTAATAAACAGTTTTTAAATAAATTGTATTTTAAATTTTCCCTATAACCTTGGCCATTTAAAAATACTTTGGCCTAAAACCACGTGATAGCTCTCCAATAAAGACTCTCGGACCCAGCCAAAGTGCAGGTTTGATACAATATTTCATATAGAGCCTACTGTATACCTACATACATTTATTACTTGTACCTTACAATAATTCTAATAAAATATTATTATAAATCACTAAAGAGAAGAAAGCAGATTGTGTGCATTAATACAAAATAAATGTCCAAAGGAATGTGTATATTGTACGTGGTTCGACCATAGACGGCGGGTAGGGATATTGGCCTAGCGAGGGGGGGGAGGGGGCCTCACACCGGAACTATGCCCCGGGCCCCAAAAATTCTCTCGGCGGCCCTGGATATATCCATGACCTCTGACACATGAAGAACTAATACTAAGGGACATTCTATTTGTAGTGTCGGTTGATTATAAGTCAAGAAGCATATGTTTCACTACGATTACAGATAACACAGAATATCTTGGCCTGTGGTGACCGTTTGCAGTTCAAACAATTGGAGTAGAGCGACAAAGTTACAGATTGTCGCTGACTGATTTTAGTACCACATTTTTACCAATTTGAATCCAGAAGTGGAGTATGTCAGAGGCCAAGATATTCTGCGTTATCTATAACATCCCAGTGTAAATATTAAATATCCCAATCCTAATACTTTTTAAACTGATTTTAATAACTTTTCAAACATTTTTTGGTATTAATTAATATTTTTTTATATTAATACTCAGAAAGCCACAATACGGCCTTGCGATTGGTGAACCACTGAATCTGTTCAACTGTGAGTTTGAACTGGACGGAGAATGGCAAGTGGAGACACAAAGCTTGTCTGAAGTGACTCAGACTCTGCAGCAGCAATGGGCTCTACACTCCATCAAGTAAGTCTATAATGAAGCTGGCCTCTCAAATCGCAAACTAAAAACAGCCCAATCAAAAAACTTTAACTGGTGACCAAAATTTTTAAAATAAAAAAGTGAACGATTAGGTTGGTCAGCATTTTTAAAGAAATAATATTATATCTTAAAAATACTCTGGCCAACTGAATTTTTGTGATTTCTTCCCTCAATGACTTAAGGACTCGTAGTTATAATCTCCAAAATTTTTGGAGATATCTATCCCCTCCCCTTCCCGCTAATGTTACGACTAACAATTAAAATAAATTTCCTTAGTTTTTGGATTGGTTTACATCTACAGCAGTGTTTCCCAACCTTTTGGTGCTCGCGTACCACCTGAGGCTTTTAAATTTATTGGCGTACCACCCAAACTCATACATACCCCCCCCCCCCTTGCATTACAAATACAGCCGGAGAGAGCCTAGGTTATTGTTTTCCTTTTAATATATTTCATTATAAACGCATAAATTGTGATGAAAATTTTATTTTGAAGCTATACAAATATTACTGTGATTATTAATTAAAGTAAAAGCATAAATAGGCCTATATTATGTTTTCTACTTTGAAACTAAAAGTTGCTAGCTGCAGACTTTATAAACAAAGTTTCATAGGGCCTACAATACAATTGAAACAAATTGTTTCAAATACACACTTACAGCAAAAAAAACTATTTTGCATCTCTACAAAAGTAACTAAAACAAAAAAATACAAAATTACCAAACTAATAAATAATATTAACAGCAAAAGAGGTTGTTAATGGGAAACTTTCTGTTATTTCTTGCTCTGGAAAAAATCCCTTTCAGGGAACTGATTGATAATCAGGACTAATTTTACACATGCACAAATAACTGTCACGGCACAACTTTTTTGGCTTTACCGAATGAATACACCAACTACCAACGAGGTTGGTTGTTGGAATACACAGATTGTGTTCCAGGGTTTCCACGTGATGAACTTAATTTTCTCCGTGGATATGACCAAATTTATTTTTCCCCTCACATTTCATTATTACTGCGGAGTATGTCTTTTAACTTCAAATAGTACAAGGTAAATACATAACTTAAAATAGGCCTAATTCAAGGGTTCATACGAGTACTGTACACAAAATCATTATTAGAATAAGTGTACTCGGAAAAGAGCATAGTGAGCAAAATAGCAAAGTTCTTAACTTAAAATAATTTAATTTGTTAAGTTGGTACGAAATTGCTTTAGTAAGGAAGATCTAAAGCTAAATATATTGGAGTCTCTCAAATTATGTGCAAAAGCGTTGTAACAGAGAACTGAGCTGATCAAAACGGCTGTCGGCATCACGTAGTTAAGTGCTTTTTTTTATTTTTTGTGTACAGTATTTATTTATTTCTTCCTTTGCCTCTCGCGTACCACCTGAAATGCTCTCGCGTACCACCGGTTGAGAAACACTGATCTACAGGATAATAATTTTTTTGTTAAAAAGCCCAAACCTTAACCTAATGGGTTTTGAAACCCGATTACAAAGTTTAATATAAATCAAAGGCTTGTTTTCAGTTTTTCAGGCAAACGGACATACAGATGTGTATAATAGCAACATATTTATGGGTTTGAACAATTTTTACAACAGAATTTAAAAATAAAAAGCATGGTCATTGACTTAGCTCCTTCTTTCCTTTAGCAGAAATCAACCAAAATTATTTTATTGAAATTTATACTAAAACATTAAAATTACCCATTTTAACTGATTACATCTGTGACTCCCCTATGAGAGATATTACCGAAAACTAGGTTTTTTAGTTTTAGTTTTGACTTTTACCTAGACTTAGTCGACGCAGTAAATAAAATAACACTTATTCTTTGTTGAACAGAGGATCACAATATTTTATAACAATAGTAATTTACTACCATGCAGAATATACTCTCAAGGTTTTGTCTGAAAATTGAGCGTAGTTGCAAGCATTTAAAAACAAAGTGATTATTTTCTATGATAACCATTTTTCCCTTGAGCTAATGATATTGAAATATCCGACAAAAAATATCTCTTAAAAAATAAGTCTTAACCAAAAATTATGCAATAACCGCTAACCTTTTCTTCCAGGGGGACGATGATAGGTGAAATGTTGAATGGCCTTGAAAACATGTTTCAATGTTCACCTTTGGATCGTCAAAGCAGTGGGTTGCTCCAGGGGACCCAGAGTAGAAGTTACACTCCTCTCATGAAGAGGCCCACTTGCGGTAAATACTCTAGGGGGAGGATTAGTTTTAATTTACTTTAATAACCAAGATAGTTGTTTAATTTTTATACATTAACACGTTGGCTGCGGGTGGGTCAGTACTGACCCATGGCGATCGCAGTGCTCATGCGGATGGGTCAGAACTGACCCACGGTGCAATGCATCAATCTGTTGCTCAGTGCGAGCCTAGCTTCCGTCGGACGCGGACCTATACCACGGTAGCGTGTAGAATAAGGCCAGCTTTGTTTACAGTCCAGTCAGTTCCCGCGTCGCCTGCCTACCTACGCGGCTGGGTCAGTACTGACCCACGTTACTGTGAATGCCCACATTGTGCTCCCTGTTTGTGGTTTTATTTAATTCCCCTGAGGCTGTTATTCATTGAAATGGCTTCTGAATCTCAGGACAATAGTAACTATTTTGAAGATAGTGAGAATGAGAGTCAGATTGGAGATGATAGTGAGCCCAGTGGCGCTGAGGAGGAAGGTGTAGATGAGTCACCTGACGACCTTTAATTTTGTCGTATTCAATTCCAAATACATAAAAAGCGTATAATTTTAGTTTCTTTTCAGTAACATACAATGGTTTTGACATATATAATGTTTTCAGTTATATTTGCATTTTCGGTTTGACTCAGGGTGCTGATGGGTCAGTACTGACCCATAATTATGATGTCACTTTATGACGTCATATTCACTTCAGATAAATTTAATTCCTATTGTATTGGAATTGTTACACAATAAGATGTGTTTTACTGCAATAAAATTTTTTAGCAATATGATTCGGTTTTTAAATTACCCTTAGCAGTGAACGTGTTAACTCCCAAAAACCTAAAATTGGGGGTTTGGGGTCTCAAATTATTTTTTTTAACAAACTTGTCCTATATATATTCACCAGAGGATTTTATTAATAAAATTTAAAATAAATTCCATTTATATTTTGTCGCTGTGTTATCAACTTTACCAAGACTCCCTTTACCAGACAAGGTTAGGACTCTAGAGGTCAAACAGGAGGGATGAACCCAATCAATATCCTTTAGGATACTTATTTGAATACTTGGAGATTCAAAATCGCATCATTTCAGATCAGCTGGCGCACTAGTAGTGTGACGTTTTAACACGAGTGGTGGGTGGGGGGTATTCCAGCCTGGTGTGTAGTTGGCCTTGGTTGACCCCTCTCCATTCATTAATAATGAATATTCCAGCCTTCTTTTGCTTTGTTATTTGCATTTGAAATTCTGTGATTGTACCCTTTTTCAGCCCTTTTGTAGCCTTTTTCAGCTCTGATGTATTTATAGACTTCTATAGTCTGTGAGTGCTTGGTTGTTGCACAGATTATTAAATTCAGATTTATCCCTCTTCCAGATAAACCAAACCACTCTGTTCCTTCTTACAATAAATACCAGCATTCACCCATTCAATATCTTTGCAATTTTAATTCTGACTTCTTTCAGGGGGCATGTAACATTGGAATAGTACAAAAATGTTTCACTGAAGTTTTCATATTTGGCATTTGAATCCTTAGCATAATAGACATCCATCCATGATTCTCTCCTAAGTCTTAATTTTAAGTTTCTGTAATTCTATTGTCAGATACTATATGGACTGGGACGCTGGCATCGTCCTGTAATTCAGCTACTTGGAGGTCACGAATTGTGGATAGTTACGAGCGATGGCTTGTGGATGTGATATTCCCTAGTGAGGATTAACATCCATACTAGTGAATACTAGTTCATTTATAAAGACCATCCTCAGACCAATTCCTATATATGAGGTCTAATTGTTTGCTATGAGGTATGTTTGCTATGAGGACAGAAAATAAGTTGCTTCAAGATTTGGAACAAATAAAACATCACTAAAATCATAATCTACCTTCTCATTATTTACGTAAGCATAAGCTTTAATATTGCCAATCTTTGTTGCAAACAAATGTTCTCCAGATTTTGCTACGGATACTTTAATTGGATTGTCAAGATCCTTACACTCATAAAAGTAATCTTCAGAATTAATCATATGTGCTGTGGCTCCAGAGTCTATGTACCATTTCATTTCATTTGTGCTTTCTGACTTAAAAGCTACTGAATACTCTTCAATCACCTCTGAATTAATATTGAAGGATACCTCACAATTGCCTTCCTTTGCAGTATTAGCTTGTTGCTTTTGTTCCCCCTTCTTCCATCGACGCCGGTCCCAAGATTTTCCAGTCTTCGATGATTGACTGATACTTCCTTCCTGATTTGTATTTTGGTTTGTTTTCAGATATAGTCTGCAGTCTGAACGCTTGTGTCCATATTTTCCACAGTGATGGCACTGAAAGTTAAATGGTTTTCCTAAAAATGCTGCACTGTTTTCTCTTGATAAGTCATCCTCCTTATTTAATTTTTCATTATTTCTTTTTGTTTCTTCATCAAGGAGCTTTGATTTAACAAAATTAACTGTTAGGCGATCATCTGCTACAGTTTCCAAAGCAGTAATTATTGCTTCGTATCTTTTCGGCAATGTTAAGAATAAATGACAAATAATGTCCTTATCTTCCATCCGTACATCAGCTCCACGAAGTGCTCTTATTAATTTATCAAAATTCAGGAAATGAGATTCAAGGGACTCATTATCCTTTAACTTCATTTGCAGTAATTTCTTCCTGAGATAAATCTGAGTTGCAATTCCTCTTCTTTGGAAATTAGTAGTTAAAATTTCCCATATTTCATTTAATACCTTTAATACCTTTTATTGAAATGGCGACCTAACTCAATAGGTAGTTTAAAGCCAAGTATGAATGAGGGATGAGTGTAGGATGATTGTGGCGCGATCTTGTAGTCTTGTTACTGACTAAGGCCGACATTCTCCTTAGACAGGACTGTTAATTCATAGCCCAACAGCCAATGGTATCTAGGGACCTACAGTTTAACGTGGGATCCGAACCACAATTTCAACCTCCCATATACGAATTGGTCTAATTATGAGGATGGTACTTATGGATGAACTAGTATTCACTAGTGCGGACGTTAATCCCCACCAGGGAATATCGCATCCACAAGCCATCGCTCATAACTATCCACAATTCGTGACCTCCAAGTAGCTGGATTACAGGACGTCGCCACCGTCCCAGTCACAAAACTCATAATTTGGTGTCTTAGCGTCTTTGATATACTCTAAATGACTGTCCGCTATTCTTTGAACTATTAAAGACTTGCATTTTCTTTGTTTCTTTAGTAAGCCTTCGATCTTTTTCTCTTTTTCCTTTTTAATTTTCTCGTCATCTTCATCTTGGATTACAATCTTTTTAACTAAGTCATCTTCAATAAATGCTAGTAAATCCTTTTCTTCCAAAAGAACTTCCATCCTGTATTTCCAGTTACTAAAATTGGTTCCATCAAATAATGGTATCTTATACTTATCATCCTCATCCATTTTCACTTATTTAAAACATATATAACATTAATTGCAAAAACTTCTTTACTTCTAATTAGTTAAAAGCATTTAATTTTGCTGGGGCCCATGACCATGTCGTGATATAATAATATATCCCACATTAATTGTGAAAAATAATTTTAATATTCCAAGAAGAGTACATTTGATTAAACATAACAAACATGCAACTAACTTACTGTAATAGTAAAAATACAATCAGCTGATATTTACAAAACTTCTAGAATAATTGACATTCAGTTCACAATATAAAACCAGTTGAATAATAATATTGATTTCTAACACTTTTTTAGTAGCGTTAGTGTAGCTCCGCTACTTTTGAAAATAAGTAGCTTGTAGCTGTAGCGAGCTACATTTTTAGAGTAGTTAGCTACTTTTCTCGCTACTTTGGTTTTAATAAAACATAATAATTGTGTTTACATTACATCATTCATGGCTTCCAAATGAACACGAGAGAAACCTTTGAATGGTTAGTCAGCTGTTAAGTTTTCCGCTCGTTGGAATTGAAGATTATTTTCAATCCATTGCCACCACAAGACACTCCAATTGAGTACCATAACCAAAACATGAAAGCCACCAATCTTGTTCTCTTGTTTTGTTTGCTGACCACTAGATACGCTAGTAGTATTCCTACTAAAAGTATACGACGCTGTATTATATAATTGAAAATAGACTGCTGCATTATGCTTGCGCATTGCCAGGATCGCACAGGCCAGGAATCCTCAAGAAAGGAATACTTACAATAATGAGGAACGACGCGACTAGTCAACGAATTTTAAGAAATAGCCAATTGTTACTATAAGACTACTTGGCATAACCACTCAACAACATAACCTCAACCACGTTGATTGATGTTGATGTGAATGTTTCCATCCCGAACTCTGTAACTTTGTATTTAATACTTTACAGAGTGCTTCATACTTATATTCTCTTTCTGTAGTATCTAATCTATCAATCGACATCATTGATGGTAATTATTAGGCCTAAAAGCAAGATTGGCAATTAAACTGGAGAAGCTGGTCCTTTCTAATTCTATATGCATACGCCATAGGGCCTACGCCAGCAGCGTCTACCCGTGGCCGGTCTAAGAAAAACGTGTTATAAACGTGTGAAGGTAAATTAATAAATATTGTTGACTACTTTTTTTTATATAAGTCTTTCTATTCGATAGTTTATATTTTCATACCGGAACCACTATTGTTTACATTATTTAGCCTCCATAGTCACAAAACAATAACAAAAAAGGGTATAGGCCCATATTTTAAAAAAATGAATAAATAATTGTACTTTTAAGTGGGGTGGTTATACATCACAAGAGAAAAACTTGACCGGATTGCGGCGAAAGTAGCTTAAATTGTAGCGAGCTACTTTTTAATTGTAGCTGTAGCTGTAGCTAGCTACTTTTTTGAAAATGTAGCTGTAGCTGTAGCTAAGCTACTTTTTACAAAAAGTAGCTGTAGCTGTAGCTAGCTACTTTTAAAAAGTAGCTTCCCCAACACTGCTCATCTCCATTCATATTCAGGTTAAAATACCCACTATGTGAGGTCCCTGTCTCAAAATAGAGATTTAGTGATACATAGGCATGTTTCATATTCGTAAATTGTTCCACCGAGACCGAAGCAAGGGGGTTCCCACTCCTGATGACGCCGGGTACCTACCTCTCGGCATACCCCGACGGTTTGATGACAGAGACCCCCTGCAAGAATATGTCATTAAACAGGAGGCCCCCCAGACAGGGAACTTATGGAACCACGAGAGCCCCAAATCACATTAAGGCGGATTAGACCTCCACAAAACCCGGAATTCACCAGGCCTGTGGTACTCAACCGGCGGTGAACCCAAATTGACCATCCGCTGTGAGTGACAGTGGCAGCACTACCCATGCTACTTCTCAACTTTCGTCTATGAGCAACGCCCACAGATGAGGCTGGAGGGCCCCCCACAGCCGAAGCTGTGTGCCGAGCATACCGACAACCTCTGCCCCCTTGAGTGCAACCCAATATCCGGACTGGCTGAAGCCAGGGGCTTGAACCGGATCCCGAGGTCTCCATTTTAGGTTTTACTTGGGTCATGGGTGGTTCCCAAGCGGAATAACTAGGTCAATGGAAACCCGCACGCCAAAGGCGCCGGCTACACTGCAACTGCACCCGAAGGCACGGAAGCTCCAGATCCCCGACATCCTGACTCATTCCCTCCCTTTTTGGGGGGAGGCTGGAGTGAGACACCCAGTTAGCGCGCCATTGGCACGAGGCCACCTCCGCCAGGGCTCGGAACAGCCGAAGCTGCCCTCCTTCAGTTTATAAAGAGAAGCCTGCCCGTTCGCCCAGCTCGGTACTTTGAGCTGGTATAGGGTAGTGAACATCTCAGTTCTAAGGGTGCAGGCCCTGAAGTACAACATACACCCTTTACTGTTTGTCCATTAAAGCACACCACAGCGAAGGCTCAACAAAGCTCCGTTCCTGAGAGCAATGTCTACTTCAATGTTAAAGGGAGCCACGCCTGTTCGTCCAGACCCGAAGGACTGGTACAGTACACTCTCGTTCATCGGAACTAATGTGGCGGACGGCCGGTTCGGATGTTAAAAAATTCCGATGAAGCGGAGTACGTCGTGAGTCATCATTTCCGCCCGTACGGTGACCTATCGTGATTGTATTCACTCTTGTTTTTAAGATAACACAAGAGATTTTATGAAAATAATGCACTCAAACTTTGAACATGATAACAATGAACCTATATGAATAAAAACAACGCAGGAAATAAAGATCCAAAATCTTTATTCTCAGATTCCATATTCATATTCCAGCAGTCAACTGACTTCCACGTAACACAGGGGCAGTCGCGACGCGAGACAGACTGAATGACGGTTTGGGAAGTGGTCAAAGCGGATGTATTGTTCACTTCCTGCCCCCTTCCTCTTTCTATTTTTGTGCGAATACTCCACGGCCTCGGAAATCACATCGATGGGTACAGATTATGGAAAACGCCTGTTGACTTTTGATGCAAAATGTGATACTTCACTGTTGTGCGGATAGAACGAATGGAAATTGAAGGCGCTAAAACGGAAAAATTATTGATTTCGTATGAAAAAAAATTAATAATGTCCATATTTTCAGTTCCGATGAAGCGGAGTTCCGATGTTGCCGAGTCCGATGAACGAGAGTGTACTGTATTGGGTAGTGAACACCCCAGTTCTAGGGGTACACGCCTTGAAGTACAACGCGTACCCAGGATTTAGTGATACAGATGGCTCGGTGTATCTGTGCTTAAGGCTTTCGAGAAAAGAAGATGGACAAGGGACGGGGTGGGGTTACTTTTCTAAAAACATCAACCTGTTGTATCTAGGTTGTCATCAAGATTGAAAAATGTTGCATTCAATCTGAGACAAAACGTGAATAAAGTCAATTTGAGAGTATATTTTTTGAAAACCATGAGAACAGATACACCGAGCCATCTGTATATATCTCATTGTTTTTTGTTTTTTCATAAAACTGTTTTTAGATTTGCTTGGGAAAAATTTCAAAACTTACAGCATGGTGGTCAAATAGTCAAATGTTTTCTTTTTCACTGTCATATTTGTGAGGAAATTCACAAGACCGCACCCCGGACGCCGCTCAGCCCACCAATTTTCCTCTCAATCTCAGCTATTCCCAGTTTTCAGATTTTGTTTGACACACCTACCATAGTAAAAAATTCTCCAGTCCCTAACCCTATCGAGTTCCTTCTCTGCACACCTGTTCATCTCTGAAACCCTCAAGCGCCCCCCCCCCCCCCCCCCGGCAGTTGTCTTCCATGACTGTCACTTTCACCAGTAGCACAGGCCTCTCACCTCATCACCCAGGCACAGATGAGTCCCCTCCAGATCCGAGGACAGGCACCCCCAACGGAGGGCCTTCAGCCCGACCCCTCCCTTGATCTCCCACTGCGGTGCAAAATCGGAGTTCTGTTTCTTTAAGGTTCAGATCCTCCATCATTTTGAGATATTCATTTTTGAGGTGAGGGTTTGTGTCAGTCAATTGTTTTATTTCATCAGCCTGCAATTTTAGTATTTGAATGTTGTGTTCAATGTTCTTCTTAGTGTCATGAAAGAACTTGATACTGAGAGAACAAGCCCAGTGATAATTTTTATTTATATTTTTAAACAAAGTTTTCTTCAAAAGACTAAATTTGTTATCTTAATGCAATAAAATCTCACAGATATGCAGGTCATGGTAACACCTTACTTTCTTTTGGAAAATTGGCTAATAACCAGGTTAATTATTGATGTATTAGCCTCCGGATCATTTAATATATATAATATATATAATAATTTGTTACTTGTTTCTTCATCTTCAAATAAGTTTTAGTTTATACTTTAAATTTGTTGTGAATGATACTTTTGAACTTTTCATCTATTTATTGCTAATGCTTGTAATTGATATCAGTAATCTATTTGAATTCAGATCTAGTGTTAATAATATAGTAATACAGTGCGTTGTATTTATATTTTAGAAGTAAGCCATTAGAATAATATGATTAATATGATTGTATCAAATGTAAAATGGTGTATTGCCGTCAATAAATGAAATGAAATGAAATATAGCAAATAAAGGTTTGTGTTACCTGAGCTCTGTCAAAATGATCCAATGCATAGCGTACCACTACAGCCGTTTCATGCACATCGTCACATCTTCAGGTGGAAAACAGCAAGTTAAAACATTTTCATATCCCTCGTGGTTGAGTTTGTCAAGAAATAAAAAATACACTTAATACACGGATACATGACACGGAACGAAATAACAGGACGACACAAAGTTAACACTTATTAAATACGAAATTTGACCAAATGAATTTGGACACGTGCGCATCACGTGTGATGAAAATGTTTTAACTTGCTGTTTTCCACCTGAAGATGTGCCGATGTGCATGAAACGGCTGTAGTGGTACGCTACGCATTGGTCATTTTGACAGAGCTCAAGTAACATAAACCTTTATTAACCTTTTTAAGGTAGACTCACTAATAGGAATAATTAATCCTCGGTAGCACTGTTGTGCCTTACAGATTTAATTGTCAAACTTGCTAAACTTGTCAAATACAAATAATATATTTAGTCTCGATGTTTAACATAGGCTTTGTTAATGTTAATGTAACCTCTAAGAAGATTGAATCACAATGTAAATATTGATCAAACTTTGTTAAGGTTTCAAGTTACCTTATTTAATTTGTATGTTAATTATTAAATTGGTACCGTACTACATCCTTATATAATTAATTTTATTTTTCAGAGAGCTTAGAAACCCGAATTGCTCACTATGTAGAGAAAAAAAGATTAACAATCAACAATGAAGAATCTACATAAAACATTTGTAATAAAAGATATAAAAAAGTTTGTATTCTAATTTATTAATCCTTAAAAATTATTAATTAAAAAAAATTGATTATGTCTAGTTTATCAATAAAAATGTACTGAAACCAACCTTTCTATGGACACCGTCCTCATATTTCCAAAAATGTGTTGCGGAAACAAGGGACTTACCGTACAGTAGAATCCGCTATTTTGAAAACCCACCTATTTCAAACATTTTTTTTGCAAAAATACCAATCTTTTCTTTGCTTAACTGGGTAAATCCCAACTTTTGATATTATATGGAATTTACAGTCATTAGATACGATTCCAATTCCTATTGCGGCTATTTTTCTATAGTTTGATTCTATAGTGTCCATTGTTAAACTTGATTAAAAGTTCCAATGATATATTCCACTATTTAACCAGAATATTGGGATATTGCTAGTGAACGCTATCAGCGGTCCGCCCCCCCCCCCCCCTTCCCCCAGCGAGTGCTGAGCTCATAGGCAGCAGTTATGCCATAGCAGGTAGTGCTGTCATTTGAGTTAATGGTGGGACATTCAATAAACAAGTCAATATCATGCATTATTTATAAACTCCGCCTGTTCTGAAAATTCATTAAACTGAATGGAAGATGGTGATCATGCAAAATTTAAGAATTTACTGAGGAGTCATTATATGATCTACCTGGCGGCTTCAAGAATTAGGAATAAAAGGTGTTGCATTGGAATGGTTCAAATCCTAACTCATTAAGTAGACAACAGTATGTTGAAATAACAAATGATTAAACACATTAAAATTGTCAAGTTCACATCCAACCTAAACAGGAGTCAAAACCGGCGGTGTCCCCCAAGGATCAAATTTAGGATAGCTCTAATAGGACAACAATATAGGAGAATCTGAATTTTTATCCGTCTTCCAGTCTAAATCTGTATACTGATGACTTTAACTTAAAAATATCTAGCAAATCACAAGAGGAAATTAAAACACTTAGAAACAGTATAGAAAATTTTTTGATAACCTAAAATTAAGCCTAAATCCAAATAAAACTAAATGTATTTTGTTCCATAACAAAAAAAGAAAAAATCACATTATAATGAATTTTTACCCTGTCTTCACAATTGGTGTTTAGAAGGAGGCTAGAAGTTTCCGTTTAAAAATCTGCAGTCTGTTTGTTCTCACAAAAAAATGTTCTTACTGTTCTCAATATATTTTACAATAACCATCCCATTTCGTATGTTCAGGTTTCTAGTTCTTACATTTAACCGAAAACTCTTTCATGGAAGAAATTAACATATAAGCATATTATAAGAAAAGTGTAATAGAAGACTGAATATAATAATAAATGCCAGTCTCCACTTACCTCTGAAAGGTTCACAAACATCAATATTGTTGGGGGCAATAGAACAGGCGTGTCAAGGTTAAGACTTTTATAATAAACCAGCTGTTTTTTTTGAATTTAGCTACATGTTAAATTAAAACGTTGACTACCAATCATCACGTATACGTGACGTAATGTTAAAAAACCTTTAAAATAGATGAGCGTCACATATATACGCTCATGCTGATTCCAGTGGACTGACGACACGTATATGGGACGCTCAGATCAAATACAGTGGACAGACGTCACATATATGGAACGCAGTCACTATTCACTTAAATGACTGGCCATGCCCATTCGGTACACCAAATAAATCTTGAGCCTTTTTATAGGAATAAGTGACACATATGCGTGTCGCTTGGTCTCTGGGTGTGACCTCATTTTTTTCTGTTTCAGATTTTTTAAGTTGGCCATCTTGTCTGTTTACATGTTGCCATTAGTGTTAGCTTACTACACATTCTACATGGCGTTTTTTATTGTGTGACATATTGTCCTGTACCTATCTTCTTATTTCTATAAGGGTTTCGTCTGTTACGTCCCTTTTTTTTCTCGACCTACTGAACCGATTTTTAAGATTGAGTGGTCATTTTAAAGCTTAGGATATACCGCAGTTACGAATCGTAATTAAAAAGGTCATATTGTTTCAGGCTTCAACCCTCTCGCCTTTGATTTATTTCTAGAGCGTGCTTTAAAATGTTGACCAACTTTTATTGCAAGTTCTTTAATGTGAATTGTCTGTCACTTCATAATTAACATTCACATACTATATGTGAGTTTCACTCATACAGAATCATAGAATGCACAATTTACGCACAGGCCACCTCGTTTTAGTATTATTTAGTGATATTAGCGAATTTCCCATAAGGAATAAGCTATTACCCAGTGGCGGCCGGTGGTTAGGGACGGTGGAGGGGCTCTTATCATTATTTTATTTATATTTACGAAAGTGAAGATAAGTAATGTCTCTTCTTCAGGAAAAGCGGTTATCTCTTGTGTCATAAATAATATTTACTCCATAAAACAGGTATAATTCGATCACAAAGGTGAATTAAATTGCAATATAGCCTAAAAATCTTAATACCTGTATCACAATTGTTGACGAAAAGTTATCACCCTGCAGTTATCAGTTATGTACAACAGAGATGACATTTTTAGGTCAATTAGACCTAAAACAAGCATTGGTTTTCTGTCAATTTTATTCATTGATATGAATACATTTAAATGCATGGGCCTACTTCTTTTTTGTGACATTTGTTTTTGAATTGAGGAAACAAATCAGACTGAAATAGTTTTGCCGCGGACAGGTAAGAATTGAAAGCGGTCCGCTACGTACCCCGGAAGTTAAGATGTCACATTCCTTTGCGACAATATATTTCCGGTCTTCAAACCATGTTTACGTCTGGGTTCAGTTCACACACTGGATTTTTTGTACTTCAGATTTAAATTTTTTATCGTACCTGAAAGCCTTAACACAATCAATTGTTTTATTGACTTTAAAGGACACATCACATTTTGGGATTATTTTGCTATTGACTATGAATACATAGTCAATGATTTTGCTAAACGAAATCCAGACCAAAAATAAATAAATAAATAAAAAAGCTGCATTTCTCAAGACATTTTGTAGGCCTATAGTTTTATTTAATGTAGCAAATCTAATGTCAATCCATCCAAATACTTAATCAAATTCTATACACGCATTGCTGTGTTTGTCACTCGTTTTATATTTCTTAACTTTTTAGTTCAAATGTTTCATCTCTGAAATACCACCAACAGTTAAGTCAAGATCCTAAATCTCTAAAATCAAGCAAGTGTTACAGAAAAACGAGTTTGTAATTTTACAGCCACAGAGCCAATTGGCCTAATTGTATAAATTTATAAAACACTTTTGATTAAAACTATTTTTTCTCTTTGTTCAATTTTGCATTTGATCAAAACTAAATTGGGCCTTCGAATCCCCGGGTTCTTCAAAATAATTCTAATATTCAATGTTTTTTCCCCCATTCTATTACCTACTATACGATTTACCTGGTGTAAATGTTGCTCATCTCCAACGTCACCCATTTCACTATCATCCATTTACATTTCCTCACAAATCTATATAATAGTGAATTATAACACACACCAATCACAACATACACCAACACGTACAACATTACGCTCAAAAGAACCCAGACGGACGACTGAAACGCGAGGGAACTTACAGTCACATTTGTGGCACTGCTCGGTTGGTAGCAGTGGCTGGAGCAGTGGCGCGCGCAGCCTAGGGCGCCGGGCAGAGCGTTGCATTAAGCAGCCGTTGTGTGTGCCTGTGTGAGTGAGGTGCGCGTATGCGCGTCTCCATTTGATTTTACAAGAGCGCTAGGACGCCGTGGCCGGCGTCCGGCGTCCATCGCCGGCCGCGATAGAATTAGAGCCACAATCGTCGTCGATTTTCATTTATTTCGGTACGATCTGTTTCTATCTTCAACTTATGACCTATACAATCATGTCATTCTGTTAAATATTCTTATAATAATATTTTTGTTAATTTATTTATTTTGGTTTTTTAATAAATTCTTTGGGGGGCGGCGTCCGGGAGTCCCTATGGGCGAGCCGCCACTGCTATTACCGTAGGTCTCATGGTAAGACCTAAGCCCGGGACCATGTCACTTTTTCGTTTTGAGGTGCCCAGAGACCAAAAATAATAGTCATTAAAATTTATATATATATATATATATATATGTGTGTGTGTGTGTGTGTGTGTGTGTGTGTGTGTGTCCCTATACATGATAACTCTCGTAAAAATGGTCCGATCGACACCAAATTTGGTAGAGATGTGTAATCCTACGTTTATTTGGGTGAGTTCGAAAACCAGACATATCGACCTACCGGAAGGGGTAGTTTTGGGGGGTTTTGTACCCCAAAAATGGGCTTTTTGCATTTTCATATGTAAATTTTAAAAATTTTAAATTTTTATTTTGACCATTGGATTTAGCTCAAAAAAACACACAATTTAGTATTTTGAAGCTTTGCTCTATCTCAATTGGTTACCGAGATATTACAAAGTCTAAAGACAGTACATTGTCTTTTGGGGCTCCAATGTTAATCTTATGGAGAATAAGGATGTGTTAATATTTCACTTATTAACCAATGTTTTTGGATGAAACTTGGTATTTAGCTTCATTTGGTTGAGATTCATCCATTTAAGGTAAAAAATCTTGGTTTTTGTTCTTCTCATGGCAGCAAACCTGCATACTCTTTTTCCATGTTAATCATAATGAGAATAGGCAACTCTTTTATTTATGGACAGATATTGATGAAACTTACTATATGGCTTTATATGGTCGAATTAAATTTTTTCTATGCTAAAAACCTACTTTTAGTGTCCCCCATGGCAGCATACCTGCATACTCTTTCCCTATATTTATCTTAAGGAGAATAGACATTTACTTCCCTATTTATGAGCACGTGATGAAATTTTGTTTAGAAGTTTTGCTCTTCAAAATTAATATTACTAATTTGGAAATTCGCTGAGTATGCAGGTTTGCTGCAAAGGGGGGTATTCATTTATTTCCCAGTCATTCAACTCATGTCACGTATTTGAGAGAGTCGGTCTATCGCAAACAAACATAGTACAAAATATTACTATAGACCGACATCACACATACATGACACAATAAAAATGCTAAAATAGCACTGAAATAATATTTTATTGCAACTTTTATGAGTAAATATTTATATTACACTTTAAATTAAATAAAAATACCAGAAAAAATTTTGGTCTCTGGATTTTTGTTGGTAACAATAACTTGGTCTGAGGAGAGTTTCGAGTACTAAGCTCGGTCTGCTGGCAACTCCCAGCGACCCGAATTCCCGATCGTTGGTAGCCAACGATGGTAGCCAATGTTAATTTATTTAGCTTGACCTGCACCCCCGCCTGTTCTATTGCGCTCGACTATAATGTTGTACAAGCCCCTCATAAAACCAGTTTTGTCCTTGAGATGATTCATATTAGGTAATGCTTCAAAAAATATTATTTGATAAATTTATTAAAAATAATACAATGCTATCAGAAGTTGCTTTTTATTCTAATGAAATCTTTACCATGGAAGTGGAAGCATGCGTTAATCTGTTGTACCTTACAGGATGGATTCACAAACCAACATACAGTTCAGTTCCGAGCAACGCTCTGCTGCGCTTGGGCTTAGGGTCTTTTCGATTCGTTCTGCGCTGAACAAGCTAAACGAACACTGTTTACGTTCCGAAGAAGCCGAGTTAAAAGATTTACATTTGTCACTTCCTTTCCAAACTAATACCATAGATGAAATATAATACATTGCATCTATGCTAATACTAATATCGTTCCGCTATGTCCACTAATTGACATGAGTCCAATGTTGACATGAGTCACCTGCTCTGCAAACGAAAAACAGAGATTACGTTCTGTGAAAACCACATCAAATAGTCACATAGTAATATCCATTTTAAACTACAGTCAACTCCCGATTATCCGGGGTAGTGACTGGTTGAAGGATCCCGGATAACCCAAAACTACGGTTAAAACAAAGAGTTCAATAAATTGACTATAACACGAAATAAACAAGTTGTAATTAAGAGTCAGTGGGTTTCCAAAATTAATTTTTGTTATTGACCAAACCTTATTGGATTGAATAAACAGATTTTCTAGTTGAGTGAACAAGGTACACAATAAAAGGGTTCAACGTTGACAAAAAACCAAGGTCACGTGTTTTATTGTTTGGCATCGGGCAGCCAGGATGAGTGGGTATGTTGAGGGGGAAGAGGATCCGGCGCTGAGTGAGGGGGGGAGGGTCGCTTGGTATAATTTATTCAAGATAAGAGCACGCGTACAAAAACAACTGATGGTTCATCTTTTTGTCTAATGGGTAAAAGTTTAAGAAAAATCAATTGTTTTTAATGAATTCTAATTACTAAATTAGGTTAATAAATTTATAACTTTGTCAAATAAAATTTTCATGTCACTTTATCAAACATTTCTTGAAATGCAAAACAAATGCATTTTGAAATGTATTGTTTAGTATAAAATAACCCAAAATTACTAGGGTTACTGGACCAGGGTTACGAATCAGAGTAAATGAACTGGAAACTAAATAGGACCTTTCTTCGTGTCTATTTTTAGCATATCCCTGCGGGCGATCAGTTATTTCTAGCAGTCAAGGTCACTCCCCCATTGCGCCCCATCCCCATCCCACTACGTCATCGCTCTGACTTGTTCCTCCCTGACCACATGACTAACATCACAACTACGCCACCAAATAATTTATGGATTATTTTCCATCTTTCATTGCCTTTTTTCCATTGATAAATCAAATAATAATTAGTAAAGAGATTTCTTTTCATATCAAGTAATCTCAACATTATAAGATCAATAAATTGTATTGGTGTATTGGTATGGTATTGGTGTCTAAACTAAGAAAATAAATAAAATTGAAATTTACTTTTTGTGACCCCGGTTAATCCGCAACCCGGTTAATAAAAAGGAAACTATTTTTTTATAAAAAGTACTTTTTTACCATTTAATTCAAGAGAATGGGCTGCAGAAGCCATTTGCTTTTGGAGCTATCATGCGCTTTAGTTCTATTATACTTAAAAAAACTTTAAAGTATTGTAAAACTAAAGTAAACGTCACAAAATTTCAAACCTGAATTTACAACAGTGTTGCCAATTTGTGCTAACTCATCCAGCTCTTATCATCTTATTATTCTTTTTTTAGCGAATTTCCCTACAGGGAATACGCTATTACCATAGTAGCCATGGTGAGACCTAAGCCCGGGACCACTTTACTTTTCATTTTGAGGTCCCCGGAAGCCAAAAACACCATTCGTTAATTTTCATATATATGTATATATATATATATGTGTGTGTCCGTGGTACTGATAACTTTTGAAGGGGACCTCCGATTTTGATGAAATTTGGTATGAAGGTGTAAGACCAGGTCTATTTTCATGAGTTCGCGAACCAGCATTGTCGGGTTATGGGAACGGGGTTTTATGGGGTTTTTAATGGGTTTTTGGCATTTTTGGACTAAAATTTTCAAAATTTATCAATTTTAACGAAAACCGTTTAAAAGAGCTTAAAAACAAACAAATTGGTATATTGAATCTTTAAAATAGCTTAACTGGTTATAGAGAAAATTTAAATCAAGTTTCCCATGTTATTCATATGGGTAAATCTTTAAAAAGTTATATATCGCTTATTTATCAACATATCTTAATAAAAAATTTTATGAACCTTCACTAGGTGGTGAGTAATTAAGATTTGATCAAAAACCCACATGGCAGCAAACCTACATGCTAAATCCCATGGTATTCCCATGGAAAAAAATTGTAGAATGGGAGCAAGAGCGATGGAGGTAATAAGGTATTTGTTCCTAATCAGCTGATCAGCTGTCTTCTGCATATTTGTCAAATTTGAAATGTTTATGTTTTGTTATTTGTCAACAAATCATTCCTTTTGCATGGAAGCTTTGGATGTGCACTTTTATTACTGTTAAAAAAGTCATTTATTATAGCAATATAAATATTAATATATATAAATTATTAAATAAAAATAATTTACTCAGAAGTGTAATGCCATTAAATATATTATATTTCCTTGTAAAGATTATTAATTATATAAGATAGCCAAAAAGTTCTTTGATGTTGAAACAATAATTTTGGAAATTCGCTGAGTACGCAGGTCTGCTGCGATGGGGGTATTAGAAGAATACTTTCAAACCCCCTTCACCAACATTTGAGAGCTTGCGGCTGGGGAAATTGTATATAGTAGCCTAATTTTATGTTATGTGTAACGTAATGTGTGTATAATTATGAAGAATATGAAACTGACTTGATCATCTAGGAATGGGCAACGATCTAGGAATTGGTAATGGTAATGGTAATGGTATTAACCACTGCGAGTGTAGGAAAACTCAAAACAAACAAAAGCGGACAGCATAGCTCTATAAGATAGCTCAATCAGCTGCCAGCAGTTTAAATTTTTAGGCTTACAATTTGGTACCGCCTTGTATAGGCCTATTTAGTATTTTTTGCATATAAGAGTCCTATGTCCTATAATAGTATAAATAATCTATACTTGAGTATAAATCTATCCTTATTTAATACGCATCAAAATTTGATGAGAAAAGCTTTGAATTTCTCGTATGTCTGTTTTCTGGATGCGCTTATGACTAGAAATGAATTCTGCTGGTACAAAAACTATGGACTATCTCAAGCTAATTGTACACATTTTATTTATGAATTGTTCATTGTGTTAGGAAGCATGGGATTTTCTATTGGACAACCAATAAAAACACAATGAAAAACAATTTATTGAAAACTTTCCACAAAAATGTTTATTGCCCATTTTTACATTTCATTTATACACTTGAACTATGAAACTATAGTACATAATTACACTACTGTATACAATCTGGTACCCTCAATGTACAGACACCTAATTTATCAAACTGAAACAGACTGAATACAGACACATACTTTATCACTCTATCTACTTTAAAACCCCAGTCTTTGTGTGACATATCTTTACAAAATGAGATATGGTTAGTAGTAAAAATTATAAACATTAATGTTTTTGTAGTTAATTTAACTAAGTATTTATGTATGCTGTATAATTCTCACAAAGTAGAGTATACAAATTTGAAAACTTCAACCGTCTTACATCATGGAAAACTTAACAGTGATTCAATATTTTAAGAAGTGATCTTTTACTGTAAACGAGCACTGCTTGCACAGATAAGCAAATTTTTTCCAATTCAAGAATTTGATATTTGTTGTTTTTTATTAGGTTTTTGGCCACCAGGAATCAATTTCCATGACTGGAAAAAATCCGGTTTTCGCCCTTCATATTTTTCATGTTATCTTTATAGAGAATTTTGAAGGCTATGAAAAACTAAACCAAAATTAGCTGACAATTGTAAAAATAATATCAACATTAATCTGTGATTCAACAAATTTATACCAGTGTGCAGCACCCTTTGACTTGGCGAGTGAGCAAATTGAATGAGCTAGTCGTGGGGGTAAGAGCTCGGTCCCCCAATAAGATACTAAATTTTTTTAATCCACCTGAATCCCCTTTTGAGATATAATCATCTATTAGGAACAAATAGCACAGAAGTCAATGTCCAGATACTTTTGTCAAAATTTTGCACGGTAACTTTTTTGCTAAGTTCTAATGTAAAATCAAAATGGGTCAGCTGTCTTTGATTTGGAGGCCTAAACTTAGACTAACAAGTAACAGAGTGTAGAGAATTTTGCAGGGATACGAAAGGTTCATTAAAGATGGTAACTCTGGAATTGTACATGTTTACAATATCCAAGAAGATATTTACTACGGTACCTTAAAATAACGGTAATAAATTTGGCTAAATAGCAAGTTTTTATAAGAAGGATTACCTTTACTCTTGAGATCACCTATAATGGCCTAAATTCAACCAAAATTTCACTTGATCTGGACCCAATTGCTTTTAAAATATTTTACAACTGGAACATCTGTTCTTCCTAACATTTGCTATTACAAAAGCTGTCAATTGATTCAGTTACCCTACTGCCATAAGATTAACATTGAAACTTTGAAGCCTGAAAGACGTAGCCCTGTATTCCTATGAGAATTAAAATTTGATTCTGCTCACCTAAAGGACACTACCTTTTTAACCCTCGAGAGGTCGCTTAAAATTTAAAACGCCGTCTCTCGCTCAAGGAGGTTTCCTCCGGCTTTTAAATAAATGCACAAAATGTATTCTAAATACTTTTATTGTTTGAAATAAAAACAGAAAATTATTGTAAAATAGATTTCACGCAATATCCTTGCAAGACAGAGCAAGAATGATAAAGTTAATTTAACAAATAAAATAATTATAACTATTATGGATTATACAAAACATAATTCACTTTTTTTACTTAAAACTTGATATTTTTCAATAACAGTTTTGTAAAATAGTATGAAAATAGTAAAAATAATGTTTTGCAGTACAAATAAAAAGATTTTGTATAAAAACTGAACTAGGCCTATCAGATTATATAAGAAATACTATGACGTGTTCCTGCATAAACCATAAATTAAATGGTATAACAAAGAGATACTACAATCAATTCAAATAGTTATACTTGGAAAAATAAAAGGTTATTTTAATTAAAAACAAATCTAAAATGGCAACTGTAGCCTAAACAATTACAAATAACAAAATAAAAAACGATCGCACACAGACTCTTCCTCCGGGTAACCAAATAAAAAACGATTGCACACGGACTCTTCCTCCGGGTTCACAAAACACACAAGGACGCTCACGGAGGAATCGTCCAACACCTCAGGACAGCGCTCGCCAAACTGACCCTGGACGCCGAAAGCGCGATAAGGGTACGTCAAATACATGGTGAGGAGGGGGGCTAAAGCTACACAAAAGGACAGTGCTGTCAACCAAAAGATATATATATTTCCCAAAACAAAAAATATTGACCCGGAGGATTCCTCCGCTTAGCGTCCTCTCGAGGGTTAACGGCATGTTTGGTTTTCTCATACAATGCACACAAGCTGCAAAAAGGAGGAAAAATAACATGATTGCCTATTAATATAGCTGGCATATTCTCAACCCCATGACGAGCTCTCAGCTGAAAGCTTGTCAGAATCTGATGAGGAAGTCTCAAAATTTGGAAAGTATCAGCAAATCTGATTAAAGATAAAAATTTTCAATGTAAAGAGTAGAGGGCTAATTTGAATTATGTCAAGTTTTTTATTAATGTTGTACAGTAGAACCTCGATAGTTCGACTCTAGATAGTTCGACACTCCTGATAGTTCGACATGGTCCATGACAACTTAACATGTTAATAATGACCGATAGATAGTGTCCATGTTGGAGCCTGACAAAGGTGAAAATGTAAACAAATTGGCAAATGATTTGAATGTTGTTTATGTTAAAGCTCAATTAGGTTATGGATTCACTAAAATTTAGTGTTTCCTAAATTCAAATTATGATTTTAATACTCCTAGTGAAAAAATTTCCCATATACTCCCCATAGTTCGACATTTCAATAGTTCGACACTCTCTAAGTCCACAAAGGGTCGAACTATCGAGGTTCTACTGTACTTGGCTACTATAATTTTTTTATCTGATAGACATCTGATTTTAATCTATTTTTTTATCTGATCTCAAGTAATATATTTTTTAAATTTGTTTTACTTTGTTTTTAAATGCACATTTGCACATTGAATTTTTATCGGTTTACAATTTCACTTTTGTTTTAAATTTTATTTATCTATACTTATTTAATACGCTAAGGGTTTTTTTTGTCCTGAGAACTCCTCCTACAATTTTCAACCGATTTTCAAGTTTTTGGTGTCGTTGGATAGGGCTTGGCCTGTAGTTGTTTCCGCCAAAAACTGATAAGAATCGGACTGAAAATAAAGGCGCTATCCACAATTGAAATCTCAAAATTTCCCATTTAAATAACATTGGGATTGAATAAAGCATTTTAAACATCTGTAATAAATCAGCTGTAAATACGTGTAGTTTTGGTGATTAAATAGATTCACAATATTGGATTGGTCGGATGTCATTGATTTAGAGCTAAATGTAACATTTGCATTGTATGAAAATAAATTGCTCGATTTCGAGCAACACGTATACTAGTACTTATTTAATACGCTAAGGGTTTTTTTTGTCTTGAGAACTCCTCCAACAATTTTCAACCGATTTTCAAGTTTTTGGTGTCGTTGGATAGAGCTTGATCTGTAGTTGTTTCCGCCAAAAACTGATGAGAATCGGACTGAAAATAAAGGCGCTATTCACCATTGAAATCTCAAAATTTCCCATTTAAATAACATTGGGATTAAATAAAGCATTTTAAACATCTGTTAATAATCAGCTGTAAATACGTGTAGTTTTGGTGATTAAAGAGCTTCACAATATGGTATTGGTCGGATGTCATTGATTTAGAGCTAAAAGTAACATTTGTATTGTATTAAAATAAATTGCTCGATTTCAAGCAACACGTATACTAGTATTTTTTAAATTTGTTTTACTTTGTTTTTAAATGCACATTTGCACATTAAATTTTAATCGGTTTACAATTTTAATTTTGTTTTAAATTTTATTTAATTAATTTATTTTATTTTCTTATTTTATTTATTTTTTTTCTATTTGATTTATTGTAATATAAATCTATACTTATTTAATACGCTATGGGTTTTTTTTTTTTTTTTGTGTATAGAACTCCTACAATTTTAAACCGATTTTCAAGTTTTTGGTGTCATTGGATTGGGCTTGATCTGTAGTTGTTTCCGCCAAAACTGATGAGAGTCGGACTGCAAATAAAGGCACTATCCACCATTGAAATCTCAATATATCCCATTAAAATAATATTGGGATTGAATAAAGCATTTTAAACATCTGATAATGTTCAGCTGTAAATACATGTCGGTTTTGGTAATTACAGATATTCACAATCTTGGACTGGTTGGATGTCATTGATTTAGAACTAAAAGTAACATTTGTATTGTATCAAAATAAATTGCTCGATTTCGAGCGTTACGTATACTAGTATATGAAAGAAGTACTGTATTTGTTATTATTATATTATATAGTAAGATGCACGAAAATAGTCCAATGGAAATTTTAACAGCTGTGCCCCTCCTTCACCCCCTCTCACCCTGCAATGTTGCCATTTGTTGTTATGTTTACCTCGTGTAATACAGTATAAAAATGTGATTCGGAAAAAATTTGGCAACAATGTTTTGACTCTCATCTGGAATTGTGCATTTTTAAATTAATTGTGAAACAGATAAAAAAGACTTTATGTACATTCTTAATAAATTGTAAATTATTGTCAGCAGAATAAAATGTATTATTATTATTATATTTAAATATCCATAGCCTATCCTAGAATATTACTGAATAGCACTAAGGAGATTAACAATCCCTTAGTTATATTTAACTCTAAAAGCAAAAGCAACTGATCTTAGTTGATTTTAGACTTGGAAACCCTGTTAAATTATGAACTTTTGATAGTAGCCTATTTTTATATTTAAAATGACAAAACCACTTAAAAATTGTAAAAAGGTTGTTATTGACAAGGTAGCGTAATACGAGGGCCGAGCATTTGCTCGGTAAGATCAAACAGTATAAAAATATCAGTTACAGACAGAGCACGACAATCTCGTTCATTTTGCTCACTTGCCTTTCATGCTGTTTCAAATTAGGCCTACGTGTAGTACTATTTGCTAAGTTTTTTAAAAAGTTTGAAGAAAATCGTTCGAGCCGTTTTTGAGATCTGACAATCTGAGTGCAAAGATACATATATACAAATATACCTTACTAGTATTACAGTATAGGATATAACACAATCCTAATATAAGTTAACATATTCATGGGTGAATATAAATTAATCTTGCTAAAATTTCGTTAATACCCGAAATACCCGGGTAGCCTATTTATGACTTTTGGGTATTTACCCCAAGTTTTCAGTACCCGGGGAATTTACATCGATCACTACTATTACGTGTCACATTTTAAACTAAATAAAGATATATCTAAAAGCAAAGAAGGAAATGTGTATCCTTGTTGATTTCTAAAATTTGTAAAACCTTATGTAAGGAGGTAAGGCACATCAGTTCCAGTTCAGTTATAGTTCAGGCAGATACCTGGCTTAAAAGGTGAAAAAACAACTTATTTACATAACTTTTCAGGGCTTATTATTTAACACCATACTTTTAAGTTTAACAATACCATACTGTACACTCTCGTTCACCAACTAGGTGACATCGTAACTCCACTTCATCGGAAGTGATGATCGGGACATACGTTTTTTTTTTTCTTATAAAATATTAAGTTTACGTTTTAGTGCCTTTAATCTCCAATTAGTTATAGGCCTACCCGAAATACAGTAATGTGTCACATTTTGCATCACTTGTCACCATATGATTTTCATTCTAGGCCTACTTTCCTCGATAAGATTTTCAAGGCCGTGTTCAACCGGAAATAGGAAGAGGGAAGAAGTAAACATCTGCTTCCTAAACCGTATGTCTGGCTATCTCGCGAGTGCACCTGTGTTACGTGGAATGTCAATTGACTACGGTATTTTGAAAAATTAGTGAAACGGAAAAAGGTTTGTGTGTTTATCAAGAAACTTTAAGCTAGGCCCTATTAAAAGAATTAATGCCGGTGAGTCAGCAAAAAATATTGTAAACTTATGAAACATGGAGCAAGGATTTTTAATTCCTGTGTTGTTTTTTTTACTTCTTATAAGTTTATTGTTATCATGTCAAGTAGTTTCAGTATGCCTTTAGAGAAAATATCTTGTGTGATAACACCAACAATAGTAAATACAACCATAAATTGGTCACAGAATCTGCAAAAACTATGACTCATTTGGACTCTGGTTCATCGGAATTTTTCGACAACCAAATTGGCCGTCCGCCACATTTGTTCCGATGAACGGGAGTGTACTGTAGTTAAAAATTTAGAAATTTCATAACTTAAAGATGCATTTTCTTACAGGTAGTGACTTTTATTCTATTATTTTTTATACTTAGCTCTATACAAACCATACAATATTGCTGCATGTGAAACATGAAGAGCTGCACTGCTTAAAATGGTGGATGGGTAAGTGTTCCAACACAACTCAATCACACCCATTATTATAAGTTTCCACGTTGGAGGATAGGGTGTAGACCATAGCAGGTAAGGCAGTGTGTGAAAATACCATACATAAAATTGGTAGTGTAACGAACGAGAGCACGCAACACCTATAAAATTACAAGTGAACATTGGTAGAATAAACAACTGGAAGTTGTATCCATGTTTACATGTTCTTTCATTTTCTTTAGCTGTGGCTTAACATCTCCTTCAAACCTCTTTAATGTTGAATAGCTTTTCAAGTATGTCATCCATGAACTTATAAAAGTACCAATCAAAGCTAAATGAAGCACCAGAAGAAATATATGAAAGTATCGGTTCACAAATATGTCTTCTGGCAAAAATCTCCAGTTCACAGTCCACTGGTGCAGAAATACACGTCCTAAATCAAAAGAAACCCTTATGTAAGAGTAAGGATTTGATATTAGAAATGGCAAACCTAATAAGAGTTGAACAAAGCCACATATAAATAGTTGAATTGAAGTACCTTTTACACCAAGAGAATAATAATAAGTCATTAGTAAAGCGGGTGCAAAGAGCAAAATGTTCATTTTCACTGATACTGCTAGGCTGTAAAAAATGCTTCCCAAAGTCCAATGGTTGCCCAAGAATAAGTTTAGAGCAGCAAATAAAAGCATTGTAGCCACACCATCATTAAACATTCGAAGAACAAATATAGAATGGATTCTATACGAAGTACAACATGCTATAAGTATAGCATAGGGAGGTACTTTCTTTGTTTTGTGATATATTCGAAATACCAGTGCCAACAAAATCAAATAAAATATAGCGAAAATGTACTGGGCAAGTCTTATATTGAAGCCATAATCTGTCAAAAAATACAAAATTCCAAAAAATGTAAACAAAACCTGCAGGATATACCAAAGGTCCTGTGTCTCCCCTCAATTTAGCATAGTCATAAGTTCCATTCACTACACCCTCCACTTCTTGCATGTAAGCAATCCAATCGATTTCTGTATACTTTACACGTTTTATCACAAAAAGATTCACAAATATTTCAGCTATGAACAACAAAACAGCAACGAGCAGAAAATTCCTTGGATCTGTAAGCAGGAAAAAAACATAATTCCATGAACAATACTTCTTGTATTAGTTTTAAATCGTGTAAATAAGTCATTAGCAGATGCGGTTTTTTGCTTCTTAATAGGTGCCATAACTTCACTTCACCAGATAATCACTCATAAATATCTAAAATATAAATTTGATATCTTGGTTCTAGGCCGATTTAGATTTTAGGTTAAGAAGTTATTTTGGAACATGAACGCAGGTCGCGCTTGATTGCGTCGGCTGCAACAACCAACAAGGGTCCAGCATAGCACCAAAAATGTAAAAAAATATCTACAGACAGATATAGCCAACGTTACAAATAAAACTAGAAGCATTTACTATGGATATTTTCAGCATCCATAGTCAATGCTAAAAGCTTGCGCACTTTTCTTTTTCTTTTATATCAACGCCGAAGGTTATATTATAATACTGGAGGTGACAAACAATGCTAATATAGCGTGCCGCTGATTTGCTTATGTTGGTTGCACTGAAGTACCAAATAGAAGTGTTTTTGCCGAAATGAACGAGTCAGCTTTAGTCAATGGCTATAGTGTAGTAAAATTAAGCCAAAATATGGCTGGAAAATAAAAACAATTTTGGACAGCAATTGTTGCTGAAATGTGTTCTATGTCATCCCCTGACCTCCCTCAGAAAAGTCCCCTGAAATCCCCAGTGGGCAACATGCCAAAAAATGATGTGATGGCCCTCGTGGAGTCAGAAATAAGTCTTTCGTCGACCAATAGGTTTATGTATATCAAATTAAAGCTCTTAAGTAGTAGAATTTAATGCCGCAAACCCCATCTCAAAAGGTTGCTTGAGTCGGAAATGGCAGCCTGCCAAACTTAGAATAAAAATCAAATTTTAATCTAAACGCTTAAAAATGTAATAATATTCAAAAAAAACTTGACCTTTTGAGGTCCGGTTTGCGACAAACGTTTGCTTGTACAATTACCTTTGCAAATAGGGATATCTTGACATATGCCCATCATGTTACCCTTGAACCACCCTCTACCCCACACAGCACAAGTACATCCCCAGGAGTTCCTAAACATATCCTTATGGGATATTGGAATATCCCGGGGAAATCCTTAATATCCCCAATATTCTCAAAAAGTCATCCCAGGGATCTCCTGGGGATATTGAATGTCCGCGCATATCCCGCGTTTTGGGATATCCTTTCGGGATATCCTTAGGATATTCAAATATCCCTATGGGATGTCGTTAAAAACTGGTCTAAAACTTGTAAATTGTAACTATTTTCATCAAAGTTTATAAATAAATGCATTTCTGCTAACGAACAAATTACAAAAATGAAAATAATTTGGAGCAAAAAGTATAAGCCCATGCCAGGATTTGAACCTGTGACCTCACACTCAATGACCTGACGCTCTAAACCTATTGAGCCAACTGACCTGTGCTCTGAGGTGTTATCATTTACTATTAAGTATTGAAACTTGACCTTCATTGGTGCACTTGGAAGTTTTGCGAGTCAAAGTAAAAAGTTAGCCTAAATTTGAAGTAACTTTACAAATTGACTATTTTCACATATTTAAAAATTTTGAAATAAAATAGCAAAACCTTTTGAATGTGAACTGTTATATGTAATTTGGATTGTATATTTTAACACAAAAAGATTATTAATTATACTTGATATATTTTAATTTGAGTAAAATCACTACATTTTATTTGATGTAGTTTGACCTTTTGAAAGTGCATTTGATGTAAAATAGATACCTATCCTGTGTACGTTATGGTGTGTAATGGTAAATCGAGATATCCCAGCGTAAACCCAAATATCCCCCAATATTTTCTAAGTCATTCCAAGGATATCCTAGGGATATTGCAAATCATACATGTACATGGACGTCCCAAAGAGGGAGTTTTGAAATTCTTTTCTTAGTCCATAGCCATGCTATAGATCATTATAAAGGTCTTAATAAGGAGAGTACATAGCCGAAAACCAGACCTCAAAAGGTCAAATATGTCGGAAGTTATTGCATTGCAAAGTTTTGATAATATTATTTTATTCTAAATTTTGAACGTATGACATTTTTCTCTCGACCGTTATATTGAGATCGGGTTTACGGCATTGTACTCTACATTTTAAGACCTTTAATTTTTCTGGAATGTATTCAAATTTAGTATGCTTAGTATCCAAATTTATTTTAACTCCTAAGAGACCAGCCCTCATTTTTGAGCATGATCCCCACATATGGGATTTCAGGGGACTTTTCGGAGGAAGGTCAGGGATGCCATAGAACACATTTCAAAAGAAATTAGCTCTCCAAAAATTATTTTATTTTTCCCGACTAATTTTACTACACTACTATAAGGGAATCAAACGAATTGTGAATCAATTGCCTGGTGAATCGGTTTTAATGGGTAATAATTGGAACACATAGATATAAATTCAAAGGCAAAAACACAACAAATAAATTTTATAGCTTCAATTAGAATTTTATTTTGAAAAATTTTTAAAAATCAATTGGTTGGATTATTATTTTCAAGTTATTGACATGTTTTACTAAAAATCTTAAAAAAAAGTTAATAAACTGACATGATCATTTCATCCCGCGTTGAAACAGTGACAAAGGACGATATGGAAATTCCTTTAATTTGAAACGTCAAGATTTCTAAATCGGTCTAGAAAAAATTAGGCCTAACTTAGTTCAGCTAGAGGGCAAAAAGATTAATTTTTGTTTTTACTATTTTAAAACAAGTTTAAATATCTTTCTAAACAGGCAGCCTTTAAATAGGTAGATAGGCCTTAGATGACTACAAATTTTAAGATAGGACTAAGGCCTAAATTGTCTCTGTCTCTTACAAGACCTGGAGATTAAGTTAACAAAATGGGTTGGATTTGACAGTACTGGCACAATCTTCCATAACAAGGGAAAAAGTTATCATTTGAAATTTTTTTTCTCAGCTTCAAATTCACTAGTTGGCCTAGGCCTAAATGTAATTTCAGAATGCAGCTCAAGTTAATGCAGATCTTAACAGAAGAAAGAGTTTTGGAGCATACTTTTTTACTACAGAGGTGTCAATTATAATTAATTTTCATATTTCAGAGAAGTCGCAAAAAATAAAATGTCAGAACGGTAACTTATAAACAAGTTATCAGTTATAATTATATTTCATAAGCTATTTATAAAACAACAAATATTCACAACTACAAATTAAATCAATATCACTTATTCTGTAAAATTCCTAACAAAAAAATCAGTTAAATTCAAGGAAGTAAGAATTATACTCCCCGTCGCAGCAGACCTGCGTACTCAGCGAATTTAGAAATTAGTAATATTAATTTTTACCAGATAAACTTGAAAACAAAATTTCATCACTTGCTCATAAATAGGGAAATAAATGTCTATTCTCCTTATGATATATATATATAGGAAAGAGCAACCCATATAGCACAAGTATGTCAATTTGATGTAAAATTGATGTAAAAGATGTCAATGTCATTGATATTGTTGATGTCATATTGACTTCAAATGTGATAAAAAACCGTCATTTTGATGTCAATGTGAAGTAAAAATGTCCCGATTTTTTATGTCAAATTGATGTCAGTAAATTGATGAACTATGACGTCAATTTTACATCACATTGATGTCAAACTGACGTCATATTGACAAACCAATCTTGTCAAAATTGATTCAAAATATCCCCAATAGCAAAACAAAAGTAATAAAATGGTAATTTTTAACCGATAAACAACTATAGAAGCGGCAAAAAGTTTATGCCTCTGGCAGGATTAGAACCCATGACCTTTAGATTCCCAAGCCGCGACCCTACCTACTACGCCACGCTACTTCGCCAGTTGATACTCAAGTTTCTTTGCGTTGATCAAATCAAACGCATTTCCCGAGGCCTATATATTTTTTTATGTCTCCCAAATAGGTCTTAAACTAGAGTTCCCTTACATGTTTGTTTCATGTGTAAATGTTTAACAAATTGCAGTTATCAAAATTGATGTAAAACTTTTGACTGTGTGATCAAATACTAATTTTTACATCAAAATGATGTCAAGTTTTTAACGAGTTCAATTGTTTAAAACAAATAATGATGTTCTCTTGTTGTAAAAGACTAAAGAAATGTTGTTTTTTTTTTAAATTTATTACACTAACTTTTAAATTTAAAAATGCAAAATTTTTACATCATTTTGACGTCAATACTTAATCTAATATTTTACTTTGACATCATTTTGACGACTTTGATCACTTTTTGACGTCAAATTGACAACCAACGTGTGTTATGTGGGAAGCAAGGTATGCTGCCATGGGGAACACTTAGAGTAGGTTTTTAGCATAAGCAAAATTTATTTAGACCATATTAAGGTATATTCTAAGTTTCATCTATGAACAAGTTTGTCTATATTAGGGGAGAGTAGGGTACGGTAATCGTGCGCGGCGGGTAATGGTGTGCATCGTAGTTTTTTATGAATGAAATAAGTTAAAAATCTCCAGTATGTGCTGGAGCCTAGCGGGGGACTCAACAACTAATACGAGACCTCATGTTTTCGCCACTGAAATTTTTAAGGTTATGAGAGACCAAAATCTAAAAGTCGTGTGTGTCATGTTATTTTTGCGCCTGAGAAAATAGTAAGGTTAGGGCAGATCTTTAGATAACTTAGTGCAGGTGTGCAGGAAGTATGGCATTACATCCAAAAACAAGATTACAGTTCCCGAATGTTTCGTAGTTTTATTGAAATGAGCGTGGTTTCTTCAGATTATTTCATTAGATGTTAATACTGTTGTAAACAAAATAATGTAATTAAACCATTTTAAAATAAATTGTATTTAAAATGTTCCCTGTAAGCTTAGTCATTTCAAAATACTAAGGCCTAAAACCACAAGGTAGCTCATCTCCAAAAGGGACTCTCGGACCCAGCCAAAGTGCATTTTTTTATACAATATTTCATGATAATACTGAATAAATTACCAAAGATATGAATATAGAAACATATGTATATTGTATCTGGTTTAACCACAGACGGCGGGCTGAGATATGGGCTGATCGGGGGGGGGGGGGGGGGGCTCACACCGGAACTCTGCCGCGGGCCCTAAAAATTCTCTTGGCGGCCCTGCTACCCCCTACTGTAAATAATCAATAGAGATAAAAAAATCAAATATGAATCAAAATTAAAAACGTTAGTTGTCTTTTCATAACACACATCACAGTCGAAAGTGACCACATATTATAAAAACAACACTTTAAACTAAACAATACTGTACTAGTAATTATTGATAGCCTAAATAAATTATTTTTACCCACAATCTTACACTGCAGAGTTTATTTTTCAATCCAACAAAAATGAATGATAAAAACAAATTACAAATTTAACAAATAAAAAAAATGGTTTGCTTAAAAATTAACAAAATATTTTTTTAAGATTTTCTTTTATAAAATAATAATTAAAACATTATAATAACAATGTCAGCACTTAACATTAACATGATGGCAACTGATATCATTAAACACAACTGGATGACACCAGCTGGAATCAGTGAACTTTAGTAACATCAGCTGAGATCACCTAAACAATTCACTTGACATCAGATGATACCAGTGAACCTTCAGAAACGTCAGCTGATATCATTTAAACAATTCACTTGATATCAGGTGACATCAACCAATGGTCAACAGATGTCAACTGACATCAGCTGATATTACTGAGGTGTCAACTGATATCAGTGATATCATTGAAACTCTTCACTGACATTTTCACTAGGGATATCACTCCATCTTTCAGTAACCGTCATTTTTCAATTTTTTCCAAATTTCTCCACGCTGTCCATAAAAGTCTTGTTTTTACTACCATTTCCATACTTATTGGAAATTTTTATGACATTTCTAGAAAACACAAAAGTGTCTTTACAAACAAGTGCAGTTTGTCTAACTTAATCCTTGCAAAATCTACCTAAAACAAAAGTTTGAAGATGAAGATTGAAAGTTTGAAGAAAGTTTTTTTATTCGTCAAAACACAAACTGTTATTTCACCAAAACTTCCCCACATTCTTAGCTTAGAAATTATATACAAGAAGTGACCTTAACCATTCGTCTAATGGGCAGGCATTGGTGTTAAACATATTTATTGACCTGTTTTTTTCATGAAATACCCAGCATACCAATAGAAATTGATAGCTTTATATAACTTCCTTGAAGGGTCGTCCCCAAGTAAGCTTTAAAGAAAAACTTCATTGGTTTTTTTCACATCATACATAACATTAAACACCTTAAAATTTAGTGCAGTATGTCACAAACCAAATCTATCGAATTCATCGAATTTATCGGAAGATATTGCATTGAGTTTGTGTTAAATGATTTTAATTGAAAGTTTGATTTGATTGCCATTTTCGCCTTTTGGTCAACCATTTGAAGTGTAGTTTGCGGTATTAGCATCTACTACCAATTAAGGCCTTTAATTTAATGTACATATCAACCTATTCAACATAAATGCTAAAAATAAAAAAATCCAAGATGATGACGTTTTTTGAAAAGTACCACTTTTTTGGTCAAGCACCCAGAAAGTTTTTCTTGATTACTTGACCCTAAGGAACAACTTTCAACAGGGTGCTTCTCTGGTAAATGAATGACATACAGGACCCCCTTCAGCAAATCTTATACTATAAAACAAGCAATGTGTTGTACGGGCAAAATTTTATTTCGCTCCAAGGATTTTTGATTTTTTGGTTGAATATGGGAGTTTTTCGCCAGAAATCGATTGGAGCTGGCCTCATGTCTGGGAAAAATCCGGTTTTCGTTCTAGAGTCCTTTAAAGTTTTCATGTTATCCTTATGGGGATTTTATTAATTGAACAAAAATCAGCTGATAACTATAGATATAAACCAATGTGTTACATCTTTAACCTGTAGTTTAAGAAAATTATACCAAAGTGCAGCACCCTTCGGCTTGGGGAGTGAGCAAAGCGAACGAGCTCGTCTTTAAAATGAAATCCCTCCAAAACTAAATATATAACCTTTTCTACTGCACAGGGTAGAGCTTCTGTTCCCTTAAATATTTTCTTTAATAAACATTCATTAGAGGATGTCGATAAATCCAAATTTTTAGGTTTAACTATTGATAAATATTTAAATTGGAATTCACATGTTTATAATGTAACTAAAAAGGTATCATCAGGTCTCGTCAGGCCCGGCGACAGGATTCTCGGGCCCCTGTGCAATTATGAAGCCCGGGCCCTAGATTCAGGCAACCAACCTACCTACCTTGGAAATTCACTTCCCTTCAACACATCGAAACCACATATTGGATATATGTTAACATTGCAAGCAATATTTTAACCCAAACTTACCATTGTTACCTAACTTAGTTGTTATTAAATTATATACTTTGCTTCCAAAATAAATATTATGCCAAAGCCATGATCTTTAATTTTTTGTATTTATTTATATATTAGTAAATAAATATTAGTAAATAAAAAAAAATGGAGGTTCAGCGATTAAAATTTTCTTATTACAACGCAGTATGGGTTTTATAAAAAAACTTATAATAGCATAAAATAGTATAAAAATTATTAGAGAATTATTAGGCTTATGTTCATTCTAACATCACACATCATCATAATACAGTATAACTTTTCTAGCCGTGGCGAGGTCTTGTTCTAGCCTTCTTCCTTGCAAAGTGGGAACGGGGCATACGAAAACTACGCTAGTTTTCATAGGCCCAGAGTCACGCCGCACCTGCGCGGGGCCCGTGAGTGCGTGTGTGCGACCAGCGCTAGGCAGGCACAACGGTTCTTGTTCGAGGGAATTTCTCACAGTATCAACACCAACCTCAGTGTTTCAATTATTTGTTTAAAATGAACCTAAACTAATCGTTCTCTGCTCATTTACTAAAGAGAAGCCGTAAAACATTAGAACTTAATCTATCATTTTATCTTTTAACAATGAGTGTTCATTTTTTGATGTTTTTAATCTACAAAATGTTTTTCGTCAGCCCGGGCCCCCTGTGAGCCCGGGCCCCTATGCATTTGCCCCCTCTGCCCCCCCTTGTCGCCGGCCCTGGGTCTCGTTCTTAAAAAAAATGAAAATTTCAGTTATTTACAAACTTAAAAAATATTACTATGCTTTAATACAATCACATATAATTCATGGGATTGGTGTATAGTATGTGGTTGGTAGTACTACTAATGAAACTCTAAATAAAATTCTTATTTTGCAAAAAAAATCAATAAGGATTATTTTGGGGCTAAAATATGGAAAGATTCTGTAAAGCAGAAATTTGTTGAACTGGGTTTTATGACAGTATTTAGTTTATACAGGTGATTCAGACCACCCGTCCACTATTTATAGCAGGAGAACGGTTTGAGATAAAATCATGAAATAAAGTTTTTCCCACTAAATCGCATATGGGCTTTCCAATATATTTTCATATTATTCCAATTATTATTATTCATATTATTCATATTATTTCATATTATTCAAAATATTTTCATCAATGCCAGTATACAGGGTGTTCCAAAACTGGAGGTCACGGGTTCGAATCTCAAAATTTTCTTAGATAAACATGCAGATATTTTTACGAAAGTTTGATTTGATTGCCATTTTCGCCTTTTGGTCAACCATTTGAAGTGTAGTTTGCGGTATTAGCATCTACTACCAATTAAGGCCTTTAATTTAATGTACATATCAACCTATTCAACATAAATTCTAAAAATAAAAAAATCCAAGATGATGACGTTTTTTGAAAGTACCACTTTTTTGGTCAAGCACCCAGAAAGTTTTTCTTGATTACTTGACCCTAAAGAACAACTTTCAACAGGGTGCTTCTCTGGTAAATGAATGACATACAGGACCCCCTTCCAGGGTTGCCAAATAGAGCCCCACAAAATAAGGGACAGTTTTGTAATCAAGCCTATATTACAAAATAAGCATGAGTCCAAAATAGTGATTTAAAATTAATAATGATTCGATAATATTGATGATCTTCTACATATTAATAGACAAGCATCTTTCTTTTCCTCATTTTTTTCTCAGGTTTTGTACAACTTAGAAAAAATCCACGCATACCGTTAGAAAGGTAGTGTCCCGTAGATGAGCAGAATCCCATTATAATTTACATCGGCCCTCAGGGTTCCGCCTTACAGGTTTTCAAAGTTTCAATGTTGATCTTATTGAAGAAGGTTAGTTGATTAAATCATTAGACAGCTGATAACAAATTCTATCAAATCAAGAAGAACAGATGTTACAGTTATGAACATTTTAAATATAATATGATCAAATTGAACTGAGTTTCTGGTTGAATTATGACCAGTGGGCAAGCCCTGGTATTGAATTATTCCGTCCGTCAAATCATTTAATGTGATTTAAATAGGCTACTATTTTAGTCCCGTCCATGGGCATTTTGGAAAGATAGTTTTAAAAATAGAAAATATTTTTTTTAATCCCCGGTAGGCCTCCCTATTTAAATAACAACACTAGCACTTGATACTAAATGAAAGAACATTTTTACTAATTGTTTTATTCTATTGCCAAAATTTTACATTATTAATATCCATTACTGAAGTAAATTAATACAATAAACAGCAATTTTCAATCTCGTTGGTAAAAGCCAAATTATTGAAATCTTTTAACATTTAACGTTAATTTCCCACTCTTCATATTTTAAATTCGTTGTATTTTTAAAACAAAGTTTTATTAAAAAAATATATAAAACACAATCACATCACATCTCGGCGAGGCCCGAGATGAGCAGATGGAAGTTTTTCTGAGACTTCAACCATAAGAAGGTCCTGAAAAATTACTATTTTATACAATGATACAATGATAACAACGGCTTACACTTGTCATGGCACGATGGCAGTCGGTACTGTTTTTATGCACGATAATCAAGAGTTTTGTAATAATTTTGAGGTTGGATTATAAATCGCATCTTGACTTAATTTGTCCTGACTAATGTTCTTGATTTCGGCCAAATACTGGACATTAACCGTCCCGGATGACTTCCCTCCGGGACGCGGGTCAAATTTACTAAATAAGGGACTCTCCCTTAAAATCCGGGACGTTTGGCAACCCTGCCCCCTTCAGCAAATCTTATACTATAAAACAAGCAATGTGTTGTACGGGCAAAATTTTATTTCGCTCCAAGGATTTTTGATTTTTTGGTTGAATATGGGAGATTCGCCAGAAATCGATTGGAGCTGGCCTCATGTCTGGGAAAAATCCGGTTTTCGTTCTAGAGTCCTTCAAAGTTTTCATGTTATCCTTATGGGGATTTTATTAATTGAACAAAAATCAGCTGATAACTATAGATATAAACCAATGTGTTACATCTTTAACCTGTAGTTTAAGAAAATTATACCAAAGTGCAGCACCCTTCGGCTTGGGGAGTGAGCAAAGCGAACGAGCTCGTCTTTAAATGGAAATCCCTCCAAAACTAAATATATAACCTTTTCTACTGCACAGGGTAGAGCTTCTGTTCCCTTAAATATTTTCTTTAATAAACATTTATTAGAGGATGTCGATAAATCCAAATTTTTAGGTTTAACTATCTATATATATAATTCTGTAAGCGATATTTCTTGAGCAAAATTGTGAGCGTTATACAGATCGCAGAAATATGGGAGGGGGTCTCAAATTAAAGGTCTCGGTCCCATGCACGAGGGAAAACTATTGGCGTGTCCATAATTTTAACAGAAAATGAGTAATCACGTAAAACGTCCTCCATAAGAAAAGCATGGGATTCGAAAAATGTCTGCTTTTGTATACATTAGAACATGTGTTATGGTTTAATTTCAAAATGAGACACAGATGATAACATTGAGTGAAGATAATAAAATAATTCACACCAAGAGAAGCAATCTACATATATATCATTCTGTAAGCGTAATTTCTGGGGCGAAATTGTGAGCGTTTTACAAATCGCAGGAAGATGTTAGAGGTATCAAATTAAATGTTTCGATCCCATAAAGCGTGTCCATAAAGTTACAAGGACATGAGAAATATAATAAAACGTATTCCTTAAGAATAGTATGGGGATTAAAAAATGTCTTCTTTGTGTACATTGAAACATATGTTTTGGCTTTATTTTAAAACGAAAGACAGATGATAATATTGAGTAAAGAACTATTCATAGCCAAATAACAAAAATTAACCCTAGAGTGATTGCTATAATAAGACGGTTTGTGGTTTTGAGCGACTAAAATTCTACTAGGAGAGTGTTAACCTTACATACTATTATAAGTTGACTGCTGATTTTTACTGTTGTTACCATGATTTAAATTGTAAAAACAACTGAGCGTGTATGCAAATCATAAAATGCGTTCTGATCGTGATAGAGATGCAATAGGCAATTATTTGTGGTTTGAGAAGCAACTACATTATTTCCATTAAAACATGTTTTCGTATTATTTTAAGACGAAAAGTATCAAATGATTATATTGAATAACGATGACACAGTAATTGATACTTAAAGGGTATCAGTCAGTAAAGTTTTGTTATTCTGTTAGCTGAATTTTCCCAGAAACCTTTAAGTCATTTCATAGATTGTAGGATTATAGAAGACGAGTTAAAATCAAAGAAGTATGTCCTACATACTAGAGGAAAATGCAGCAGGTAAAAAACTTCACAACAAAATGGTAAATATATAAGAATGATTATTTTCTGAAAGGTTCTCCTTAAAGATTCTCCATGTAGTGATTAAAAAAAATCTGCTTTGTTTACTCAAAATCAAGAGTTTTGATTAGGAGGGACGAGTATTGACAGCAAGTGAAGATGCACTTTGGGGTGCTGTGTTTAAATTTGGTGACTAAAACATAAAAAAATCTGACAGGAGCTAAAAAAATCAATTTACTTTTAGGACAAACTAGACAAAGAAATGGGTATGATACAAAGTATTGCAAGTTTATTACCTCTAAAATGCGTGCTGAACTTCCGTCATGTTTTTTTTTATCTTTTTTATTGCCGCTTTTCTGCGTTATACTAAAAAGCTGTCATAGCTCAATTAAATGACTATGATTTCTTTCAAAACTTATTTTTCATAGATCGATATAAGTTTAACAACAGACAAAATAGAACATTTACAAACGGGTGACCTAATAGTACAGGATTGATAAGAGTACTTGGTGAATGGTCTGTTCGAATGGTATTGTTAAAATATAATACACAGCAAATTAAAATAGAATTTTCTGGAAACCGTCGTAGTGGAATAAATGGTAATACGCTATGGTTCATGCTATTTTAATTTTATGAATAGGGGCTTTTGCCCCTATGAGCCACTAGTTGATAAATATTTAAATTGGAATTCACATGTTTATAATGTAACTAAAAAGGTATCTTCAGGTCTCGTTCTTAAAAAAATGAAAATTTCAGTTATTTACAAACTTAAAAAATATTTACTATGCTTTAATACAATCACATATAATTCATGGGATTGGTGTATATGGTAGTACTACTAATGAAACTCTAAATAAAATTCTTATTTTGCAAAAAAAATCAATAAGGATTATTTTGGGGCTAAAATATGGAAAGATTCTGTAAAGCAGAAATTTGTTGAACTGGGTTTTATGACAGTATTTAGTTTATACAGGGTGATTCAGACCACCCGTCCACTATTTATAGCAGGAGAACGGTTTGAGATAAAATCATGAAATAAAGTTTTTTCCCACTAAATCGCATATGGGCTTTCCAATAAAAATATTTTCATCAATGCCAGTATACAGGGTGTTCCAAAACTGGAGGTCACGGGTTCGAATCTCAAAATTTTCTTAGATAAACATGCAGATATTTTTACATAATTTTAAACGTATTAGTCAAAGGAGCATTTTTGGGAAAACAGAATGAATTTATCTTTTTCCGTTTCTAAATGGCGGCCATTTTTGTGCGAAAAATCAATATTTACGGAAAACCCTGTAGTTCTTGTATTATTTGCCATGGATGACTCCTGATTAAAAATACTTATTTGAAATGAGCTAAGCTTTGCAATGATATGTCACAAGACCACATTTATTAAAAAACTAAAATTCCCAAAATTTAGTAATTTTGAAATTTTAACTTAAACAAAACTCAAAAATTCCAAATGTAAACATATGTCATATTGTATATCATCTTAAAGCTCTCGTTGAACTGAGCAACTTTGTAATTTACACTATTATTGTATCTCTTGTGGTTTTGTAGTAATAACGTAAAAATATCATTTTTCCATATGATTTGCATGTTAATTGTTCAGGACTTTTTAGTATGGAAGTCCATCTTTGATTGTTGCCATTAACATTAATTTAACATGCAAGTTATATGGGAAAAATGCATTTTTACGTTATTACTACAAAACCACAAGAGATACGATGATAGTGTAAATTACAAAGTTGCTCAGTTCAACGAGAGCTTTAAGATGATATACAATATGACATATGTTTACATTTGGAATTTTTGAGTTTTGTTTAAGTTAAAATTTTCAAAATTACTAAATTTTGGAAATTTTAGTTTTTTAATAAATGTGGTCTTGTGACATATCATTGCAAAGCTTAGCTCATTTCAAATAAGTATTTTTTAATCAGGAGTCATCCAAGGCAAATAATACAAGAACTACAGGGTATTCCGTAAATATTGATTTTTCGCACAAAAATGGCCGCCATTTAGAAACGGAAAAAGATAAATTCATTCTGTTTTCACAAAAATGCTCCTTTGACTAATACGTTTAAAATTATGTAAAAATATCTGCATGTTTATCTAAGAAAATTTTGAGATTCGAACCCGTGACCTCCAGTTTTGGAACACCCTGTATACTGGCATTGATGAAAATATTTTTATTGGAAAGCCCATATGCGATTTAGTGGGAAAAAACTTTATTTCATGATTTTATCTCAAACCGTTCTCCTGCTATAAATAGTGGACGGGTGGTCTGAATCACCCTGTATATCTTTGAAATAATTTTGTTTATAGAAAATAATGCTTTCCAAATTGAAATTTTAGGTCAAAATCATACTTAAAATACTGGACATAGCCTAAATCTAATTTTGCACTGTAACATCACAGTCTAAAATACTTTGAAAAAACCTTCCTATGCCTGTATCATAAGTACAGTATTATAATTTCCTTTTCTACTGATTTAAATCAATCACCGATTTCACTTTGTTTAAAAAAAAAAGCTGAAAGAATTCTTAATTGGCTAACCATTATACTCCTTTGATGAATTTTTTTTAATAATATTGTTTTCTATCGGTATTTCTTTTTTGCATTGTGGGTAGCCCTGATGTACACTCCAGAGCCACATTCAAGCATGTTACATGTATGTCTGTGTAAAGTAGAATAACTATTGTATATATTATGAATGAATTATGTTGACGCCATTCTTGTATACTCTGTATATATATGAATAAAGAAATTTTGAATCTTGAATCTTGAAGAGGCGAGGTGAGCGGACCGAGCGAACGAGCTTTGTGTGAGAACGAAAGTAATAATTTTACTGAGTTTAAGCTCGGCCCCCCTGGTATGGACTTTTAAGCATCATTTTAACTTTTTAGGACCTTTTATTTTTAATAAACTTCCAATAGAAATAAAAAATTGTGTCTCTTTAAAGTGTTTTCTAAAAAAAGTAAAATGTTGGTTGTTTAATATAAATGACACTTGGTTATTAAGAAATATTTTACAGTGATTAAATTAAGGTGACATTAAGTTTATATTGTTATGTTCTTATTTTTATGATCTTTAGTCAAACTCATAATGTTGTTTGTATTGCTTTATCCCTTTCAGTCACAAATTATCTACTTTCAATAGAGTGCAGCGGTTAGGTGCTGCGCTCTCGTAGTGAGCTCACTTACCAACGGCCTATAGTTTTTCCTGCCACGGTCGCACCCCGTTCATAACCTTAATTCTCGTGACTATTCTGCCAGTCGTGATAGCTGAGATGGCTAAGGCGTTGGCATCTTTGGCCAGGATGTCTACGTCGGCGTGGGTTCGAATCCGCTCACGACCAAAGCTGACCTGGTGGTGCAACTCTTAAAAGGGGTTAGCCGATCGGTGGCAAAGTTGGTGGGTGGTCCTACGTTAAATAAATGGTGGCAGGCTTGCGTGGAAGTTGATCCTTTGAGAGTTGCACCTTGGTCAACACAAAATTTTGCTACTTTTTACTTACATTTACTGTGTGTGTGCCATTACGGCATTGAATTATGCAAGATAATATATATTTTAACTCCAAGATGCCAATAAAATTGTTTCTGCTTTCACTTATATTCATTTTATTAAATCAATTAATTAATAGTCCTTTACACAGGACACGGTGACTGGAAGGGTTAAAGCTTAATATTTCCCATCAAGTAAAAGATTGTTTAGGTAATCGCTACAGGCAGCGGAAATAATTAATGATAAGAAAACTGGAAGGCTGATAAGACTTCGCATTATTGTTAGTTGATAAGTAATATGTTCACTGGCCACAGTTACTGGATATGGTGGCCAGTTAATTTCACAGCTATTAACAAGTTTGTATTTTTGTTTTAATTTCGGGAAATAAATTCATTATTTCATTCCGCATACTAACAGTTCACACCTAATTAAAGGTTTCACTTGTACTTTAGCAGTCAAATGTTGGTTAGTAATAATTTTCATAAAAAATAAATAAAAATAAAACACTGCAAGCTACAAAAAAAAACCACTTACAATTGCAGGGTTGCCACGGAATTTTTTGGGCCTTTTTTCTGACTTTTACTGACCAATCAACAACTTTTTGGACTTTGCAACAAAACTAATTTATTGAATCAAATAGTGGAATAGTTAAACTACGTAACAAAGTTTTAGTTAAACTAACTAAATTCTAAGGTAAAATGATTTAACAAAATAATTTTGTTAGATTCAACCAAACAGTTTTCTTTGTGAAGGTTTTATTGGTTTCCCATCAGAATAACATGGAAAACTTGTATTTTTTATTTTTCTCTGTAACCAGTGAAGCTAAGTGAGTGATTCAAAATACTAAATTATTTTTAATGTTCTTTTGACTGGTCTCTTAAAAAAATGATGAATTGAAAAAATTAAGGGCGAAGAATACAAAAAACTCCCATTTTGACCCTTCTGAAACCCCTGTTTTGATTGTACGATCAACCTATTTTCGAACTTAACTTTAAGAACACTGTCCTAAACCTTCAAAATCAAAAGATTCTTTCAAAAGTTTTGTGTACCAAAGTATCATAGAGTCTAGCATAAGTGAGTCATAGCTTTACTGTGACTTTTCAAAACAAGCAAAAATACGATTTTATTCTTTTAGTAAAACTGAGTTATTGTTACAGATTTTTTACTTTTGCTACCATAGCGTTACTGCAGCTTTTCAAACCAAGCAAAAATAAGATTTTATTCTTCCAGTAAAACTGAGTTTTCATTACAAACTTTTGCTATTACTTCTATGATCTTTACTTTTGCTTCGTGAAACAAACACACTCAATTATTAATATACTTTGGTTATATATTTTACTAAAGGATTTTATTCTTTCAGTAAAACTGAATTTTCATTACATACTTTTAACATAATTGAGTATGTTTGTTTCACAAAGCAAAAGTAAATATCATAGGAGTGATAGCAAAATACTTTTCTTAAATTTTCTATAAATAAATTATAAGTTACCATAAAATTATATATAGGAAAGGGTATTAAAAGACACAATTCAGGTTTTAATATATGTATATATTTTTCAATAGTAGACACAAAAGTATCTGGGATCGGCTATTTATAAGCTGCGAGTATTTAGGTATAAAAATATACACAACATAAAATTACAATAATTAATATCTGAATCACAATAAAATTACGCGACTCTATTAAAAATAGGAATCAACATAATAAGTACAAATGTTAATATACTAATCATATATACAAAATTATTATACAATTTTTCAATCAAACAGAAGAAGTAAGAACTGGCAAAATGTTGTCATGAAATTAAAAAATGACAAAAATTGTCTAGTATTAAAACTTTTAAAGTAACATTGTAATAATAAGATATTATAATACTGTTACTACTCGTACTTAAGAAAATTGTTAATGGAAAGAGTATAAACAAACTTCTGTACATAACAAGCAAAAAATACAACCTTATTTAGTCTAAAGTTGCAGATTTAAAATGTCATATATTTTAGAGATACACGGGATCAAGTTTAGTATTTTTTTCCATTAAAAAAAAGGCAGTGATAAACTAAACAAGACAAAAAGGAACATAAACCTTTGAGTATTCTTAGTTGTTCAACAATATTCAAAATAAACCAATAACAATAAAACATAGGCTATTAAAAAATTGAGTTAACTATATAGGTTATGATTTCAAAAGGATCTAATACAGTAGTAAGAAAATCGTTGAAGGGTAAGTGAGCATTGAAAATATGATAGATAATAACCCGTTTTTTAAAGCTGTGTTCATAAAATGAAATGGTTGCAGAACAATCTTATAATGTTTCTGAATTTCCCACAAAAGTGTTTTCAATGAAATATATGAAAATTTTAAAAATAATTTACAGTGATTTCAAGAGTTAATTTGTAGTACACTAAAATGTGTTTAAGCAATAACTTAGTTAAAAAATTGCTTTTGTAAATAGGCCTAGAGTAGAAACCACAACTAGAAATATTCCTTTAACCCTCCATCAGGACTCTCAGCACCGAATTAACAAATGAATTATAACTATACAAACGATGGAATAAAAAATAAACAGTATCACAAAACTGACAAATATTTTCTCCCAACAATATAAAAAGGTGTTAAAAGCCTCCAAACATTATTATCTTCATGGATCAGTAGGATAACTACCAACTGAGCAGCACGAGTTTAACTCTACGCGCATCTATGACTTTCAACAACGTACTGGGTTTACAGCTAAACAAAAAATTGTGAATTTTCTCTCCAAACACTTGAAGTAGAGCGATAATTTAAAATACTGGATTATTTAGTTTTTTGAGCTTGTCTTGATGGTGACAAGAAAATTTATTTCAAGCCAAAAGTTTTTTGAAAATTATAAAAATAGAGTTTTTTAACACTTCTTGCTCTATTACTTCTGAATGGGAATTTTCTCGGAAATTCGATGGAGTTATTTTATTCAGAATTTTATTCTTAATAAACCCAAACAATTTTATCCAAATTTTTACAGACAAGTTTGATACATTTTGATTTTTACTATTTTTTGAGGTTTTTTAGGGGTAAACTATCCTTAAAAATAAACACTTCGAAAAAAATTCAAAAACACCTGAAAGTATTGAGGATTTAGACCTACTACATATCAAATTTCATCAAAATCGGACCATTGGGACATTCTCTACCTCTTTTAACATCCAGACACACACACACACACACAAACATTACTCTAAAAACCACTTTTTTCAACTCAGGGGGTACCAAAACAATAAATTCACCAACAACTCAAATTTAAAAATTTTGACGAAAACAATACTTACTTTATATAGGCCTACTAAAGCACCTTATAAACAGGGAAAGTAGAGAAGGCAAGTTGTCTGCAAGTATACTGTCCGATATGACACTTGCCGACTGTTTACCTAAATTAAAGGAGAAAGTACCTCTATAGACAAGGAAAGTTTGCAGTAAGTGCAACAGGCAAGTACTTGCAGCCAGCAACTTACTTGCCTTCTTTACTTTCCCCGTATATAAGCCCCTTAAGGTATAGGGGGAGAAAGTAGCGTCTTCTCCTTGCGCCCGATATTCTACATAAAATAATTATTTTAGTCAAAATTGTTTATTAAGTTTGTGTATTGATTTTTAATAACCTTTAAACCACAATTAGATGTATTATTATTTCATAATTGGTATTATAGAATGCATTTTTCTCTCAAAACATAATTTTTATCAACTAACTGATGTAAATTTTAAAATTTTACCTGGTGGGTTATGAGGAATGAAAGGAAGAATTAATTTTATATTGCATAAAAAAAGCAAAGGCAATAAGACTAAATTCAAATAATTAATGAAACTATTTCAAGTTACAATTTGTTCTACATAACACGGAATTTACAATTTTACAATGATTTTCATGTGGTATTTAATTTATAATTAACATATGTTATATTATTCTTATTTCAATTTAAAAAAATTCCAGCTTAATCATTGAATTCTTATAGCACATCAATTTTATCAAAAATATTACTTACATAAAAGGTTATAGCATCCTGTATTTTTTATACATATAAAAATACATGAAAAATAATCCTATTTAATTTTAAAATGTGTGTAGGCCTGTATGAAAATCTCTTACAAAAGAATATTTTTCCTTTTTCCAATAGCGGAGATAACCTCCGCTTGTGCCCAATGATGTTTCAAATAAACTGTATCAGATAACTGACACATACTCTCTCCCAAAAATATAAAAAAAGGTGTTAAAAATCTAAAAATGAATGCCTTGATAGCCAATGACGGCTATCTACCAGCTAAGCAGCACAAGTTTGACTCTACACGCTTGTGTGACTTTCGACAACGTACTGCGTTTACCGCTAAACGAAAAATTGAATTTTATCCGCCCAATAACTTGACATAGAGCAATAATTAAAAATACTACTAGATGATTTTTTTTAGCTTGATTTAATGGTAATAAGTAAAATTTATTTCAAGCTAACAGCTACTTTGAAAATCCAAAAAATTGATTTTTTGAAACACTTTTTGCTTTATAACTTTTGAACGCGCATTTTCGCGGAGATGCAGGTGGTGTTATTTCATTCAGCATTTTAATCTTAATAAACCACAAAATTTTGATCACAATCCTTAGAGCCGTTTTTGAGAAATATTAATATGTCACGATTTTTTTTAGGGTTTTGAGGGGTAAACTATCCTTGAAGATAAAAAATTAAAAAAATAAAAGAATCACTTGGAATTATTGTGAATTTAGACCTTTATACCAAATTTCATTAAAATCAGACCATTGGGGTATTCTCTAGCTCTGTTTACATCCAGATACACAGACGGACACACACACATACACAGACATCTCTCTGAAACAACTTTTTTGGACTCAGGGGGCACTAAAACGAATAAATCCAACTCAAATTAAAAAATTTTGACAAAAACAATATTTTCTCCATATACTATGATATCAGGGAGAAAGTATAGAGGGAGAAAGTAATTATAGTGCTCGATGGAGAGTTAATAAAACTTTATATCCTATAAAATATGATAAATCCTTCTCATCGGGTATAATTTGGACATTTGTAAAACGTTGTGGTAGATGTAAAAATGATTACATTATCCATAGTTTTCCGATATAAAAAGTATTTACAGCTGTAGGCCTAAAAAATTCTCCCCACTTTATTTTGTCAATGTGAATCATTTTAACCATACGGTTTGCACCAAACAATGATTATGGTGCAGTTCAGTCTGAATTTTTCAATGCTCATCCTTGATTAAGTTGATACAGATAATTGAAACACTATTTAAGATTCACAACTTTTAAAATTTAAATTATAAGAACTCAAACATTGTGATTAATTCCACTAATTACAATTCAGTTTTAGCCATGTAGTTAGAAATACTTTTACAAATTATTAATAAATTATTGTGTGGATTAAGAATTCTGCTATGGTAGAACAAATATTACAAATATGCGCCTACTTTGCCCTTAAAAAAACTTAGACTAACATTTTCACAAAAAAGTATTAATTTATAAGGAACATGTTTAATAAAGGAATAACATTTATCAAATCAACTCACCATCAAAGGAAAGCGTAATTCATATCAGTCATGTTAAGCAATTAAGAGATGTGGGGAAAATGTCTTCATAAAAATCTATTTCAAATGTGTAGACCCTGTAAACTCTTTAATCACAAAAGCATTATTACCACACGTAAAAATGTGATTTTAAAATTTAAAGAAATTTATGCAAACCCATGATTAAGAGCTTTTTACTTGCAATAACATTATCTTGACTTTAACCTTGGTATTAATACCCTTCCCTAATAAAACTGTAGATATTCACATAAGGACTAAACATTATCTTATCCAACATGTAACAACATATTTTAGAAAATTATTTATGAAATTAAAAAGTTTAAAGAATAACTTGTAAGAGAGAGTTTTATAAATCATACAAAAAATAAAAAAACTTGGTGCTTATTTGAAAATAAGAATAATGTTAATTAAAGTTCTTAGAAAGCCTCGAGTAGAACAAAGCAACCAGGAAACTACTTTTAAGTCTTTATTGAAAGATTAGTTTAGGAAAACAATAAATATTTTAAATACGATTGCAAAAATAGATCAAGGCACAGCACTTGAATCAAATAATTTTTTAAAGTTTAACTAATTTGAAATTAATTTCAATGGCAAAGGGTTGAAAACCTTTCAAAATTTACCTTTTACTTTACCTTATGGAAGGTTAATTACATGAAGTTAAATTATTTTTGTGGTACTGGTACTGGTAGTGATAAAAAACAAAAAATGCAATGAGGCAGAAAAATCCTTGCTGTACACTATATTATCTTGTTAAGTTTGATCAAAGAGTGGATTAAGCGATAATAAACTATTATTTTTTTAGGCCTAACTCTCAAAACTTATCAGTGAAAAAGTCTTTTAAAAATACACAGTATTGCTAACAATATTTAAGTTATTGCTTTACATTCACGGCCCTTTAAATAATATTTTAGCTTCACAAGTTAACATTAAGTTGAAATCACCTCTTATCGCCTACTGAAGATTCTGCTACAAAAATTTTAAAAAAATTATAAGTTATATTTTTGTTCCTCCTAAATTTTAATTAACTTAAATGATAGAAAAAAATTAAGTACATGATTATAACTCAGATTCAAAAAATAAATTTGGGAGGCTGTTACAGTACGGTAATGTATTACCGTTGGCCTATTTAATTTGTCAATGAAAGATTGTTAGGCCTTCTTGCACATTTTAAATGATATACAAAGTACACTCAGCGTACTTGTACTCGTACACAATTAACATTACTAAATACTTCACTTATAACTACTTTTTAAAGCTCAACCAATAATGTTATCAATAGTAACGCATCTTAATTTTATCCAGTTAATAATTATGTCATTTTGAATTTAATGACAAAAAAATACTAATTTGGGTGTTAGGAATAATATGCCATATATTGGTGCTTAGAGGAACATTTTCATCCTAATTATAGACACTGGCTTACATAGTGCAACAGGACTTATTTAAACAAATGTACTCAATTTGAACCGCCAGAAAACCCTTAAATAACTATAATTGCTTTAAAAATCTTTAAAAAATCTTCTCAAAACAGTAACATTAAAGTATTGACAGTTAACAATTCTAAGTGTATAGTTGTAATTTTTGTTTCTGAATAAAATGCATAGCCTAGGTCTAATTAAGAAAACATACTTAGGCCAAAATAAAACTCAAGAAAAATATAAGAGAGCTTGGACTACCTTTTACCAAGGAAAATGTATTGTACCGAACTTAATTAAATTAGGCATGTAAAAAAAAGAAGAAGTTTAATTTGTTAACCTGTCCATTAGCAAATCCAACCAGTTACACTAATTTGCATTTAAAAAGAGTATGGCATTTATCTTTGTAGATAAAAGTTTTTAGCTACAAAAGAAAATTTAATAAAAATTATTTACCTAATTTACTTTAAGGCTGGCAAATAAGACTTTATTTATCATTAGGCAAATTACATGCATTGACAGGTTGATTATAACATCAAGTTATTATGACCCACACACCGTTATCATTACCCTATAACGAATAATATTTTTGCAGATAAACTTTTCAAGTGAATTTAATTCCTTCTTCTTAGTGGCACATTTACAATTTCTTTGCCAATAAGTTTATACCTACTAAGATATGGTACCACAGTGTTTTAGAACTGTCACATTAAATCTAACCACCACGCTCTGGGAAAATAAAATTTACCATATCTTGCAGTGTTAATTACAATCAAATAGGCCAAAAATAATCCAAGCTCTAAGTAAGTTATGGATCAAGTGCTCTATTTGAGGTTAAAGGTTTAAAATGTACATAGAAGCAATGTTCAAGATTATCCTTAACTTAAAAAAAATACATCTTAATTAAACCGTTGGGTGCAATGTTTACAATTTTTAAAGCTTACTGTAGGCCTATGACTAAATTAATTTCACGGGTGAAATTTATAAACCCATCAACTAATCTGGTCTTTTAATGATTGCAAAATTATTTTGGTAAATCGTGTTTGCCAGTCCTTTTTTAAGCAAAATAATAAATATTAAACAGAAAACTATACAATTGGTACAAATTTTAATATTTGTTAGGTTACCGTATTTTAAAAACTTAAGAAATTTAACTTTTTAGCATGGTAAGTTGTAAGAAATTTTAAAGATGAGATAAACTTTCAAAAAGATTTGAAATTGAGATTCAGAACTATGATTTAGTAGACAAAAAGCCATCACTGATATAATAAAATACTGCAAGCAGCAGATAATGCGAATTTGAACTCTTTAAAACTAACAGATTTAAAAGTGTGATTTGTATTTTTGGCCCAAACTATTATATTTTCAAATAATTTTAGTCCTAAGGTAAAATATTAGATTATAATTGTTATGAAAAGTTAAGTTGTTTAATAAAGGCTCTGCATGGTGAATAAAAAGTAACATTTAATTAGGACAGCGAATGATGAGGCCCAACCTACGGTACGTACAGTATGTCTAGCGTATGACAAATTTATATTACACAGGCTAGGCCTAAGTTAAAGGTTAGAAATTCTGAAACCAAAATAAAGTTCCATAGTCTAACCTACTATTTGTTCAGTTTATACTCCATTGTTAACTTAGTTTTCACCAACTGTTACAGGCCTATTAGGCTATACCTATGTATTTAAGTTCAAATCTGCTAAGATCTCAAATCCTATGTATCAAAATAACGTTTTCACTATACCCCGTTCAAAATAAATGTGCGGTCGAAAGACAACATTTTATTTCCCACTATAAGGGAAATCCCCTAAATACCTTTCCTAATTCCCCGATTTTCTTAAAAATTATATGTTATTTTAATTTCGCTCTTGAAATTCAGAGTAGAAAATAGCGCTGATGAACATGTTACTTCACCTCGTCGCCGTTGCAAGCGCTTCTTTTTACATCTTAAACGTCAAAATAAGAATATTTGTTTACGAAAAAGCAAAACATTGGCATAAAGTGACATAGGCTAAGATACTAAACAGCTGTACAGATTGTTAGTGATTGCGATTGGTTGGTTTGTTGGCAGCGGGAGGAACGGGAGAAAATGGGGGAATTGAAATATACATTTTGACCGCACATTTATTTTGAACGGAGTATAATGAGGTAATTTGGCCAATAGTTTATGAATAAAATTATTAATAAATAGCCTAAACTTAAAAGAGTGTTGTGATAAGTAGGCCTATCAGCTAAAAATATCTTTTGAGCTCTTTAAGTTTTAAAAATTAGTCTCTTAAGTGATACTTATACAATAATGCTGTGGGTATATAGGAATTAATCCTAAATGAAAATATAAATAATTTGAGCCAGTTAAGTTTTACTTCTATATTTATGAATAAAAATGTTAAATAACACATTCAATACAATCCGTTGTATTACCGTATTATATGTATAATAGCCTCTAATAAATATATTATATATATTTATAATTTGGACAGATCATTTACAATGGTAGTAGGCTATTAGTTGGGATTCGTCCCACAACCAAAGAATTCTATGTACAAATTTCAAGGACAAGGAAGAGATTCTAAAAATAAAATCTACAAAATCTACAAATCAACATTATGTACCGTTTGTATGAAAAGTTTTTCCACACTTTGTTGAAACTCCTTATAATCTAATAAAAATACTGAAACCATAGGCCTTATTATTAATGAAACTATAGCAGCCTGTAATAGTCTTATAGTTAAATAGGCCTATAAATTAATAACTAAGCTTTGATTATAAAAATGTAGCGAACGAAAATCGAATCGGGTAAAAAATTAATTACACTAGCGGGCAATAAGATTGCACTAAAAACACTGTACTACAGGAACATCTAATCCGGAAATTTACGGCCGGAAGTCATCGCAAATTTACAAAAATTATATAAGTCCAAAAAAGTTTTTACGTTAAACTCACGTGAAATCTTCCCTAGGATGAACCATGTTAGGCTGGGTGAATGCATCTTCAGGCTGTTCCCCATCAGCTAGAGAGCGGAAGCGCACGAACCCGTTCTCCGCAACCAGCATGGAAGGTGAAGGCTGTAGTCTCCTCTCATAAGGAACCAGTGTGCCGCATATTGATTTACTTAGATCGTGATCTTCAGCTGGATGCTTTTTCAATGATCGCCTTTCAGTGGTGTTATGTAAAAACATGTGAGGTCCAGCATGCAGGTTGTTTAACGGAAAGGTGTCATCATAAACCTGTTTGCCAGTTCTTAAAGAATAATTATGAATTGCTTGATTTGAGCTGCAGATTGCTGGATAAATATCATCACCCCCTCCTCCTTCGCTTCCCCTGGGGGTCGCCGCACCGCAGGAAAACAATGCAAAACCAGTGGCAGAGTTATGACTTTGGGTTTCTTTTTCTGCTTCACATCTTAATGGTTGGACACCTGCCCACGACATTAAGAAACACATGGAAATTTCTATCACTCTCACTGAGAATTGAAAGCCCCACCATAACCACACATGAGGGGATTCTTCTCCCAGAAATTCATAAACACCAAACATTCCATAAAGCTGAACTGCAGCCATAAGTAGGCTGAGCATTGCTGTGGCCAATGTAACACGCACAGCATGGGCTAGAGTGGGACGGTGAGAATCTGAGAAGACTGAGCCGAATATGTTTCCTTGTTTCCGTAAAGATGAATGTGACAAAGATTTATATAAATATAGGTAAGAAAGGCCGAGAGCAACACAGAGAATAACGAAAAGACATTGACAAATCACAGGCAGAAGAGTAGAAAATGGTGTGGTGTTTGCCCAGAGATCAACACTTATACTCAGAATTAGGTGAGCTATGATAAATAAAGCTAGCACTGAGGCTCTTTGTAGCTTATGATTAACCATTTTTACCTCACCTGCCAATAACAAGAATAAAAACAAAATTGCAAAAGAGGAAGTAAGCAGAGGAAATGCAATATTTAGAAGAAGATGTGAAATCGGTTCAGGCAAAGAGTGGTTGATATTGTATGCATCATAAAACAGATATACACTTCGTGTTGTTCCAATTATAAGAAGAATTCCATGAAGAGTTAGGAAGTAACCTCTTGTCAATAAACGTTTAAATGAGCTTATTCTTATAATATTAAAGAGAGAGCAAACAGCAAGAATAGCGAACAATGTAGCTATGAGATAGACATGTATATCCCAAGCAACACCAAGAACATATCTTATTCTTGGCTCTGGTAGTTCTGGCAAGTGAGCAACTTCAGGTGGATCTCTTGCAGCTAAAGGTGGTTCTGTAACTTCAATACGCAACTCTTCTTCCGTAACTTCCGGCGGTCTAGTGGGAGGTGGTTTAGATGACTGCGTACTCATTTCTTCTCTAGGTTGAACAGGAGGCTGCTTCTTCTCTGTCACTTGAGGGGGTTTCATGCTAGGAGGCACTAATGTTTTCACAACCCCTAGTTCCTGCTTAATGGTACGAGAGGCCTTGGATTCAGATTCAAACCTGGGTCTCTCTAAAATGTCCTGAAGAATATCATGTTTTCTACCACTTCCTCCTGATAATATACGAGACACACTCGGGTACGGCAATATTGGAACAAAGTCAAATGACTCATTTAGTGCTCTTGAGTTGGTTGTGGTAGTACTAGTTGTCTCTGAGTATGGTATCTCAGCCAATTTTTTGAAACTTGGGGTATTTAATGTCTTCTTTCTTGTATCTTGAACTGGAAGATCGGGTGGCCTGATAGGAATGAGTTCAATTTCTGAAGGAAGTCTTGGTGGAGGTGGTGGAATAGGCCTCTTATTTGAAACACTTGCACCATCGGAATTGCTGTCTCTTAGAGTTGGTTTTTCAGCAAACGGATTTAGGTACTCCGGTGGGAGAGGAGGGGTGAAAAAAGCTCTATTAGGAGGAGAATATGATGGCATTTCCCTCCCTGTAGGACTGGTTGGAGGGGGTAATGTCGGATGGGAAGGATAAGCTAATGTAGGTGGTGTCCTTGCACTTCGCGCACCAAGTAAGCTTAAAGACTTTGACATGCCGTTTTTAGAAGCTAGCGTCTTATTGAACACATCACTTGAGTCACCAAACAATAACCGTCTGTCTAATGCACTGTCAGGATTATTGTCCGCATGTATTGCATTTCGTGAGAATGCCATTAGGACTATTAAAAGTCTAAACTGAATGAACATCTTAAAATATACCAGGCTTGGTAGACATCCAGTAGCCCGATTCATTTTGTTTGTTTACATTTTAATAATATAAAATGTTATAAAGCAATTCTCAGAAATTCTGGGTTTTCTTTTAAGAGTGTTGGTATACATACACCCATTTTTAAGGCTAGATGAGCAAAGAACAATTTTTACATTAATGTTGAAGGTTTAGGCCAATGGGCAATTAGGTTCTCATAGACAACCTAAAGGTATTTTTCAAAAAGCAAAACATGTTACCATTTTAGCTCGAAGAAACATTAGGCTAATTATCACAGCCAATACATAATGTAGCTCTTAATTTTGACTCAGTACAAGCCAAACAGTGTTAATGGTCACTAAACAAGAACTGTCCATTGTCCCTATGGAACACCTTAGGTCAAGTCTATCTAATTTGACACATTTCTTCTTAGTAGGAATAAAACTTGTTAAGTTGTTTTTGGTTTCCAATAATCAAAAACTACAGAAGAATACAAAATTTTGAGTTCAATCGACTACCAAATAGGTCTCGTTTCAATTTCCTTCACAATGAAAATAGGTTTAACCTACTTGTCATTCCATAGACAGTGCGCTATTTACAACCACAACCAGCAACACCCATCCACTAGAAGGATGATAAAACAATGCACATTCGACGAATTCAATCGTTGAACACCACAATCCACATAATAGAATGCGATTTATCTTCTACGAATGTTCACAGCACAGAAACAAGGACTTTGTCAAACAATGAACAGAACAATAAGTAAGACGAGAAATCTTGCTTGCGGCCATTTGCATTACATTTTACTAACAGAGGAGAGAAGAGAACTGAGCAACTGAGAGAACTAGTTCTTCAATCTTCAGTAAACATTCCAATAGATTGTATAGGCCAACAAATTATAATAGTAGTCAAATATATATAACAAACAACATCTTTAAATTTAGAGTCTATAATTTCTGTATTTATGATGGTGGAATTCATAGGCAAGAGCAACCCACTATTATTCATATATTATTATACTCTAAAAAAAAGCACTGTTTGTATGGGCAAGGATTTTTTCTCTCCGAGGATGTTTGATATCGGCCATAAGAAATCTATTCACATCAATGGGAAAAGTCCGGTTTAAGTCAAAAGCATTTATTCCAAAAGAGATTACTTTACTTTACTTTTCTCAGGTCGTCTTGATTGACCATCTTCTCTTCCTTCTGGCATAATACTTGTCGTGTTTCCTACATTTTTTTAGCTATATCCTTGGCGCTTCCAGACTCCGAAATTAGTCAAAAGTAGAAGTAGAAGTGAAGTAGGTGAGGGCAGCGGAAAATGTTAGGTTAGGATAGGTAACAAGACAGCTGGTAAAAATATTGTTCATGAAGAAATATTTTAAGCCCTTTCTTAATTTTTATGTCCCTGATTTATTTTACAGGAAGTTATTGAGAAAGAAGCTTGAGACCATTATATTCAGGCTTTTGCTCAAACAGTTTAAACCTGTGAGATGTGTAAGGGTTAAAATCGATATATTTATTGTATAGTACGAATGCTAATGAGCCTTCTCAAAAGACAAGGTGTCTTTCATTTAACAAAAGAGATAATCTCAAACATGTAAATAAATGGTACTGTTCAATGAATCTAAAACAAAAAAAGATATCTTTATTTAATTTAGATTCCTTGGTACTGTTAAAATTCCAAGATTTTTAAATGTTTTTGACAATATTCTGCTGGTTTGAGACATACATCTTAAATCCATCTTAATCATATATGTTAATGGCCCACGTTGGCTTTGGTTGGAATTACTGTTAATAACTATATACCCAACAATCAGTTCGTTGGCCCAACCACACGACATTGCCAACTTATTCTAGCAAATTTCCCAACGGCCATAATGAAGTCATTAACAATGTTAACAGAGTAGTAAAAATGGATATAATTTTAAGAAAGCAATTTTTTCAGCTATACAGTAGTATTAGATGTTTCAATTGGAATGATTTGACAGCTTAGTCCACAGACTGAGTCCACAGACTCTGTTGTGGCAATTAAAATCTTCAACAAGCTGCCAGAACCTATCAAGCTTCTGAACAGGAAAAAATTAATTAAAAAGCTTGTGCCACATCCGAAAACCAAAGCCTACTACTCCCTTGAGGAGTTTTTTGAGGACAATCTTTTGGACCTGAGTTAGCTGCGTAGCCTGTTTACAGCCTAAGTAATAAGTGGTTTGTGTTTTTTTATGTAAATGTATGTTTGTGGTTTTTTTACATTATGACGCCATCAATCCCCTCATAGGGGCAACAGATGAAGAACTGGTAATAAGGTAATAAGCTATTAAGGATGTTGATGATGCGGTTGATTGTTTTTATAGCAAACTGTACAAATTTATTCATCAATGTGTTACTTTGTCTGATGTTAAAAAGTCTAAATATCCTCCTTGGTTTCATAGGGGTATAATTATTTTGATAAAAAAAGGAAAAATTGAGGAGACAATATAATAAGTATAAAATAAATAGATTGTTAAGTGAGTATAAATAATTAGAGCTAGGGTTAAGTTAGATATAAAAATAGCTTATAATAATTTTATGAACTATGTTGAAAACCAAATTTGTATTGATCCACAATCTTTTTGGGGTATAATAAAAATCTTAGAAATGTAAATAAACTACCACCTTTCATGACAGTTTATGGTGAAGAGGTGGACTGAGACGAGGCTATATAGCGGAGAAGTTTGCTTCATATTTTAGTTCTGTGTACGAGCCGTGTGTCCTGGACACTGGCGAACTCTGCCAACAAGCGCTCGGTGCTCCAACATTGCCTAACGTCCAAATGCATGACCCTGGCCTTTTTCATTGAGTCCGAAGTTTTAACAGCTTTCAACAATTTCAAACCCCCAACAGCACAGGGAGCTTGTTCCAAACTTGTTCCAAGTCCAACAAGCCAAGCTACCAAGCTTGGTTTAAGCTTGGGAAGCCAAGTCTATAGGCTTAGTTTGGAGTTGTTTTAAAGATCGAAGTTGGCAGTTCGTGAGCTTGTTCCAAGCTCCCACGCCCAAGCTCATTCCAAGTTTAAACACCAAACTCCCACCAAACTCAAATAACCAAACCCACTCTAGGCTTGTCCTGAACTCATTTTTAACTTGCTCCAGAGTTGCATTGATTAAAGATGCTCATATTAATTTTAGTGGGAGCTTGTTTTAAGCTCCCATCAGGCTTGGTTTTAACTTACGTGAGTGAACTGGTTTTAGGCTCATTTTAAGCTCATTTTATACTTGTTCCGAACTTGGCTAACCAAGCTTCATAAAGCAGGGCATTACTAAACACTTATTAAGTTTGTTGGGAACTTGTTTTATGCTCACATTAGACTTGGTTCGGGCTTAGGCGAGTGAACTTGGTTTAGGCTCACATTAGGCTTGGTTTTGATATATGTGAGTGAACTAGTTTTAGGTTTATTTTTGCTCATTTTATAGTTGCTCCAAACTTGAGTAAATAATATTTATATAGTTTGTCAAAACCCCATTGGGATGAATATGTGTACAAAAATAAAGGAAACGTATTATTAGACATGTATTTCATTTGTACTTTTTTAAATTCTTCTAAAGATGAGTCTCAAAAGTTTATTCATATGAATAAATCCAATATTTTCAAATAATAATGAAAAAAGTGAATCAACTGGGCCAACGCTTGCACCTCCACCACTTCACAATTTATTTTACATATCGATTTATAAATTATGATTGAAATATTTAATGATTTTAATGGGCGTGATGTTGATCAGAAGAACTATAAAGTTAATATTTTGTTTATGATTTTTTTTTTTTTTTTTTTAGGGAGAGGCGGAAAAATGCATTACGCACACAGGTGGCCAGCCTGTAGTGTGGGGCTCCCCTAAAAACGGGTTTACCCACTAAAAAACCTCCTCTACTCTTTAGGAATCTAACCTTGAATTGTTTATCACACTACGTCAGGCTAGGCCTAAATTTGGCTTACGCCCGTGGGGCTCGCTCCTTATCCAGCCGCTCGATCAAGGGGTCTGGGCCACTTCGCGGTCCAGATCGGTTTTCTTTTCCAGGAGGATGCCCCGGATGAACTGTGACAAACAATCCCAGTTGCCCTCATCCTCCAAAATCTTTTGGAAGACCGAGTCCACCGAAAATGCACCAAAGATTTGTGTGGCCTCCAGGCGGGGCCCTTCCCAACGGGGACGGCGGAAGAATGTGTGTTCCGCGTCGTCGGGAACACCCGGGCAATAAATGCAGTCCGGTGAACCGGTCTTTCCCATCCGGTTCAGGTACAACCGAAAATAGCCGTGACCTGTCAAAAATTGGGTCAGGTAGTAGACCACCTCCCCATGCCGCCGTTCCACCCATGGTTGGACCTGCTTGATAAGTCGCGCAGTCCATCGTCTTCGGGTGTCGTGCTCCCAGCCGTGTTGCCACTGCTGGAAGGTTCGGGAGCGCTCTTCTGTTCTTGCCGTGTCCTTGCCTATCTCGCCTTGTCTCTGATAAATCGCTTTCCTCTCCCCTGCCAAGAGCTTGACAGGGATGACTCCGGCGACCACCAGGACGGCAGGCTCGGACACTGTCCGGTAGGCGGAACACACCCGAAGCGCAGCTTGACGCTGAACCCGGGCGAGTCGCAACCTGTAGCACTCCTTATCTAGAGCGCCTGCCCACACCTCTGCCCCGTAAAGGAGCACGGACTGGACCGTGGACATCAACAGACGTCTTATGCTGGATCGGGGACCCCCGACATTGGCCATCAGCCTACTAAGGTAAGTGACTACCTTAGCGGCCTTGTCCGCCGTACGGAAGATCTGATCCCTCCAGCTTAACTTGGTGTCCACCATAACCCCAAGGTATTTGGCGGCACGAGTTGATGTGACCACCTCCCTTCCCACTCGGAGTGGGACGACGGTGTCGATCCTCTTCTTCGTGAGGATCACAATCTCCGTCTTACTGAGAGCAAGCGAGAGACCGTGATCTGACATCCAGGTGTTGACCACACGCATGACTCGGTTCAACTTTAGTTGGGCCAGCTCAACGTTGCGTGCAGCAATTTTGTTTATGATAAGGTAAAGGGTAATCGTTGTATTAACAAAATACCCTTAACATTTCAACATAATATATTTTTATCAAATCTTACAGTTTCAGAATTAATAACAGTAGCATAACCTTACTGATTGATCTGAAAAAATCCTACAAGCAAGTTGTTAGTTGTGAAAGCAAACAAAAAAATACATTATTGGCTATTTACGATATTTTAGATTAATATTTACAATCAAACTCTTCAGCAATAACTTATCTCTTCACGGAATTGTGAACTTAAATTGCATGGAAATGGCAAATGTTAGTCAAGTTCATACGGATTTGTTTAGTTTATTTGGAAATATAGAGGCTTTTAACATGAATAAACTTTTGAAACTTACCTTAACAAGAACTTAAAAACAATAATTCAAACTTATAAAGGCAAACGCGCAATTATTTGTAGGTCGAACAAAAATCTTGCACATCAACAAACGTGTTTTTCAAGATGGCTTGGCGGACGTCGTTAAAGTGGCGAGCCGTTGTGTAGGAGAGAAGACCGTTGGAGGGGGTTTGAAAACAATGACCAGGGACAGAGCGCATGCGCAGACCAGAATAAATGTTGACGTCATCACGCAGCTTATTTTAAACTCACTTTCGTGAGCTTGTTGTGAGCCTAGTTTATGGGCTAAAAACAAACTTGGTAAACCAATTTTAAAATGAGCTCCGACCAAGCTTGGTGTTAGTGTAGTAACACAATTTCATTACACCAAGTTTATTTTAAGTTTGGAATGAACTCCAAAAACTAAGCTTGGTCTAATAAGCTAAAAATATTCTAAAACCAAGCTTACGCGCTTGTATGATATAAGGGGTGCTGTCTGGGACCAAAGAGATCGTTGGGTCCAGATGGCATACCCCCATATATCTTCAAAGCCTGCTCTGAGCTATTTGTTTACCCATTACTTTACTTTTATAATTTATCTCTAGAAAAAAGTTATTTTCCTGCACTGTGGAGAAAAGGTAAGGTCGTGCCTATTTTCAAAAAGGGAGAACGATCAAACATTAGAAACTTTAGAACTGTGTCCATTTCCTCAGCTCCTGTGTCTTTGAGTCCATTCTCAATCATCATTTATTTTCACACGTTACGTCATTTATCACATTTCATTAACATGGGTTTTTTCCTAATAGGTATATTTTCTAATTTTTTTAAAATTTTCTGAATTTTTTGTTCCTGTTTTAGACAATGGAGGCCAAGTTGACGTAATAATATATACAGACTTCGAAAAAGCCTTCGATAAATTGAATCATTCTTCACTACATCGCAAATTAAATTATTTTGGTGTATCCAGGCCGCTCATAAAGTTTTTCTTTTCTTATTTACGTGGTAGAAAGCAACATATGTGTCTTTGAAGGTGTTTCGTTATCGGAATTTGTGGTTGAGTCGGGAGTTCCTCAAGGTTCGAACATTGGACCTTTATTTTTTTTATTGTTCATTGACGATATTAAACATTTTATCTTTTAATAGCAAGTTCCTTCTTTATGCGGATGATTTGAAAATTTATAAGGAAATCAATTGTATGTCGGATTGTAAAGCTCTTCAGGATGAGGTTTTAGATCGTCTGTTTACCTGGAGTCAAAATAATTGAAAATTTCACACAAATAAATGTTCTATAGTGTCCTTCGCAAAGTCAAGAAAATACTCTTCGTTTCAATTATTACCATTTAGGTGGCGAATTTCTTTAAATTAAATTTTCAATAAAAGATCTAGGAATAATTTTTGACTCGAAATATTCTTTTAACGACCACATAGATTCCATCTGTAAAAAGGCTTACACTCTTCTCGGTTTCATTCGTCGTACTGGAAATTTCTTAAAAAGTGTCGGTGCCATTAAACTTCTATATTTTTCACTTGTTCGTTCTAGGCTAGAATTTGGGTCTATCATATGGAATCTTTATCTAAAAAATCAGGCTTCAGCTATAGAATGTGTTCAGAAAAAATTTCTGAAATACTTATTCTCCAAAGCGTTTGATCACTACACTGTTAGCGTTCCATGTCTCGAATCACTGCTAGTGTTCGAAGTGGACTCATTAGACAAAATGCGGCAAAAGTGGCTGCGTTATCTTATTTGCATTGGCTGGCGAGCGGCGCGTTAAATAACATGGAGCTCTTGTCCTGTTTAAACTTTACAGTTCCTCGACACAACTCGCGGTTCCCGATTACTTTTCGCCCCCGCTTCTCTCACACCAATCTTGGAATGAATTCCTCAGTAAACAAAATGATTAGTTTATATAATAAAATTGTTTCAAATAATGTACATATTTATAATACATCCAATAAGATATTTGTAATAATAAAAGCAGCTATATATTCCTTAATAAAAAATATTTAAAGTTAAAGTTGAAGCATCGAAGTATTGAAGTATCGATGTGCTCCGTCCATGAATGTTTTTGTTTTGTGTAAAAAGTGATGTGTCGTCTGCAAAAATGGTCAGAGATTTGTTTGAATGATGACAGGATTGGGATATGTCTATAATGTATACTAGAAAAAGGATTGGCCCTAAAATTGAAACATGCGGAACTCCTAGTTAAATGGGTGAAGAGAGTAAGAACAATTAATTGTTTTGTAGCCAACCAACGCGATATGACCATTGACAAGGTACACAAAACCTTGTTTATATAAGTCGATAACTATCTGATAACTATTCAAATTACGGTAAACTTAAATCAATCAAATTTTCAAGTTCAAGTTCAAAAAATTCCTTATTTACCAAAATACATCAATTTTATACATTTCATGTGCCAATTATGGCGTGCGAAATGAAAACACAAAATAATAATTTTATATTTTAGTCTTTATAAGTTTTACTGGCGTGCTGGACTTGAAGAAGGTTTTCACTTATATTTACACTCATTATATGGGTACTAAATACAATAAATTAAAAAGCTTTAAATAACATCATAATAAATTAACAAACAATTTCCATAAAATTTATAACAAGCAGGCATCGATAATTATCAATATGTAAATGTGAATGTTCTTAGTGCTGTCTAATACTCCTAAGTAAATAACAAAAATAAACGATACATTATGCAATAACAAAAATAAAAAATATTTTATTTTTTGTTTTGAAGGGAATGTGCATTTGATAAACAGAATTGGACACCTTGAGCGCGTTCACAAGCAAAGCGGGTTGTTTACTTTTTTGCCTATCATGTGACAAAACCCACAAATAAAGTGTCTGGAATTTGTCACGTACGGAAACCCTGATCAAGGGCCAAAGAGTAAGCATACATTTTTTACACCGCCGTGTTTGAAACACGACGAGCAGTGTTTAAAAGACGGCGAGCCATGTTTGAAAGACGGCGAGCCGTGTTTATAAGTCGGCGAGCCGTGTTTAAAAGTCGGCGAGCAGTGTTTGAAAGTCGGTGATCGCCTTGTTAGAAAGTCGGCGAGCCGTGTTTGAAAGTCGGCAAGAAGTATCAATAAAGTATCAAAGTATCTGAAATTCGGCGAGTATATAAAGTAATTAAGAGTAATAATTAGATATCTGATATTAGATTAGGTATATGATTAGATATAATCTCATTTGCAAACTAATTAAAAAATATTACAACTTTCATGACAGATTTCTATGAAATCAGAGGTCCCAACAAAGAAAACTGTTTGGTTATGGTCATTATAACAAATGCACAGACTATTTTTGCTCCAGAGATTTGATTGTTTCGGTTATTTTCAATTTTATAAGGGGATAAAAATCCGTTTAAGAGAAAAAAAAACAACTTTTAATTATTAGTCTTAATTAATTTATCAAAGTGCTTGCCGAATTTCATATACTTCTCGGTTCTCGCCGACTTTCAAACACTGCTTGCCGCCTTTTAAACACTGCTCGCCCACTTTGAAACACGGCTCGCCGTCTTTTAAACACTGCTCGCTGACTTTGAAACACGGCTCGCCGTCTTTCAAACACGGCGGTGTAAAAATTTATGCTTTCTCTTTGGCCCTTCAGTTAAATGCGGGTAGCCGACTTTCAAACACGGCTCGCCGACTTTTAAAGACGGTTCGCCGACTTTTAAACACGGTGTAAAAAGTGTATGCTTTCTATTTGACCCTTCAGGGCTTCCGTAGTCACGAGATAGGCAAAAACGTAAATCCACGCTTTGCAGTGGATGACTGTGAATGCGTTGAATGTGAATATGTCTTGCCGTTGCAATTTTTTTTGTCGAGGTGGAGGTGGAATTGTACGGAAGCCCTGAAGGGCCAAAGAGCAAGCGGTCATTTTTTACACCGCCGTGTTTGAAACACGGCGAGCCGTGTTTAGAAGACTGCGAGCCGTGTTTCAAAGACGGCGAGCCGTGTTTCAAAGACGGCGAGCCGCGTTTAAAAGTCGGCGAGCCGTGTTTGGAAGACGGCGAGCCGTGTTAGAAAGTCGGCGGTCGCCGTGTTAGAAAGTCGGCGAGCCGTGTTTGAAAGTCGGCGAGCGAGAAGTATATGAAATTCGGGAGCATTTTGATAAATTAACTAAGACTAATAATTAAAAGCTTTTTTATTGTCTCTTAAACGGATTTTCATCCACTTTTAAAATTGAAAATAACCAAAACAATCAAATCTCTGGAGCAAAAATAGTCTGTGCATTTGTTATGATGACCATAACCAAACAGTTTTCTTTGTTTTTGGGACCTCTGATTTCATAGAAATCTGGCATGAAAGTTGTAATATTTTTTAATTAGTTTGCAAATTAGTTTATATATAGTCATATACCCAATCTAATATCAGATATCTATAATTATTACTCTTAATTACTTTATCAAAATACACGCCGAATTTCAAATACATCTCGCCGACTTTAAAACACGGCTCGCCGCCTTTCAAACACGGCTCGCCGCCTTTCAAACACGGCTCGCCGCCTTTCAAACACGGCTCGCCGCCTTTCAAACACGGCTCGCCGCCTTCCAAACACGGCTCGCCGCCTTCCAAACACGGCTCGCCGTCTTTCAAACACGGCGGTGTAAAAAATGACCGCTTACTCTTTGGCCCTTCAGGGCTTCCGTAGAATTGTGATGGCCGTGAATGGTGTAATACGTAATACTCTAAAATGCCCTGTCCTGTGCCTTTTTTTGTTTTTTTAGATCATGTCAAATTAATTGTTAGTTGTTGTTAGTTAGTCACCTGTTTTCTGTCTGTGTGTGAGTGAAAAGAATTCTTTGCCTGAGGTATGACTGAAATCAATTTTGTGAAACATTTAAAGTTTTAAATGGGTATCGTTATTCGATAATTTTATAAATAAGCTAAAGCTGAAATTAGTAGTATTACATTTAAATTGATAGAAATTGCTGTGTAATACTGTAAGTAGACCTATCCTAAGTAAGTTCGGTAGGTTATGAAATAGGCTAGTCTTTTTGAGATAGGCAAGTTAGTCCTAAGCCTTTATTAAGAGTTTAACAATTCAGATATTTTCTTTTTCAATGTCATTGACGAAAATGGTGAGCAATCAGGCTAGTAAATTGTTGTAGGCCCTAGGCTAAGTTTTAATTTACTTAAATTTTCAGTAGGATGGACATCATTAACACATTCGCTGCGGCTAGTAAAAACATAAAACTTGCCCCAGGAGCTAAAAAATTGTATTGTACCAAAATATTCCTTTATATGACGTAATTAAGGAACAGAGGTCAAAAATGTTATCCGTTGTGTTTATGACGTCATTTCGTGATGTCATATTTATGGCACAGTACTGTGCCATCAGCATACAGGTGAAAATAATGTACTAAAATTAAAAGAAATATTTGTTTATTTGAGTAAAACACAATACAGATAATAAAATTATGAATGAAAAACACAAAGTGGGGTTATTTAAAATGTTTTGAAATTAACTACCCTAATCTATTATCATTGTTTATCACTAAACATGGTATTTTTCGTAGCACGGCATAGGGCATAGTCCGGGCTCCCCAGGGCACTGCGCACAAAAGTATAGTGTTCGTTTGGTTTTTGAGGTGAGCTAAACATAGTTACAAACTCGTCTGTCCACAACAAAGGCAAACTTCACACTGACAGGAATTGTGGCAATGAGCGCAGGCGTGGCACTTTACTGTTCCCGCCGCTACAGCGCTGCTGTCGCCGCGACGCGGGAACTGCTCAGCCCTAAGGTAAAGCCATACCTACCCCCCACGCTAACGTGGTATACAACTAACTCCGCCAGGAGCTAACCTCACAAAATACAAATTATGAGTGCATTGTAGCATGGCACAGTACTGTGCCATCAGGGTGAGTGTACAGATTTTCATGGCACAGTACTGTGCCATTAGCAGCGAATGTGTTAACCCTCCGTTGGTCGCACCCAAAAAGTTACGTTAAAAGTCACACTGCATCAGACTGATGTGTATGCATTAATAGCCTATATAGGCCTAATCCCATCAAGCAATTCTTTTGTTGTAATTACCTAAGAACTTAATATGGGTCATAACTGGGCTATGATACTATCAAATGAAAATATCAGTCGATCCAATCAATATATCTATTGTATCAATTACGACCATATAGTAATTTAGTAGGCCTAATTACCTAAGAACTTCATTTGGGTGCACTTTCATAACTGGACTACGATACTATCAAATGAAAATATTGATCGATCCAATCAATATATCTATTGTTTTAACTTTCAATTCAATCTGGATCTAAGTTAAATAACAAGACAATCACTGTAACTTATTACCCTTATTTTAGACATATTTAACTTTTCATTCCCATATTTAGGCACATTAAACAACAAATATACCGTACCCTAACATGGACTTAAATTTAATATCATTATAACACTTAAGAAATAATAATCACAATGACAACTAAGGCTATTATAAATAGGACATTAAAAACATATATAGGCCTATAAAAAAGAAAAAAATATTTAGGCCTAACTTATGTAATGTAAATGTAACAAATAATGTAAAACAGAAAAGGTCGCACTGTGTCTTGAATTTTGTGGGAATGTTTGTATTGTCTCCTTGAGTTCTATGAAATTTTTTATATTGCCTTAAATTTGTAAGATTCTTGTACATATATATTTAAGCTAACTGAAGCATATATAATATGTACACACTGCAGCTGCAAACTAGACGGCTGTAATGGACTCTGTGAAATCAAAACTACGGTAACAATTTAGAAACAAATTAGAATTACTTTCTTTTTTTTATTGTGTATATTTGGTTATTGTTTGCTATACATAAGCCACAACTTTTTTTAGGTTTAACCCTCCAAGTGCTACGTATATTAGTCCTTAAGTGCAGACCATTTTTACTTTCTCCCCCTATACCATAGTATATGGAGAAAGTATTGTTTTCGTCAAAATTTTCGAATTTGAGTTGTTGGTGGATTTATCCATTATGGTTCCCCCTGAGTCCAAAAAAGTGGTTTTCGGAGTGATGTCTGTGTGTGTGTGTGTGTATGTGTGTCAGGATGTAAACAGAGCTAGAGAATGCCCTAATGGTCCGATTTTAATGAAATTTGGTATATAGGTCCAAATCCACGATAATTCCAGGCGTTTTTTTCATTTTTTGAATTTTTGATTTTTAAGGGTATTTTACCCCCAAAAACCCTCAAAAATCGTCAAAAATCAAAATTTCTCAAAAACGGCTCTAACGATTTTGATTAAAATTTTGTGGTTTATTAAGCTTAAAATGGTGGATAAAATGACACCACCCGCATCTCCGAGAAAATGCGCGTTCAAAAGTTATGGAGTAAAAAGTGTTTAAAAAATCAATTTTTTTGATTTTCAAAATAGCTGTTGTCTTGAAATAAATTTTACTTATCACCATTAAATCAAGCTCAAAAAACTAAATAATCTAGTATTTTAAATTATTGCTCTACGTCAAGTGGTTGCGGAGAAAATTCAATTTTTCATTTAGCGGTAAACGCAGTACGTTGTTAAAAGTCACAGACGCGCGTAGGGTCAAACGAGCCCTGCGCAGCCGGTAACTATCCAACTGAGTCATCAAGAAATTAATGTTTGAAGCTTTTAACATCTTTTTTATATTGTTGGGAGAAAGTATGTGTCAGTTAACTGATACCGTTTATTTAAGTTTCGCGCAAGCATTTAAGCAAATGTGCATAATAGTTATTAATGATATGAAAAGTATATCATATTGCATATCAATTTGTTCAGAAAAATGTCTACTATTAGAAAATATAATTCATTAGATCTTACTTACCATTTATTTTTTTCCAAATTTCTAGATATCAAGGGGTAGTTTTTTACTTTCTCCCCCTATACCATAGTATATGGAGAAAGTATTGTTTTCGTCAAAATTTCGAATTTGAGTTGTTTGTGGATTTATCCATTTTGGTGCCCCCTGAGTCCAAAAAAGTGGTTTTCATAGTGATGTCTATGTGTGTGTGTGTGTGTGTGTGTGTGTGTGTGTGTGTGTGTGTGTGTGTGTGTGTGTGTGTGTGTGTGTGTGTGTGTGTGTCCGTCCGTGTGTCCGTGTGTCTGGATGTAAACAGAGCTAGAGAATGCCCCCTTGATCCGATTTTGGTGAAATTTGGTATGTAGGTCCAAACTCACAATAATTCCAGGCGTTTTTTTTTTTTTTAATTTTTTTTGAATTTTTTGTTTTTAAGGGTTGTTTACCCCCAAAAACCCTCAAAAATCGTCAAAAATCAAAATTTCTCAAAACGGCTCTAACGATTTTGATTAAAATTTTATGGTTTATTAAGCTTAAAATGGTGTATAAAATGACACCACCCGCATCTCCGAGAAAATGCGCGTTCAAAAGTTATGGAGTAAAAAGTGTTTCAAAAATCAATTTTTTGGATTTTCAAAATAGCTGTTGTCGAAATAAATTTTACTCATCACCATTAAATCAAGTTCAAAAAACTAAATAATACAGTATTTTAAATTATTGCTCTACGTAAAGTGGTTGCGGAGAAAATTCAATTTTTCGTTTAGCGGTAAACGCGGTACGTTGTTAAAATTCACAGACGCACGTAGGGTCAAACGAGCGCTGCTCAGCTGGTAGCTATCCGACTGGGTCATCAAGAAATTAATATTTGAAGCTTTTAACACCTTTTTTTATATTGTTGGGAGAAAGTATGTGTCAGTTAACTGATAACGTTTATTTTTATTACCCTCGTCTTCAGGTTTTTCCATTTCAGGGCATAATTAGACAGTCAAATAAAAAAATCTGAGATAGCCAAAATGTTGAAAATTTTATTACCTTTCCAGTGGTATATAATGTCTATATGTTCTTAGTAAACAAAGATAGGCCTAACATAACCATAACAATTTGCGATGTAGCAGCTGTACTTCAGACGACCAAAAAACATCAGCTGCAGACAAACAAGTTAGCCAACTTTGATTTTCCACTGAAATATGTATTGAACCAAAAGTATTCAGATAGAATGATATTTTCTCTTCAATACTATATAAAATATATGCCGATCCGTCAATAAACAACGGATCTGTGACGATCGTAGTAAACCCTTGTAAATGATTTACGATAGCGCTATACGCGTTGCCGAAATGCGTCGCGATCGCGATGTTTAGCGCTTGGAGGGTTAAAAAACACATAACTTGAAAGAAGACTATTTACTGAACATTAAAAATTACACGTTTCTAAGTTTTACAGTTAAATAACTCATTAGCTCATTTCTAAAAAATATCATTCATACATAGGCCTCAGCAATGACAATCCTTAATTTGTCCACCTCTTTATTAACTGTGAGCCATAACTCTGAAAATGTTATTAATCACTCAAACATTTTCATTTACTCTCAATTTATCCTAATTATTAAAATTTTCGAGCATTCAAATTTTAAACTTGTGTAAGACTCGATGACCAGTGTTATCCATTCTGAAGAAACCAAGGCGAAACTTCGTTATCCGTCTCCACCGTTATTATCAATGTAGAAATTTCGATATTGCGCTTGAAATTGTGCGATAAAAACAATCGAATCAACAACGATACTGAGATGAGAAATGTGTCATAATAATAATCTAACCTAACAGTGTAACCATAAACCTCCGTCATTTTTATTGACAGTGATGTTTATAACAACAAAAACAATGTGTTTGTAAACATTTAAAACGCATATTCCCTCAATACAATAGCAAAAAAATACCTTTCTGATTTGTATTTGGCAGCATTTGTGTGGTGTGACACCATTTAGATCTATAACGAAGTCTGCTTCTTCTCACAATTTAGAAGCAGCTCCACAATAAACTTGATTAGTTTATTTTGAGTTGTTCTTTGTTACAGGTTACATTAGCTACAATTTTTACTTTTTTGTTGTTGTTATTTTCAGTTACTTGTTTGAATATATTTGTTTTATTGTCAAAAGGTTTGTTTATTAATATTATAACGAAACTAAATCAGGTGATAAAATCGTAATCGTATCGTGTAATTGTATCGTCGATATAATAGCAATTTCAATCGCAATATCGAAATTTCCACATCGATAATAACGGTGGAGACGGATAACGAAGTTTCGCCGAAACCAACTACAATATTCTTGTTCTAAACAACGAAATTATAACAATCTTACCAATCGATGTAAATATATTTACTTCTCGTGGTCCTTAAAAACCATCGAAGGTTCTTGAAAAGTCCTTAAAATTTGTTGAGATATGGTTGTAAGAACCCTGGTTCATGTGACGAAGAAAGCTAAAATCGGGCCGGCTTCAACCACCACTAGAAGGAGTTGCTGCCGCCACCACGCCGCGCCTTATGTCAGCTAGCATCGTTATTCTTAGTGCCTCTTGTTTGTTTACATTCTTTTATTTCTCTGAAATCAACCAAATTAACTAGATATAGAGTGCTATAAAGATAGGAAAATTTGCCTTCTGTTGATTGGCGCCATTTTAGCTACGATTCCCACTGTTTTCATGGCAATCAGACCATTGTTTAGTTTCCATATGCTATCTGCCATTCTACCCACACCTATCCTTAGAAACCAGTCCTTTTTTTACAGTTTCCCATCTGATATCTGCCATTTTACCCTAGATTTACTTTAAAATAAATGCATGAACATCATTATGGCTCACAGACATTACCTTGGTGTTTTACCTAGGCCTATGTTCAAAAACCGAAAACCAATATTTTTACCAATGAAACCGAACCAAACCAATAAATTTCTTAACTGACCAACTATTAGTAATCTGACAACTTTGGATTATTCACTGGATGTAAGTAATCATTAATATGTTGCTGATAGTGTTGATTTTTATTCAGAGACATGTCAAATCGTGGTCGCAGCAGAGGAAGAGGATTTGGCAGAGGAAAGTTCAATGAATTTGGGGAAATGAAAGTTCATGTAAGTGGAATTTAGAAACTAAATTGGATATACAGCTGAAGTCAAGTGGGTTTAATGTAGCCTAAATAGTAGATTATTTTATTTTTTAACTTTGTTTTGTTTGGCCAAACTGAGGAACTTTATAATTTTGAACGGTTTTATTTTGGTTGGCGAGGTACAAACACCAGAACACGGCACATCAACAAGCGTCAACCCAAACACACAGGACATGGAGCGGAGAGGCGCGGCAGAGTCTTCTTCACTCCTGTTCCGTCAGTGGCCAAGATTATTGGATGATTATTAACCTGTTTTATTTACCATTGCTATTTTGCTTCAAAATACAAATAAACTTTAAACACAACGTTTTTGGGACTGAAATTTGTTCCTTCAGGACAGTTGACGTGTACAGAAATAGTTTGTGAATATAATTTACTTAAGTTCTTAAGCCAGTAGATAAGTTCTTTATTTAAATTCTTTTGACTTATTCCTATTGTACTAATATTTTATTCAAATAAACTTCATCCCAATAATTAATTTCAAAACTAGCAGTGCATCGCAAGCCTTGACTTAGTGGTTTTGGCTGTTCAACATAAATCAAAGCAGCATGGTTGGAAATTAATATTTTAACTTTTTTGTGTTTTATCAATTATTAAATAAATTAAAAAAAAAATTTTTATTAGAAAGATTTTACTGGGGTTGAGGTTTTTTTAAACTTACTTTTGGGGCAAAATACTGTTAAAACCAAATTTTAATCAAAATCTACCTGAGTGATTGTGAGATAAAATGTAAACACATTGTTACAGACACTCCTCGTTAATAATATAGGATTTACGCTTTGCTTTAAAATTCTTAAACCATGGTGGCTGGCTAAATGAGCCATACAATATATATATATATATATATATATATATACGCTTTGCCTGCAGGCCTAAAAAGCATTTCGCTTAAATACTCGCTATCAATATCTATAGGAAAAACATGTGTTGACGTTGAAGGGCCAAAAAAATCAAACTCAACTGTTTCAATTGAAAAGGCGCTGTGCTGCTCTCTTCGCATTAAAAACTATATATTTGTTTTTAAAGCGTTATAATGCGCTGTGCCGCGTTCTATGTGTTTGTACCCTTACCTATATTGATTTATTTCCTATATATACCATAATTTATATAACTTACGTTATCTCATCTCTAAGAAACCCATATTGACCTCGATCAATTAGGTTTTTCATTGGGTTTTTACATCATGCCAGAATATGCCCTAGTAAACAATTTGAGGGATCATGTTATTTTTTTAATGTTCTTAAAACGGAATAAGCTGAAAAACATTGTGTTTGAATTCCAACATATTAGAGAGAAGTTACATGTTCAACTGACAGAGTAGGAATTCTCTCGAAAATGGCGCTGTTCAAAGTCATGTCATGTCAATAAGTTAATGAAATATTTATTAGTCAATACTTTTATGTTTTTACTTTCTTGTGAGTTTTAAAAAAGGAACTTTAGGGTCAAAAACAAATCCTCCTGACATCCAAATTAATAAGATTAACTCGGCCAAAACTGTAGGTGGTCAATTCTGAGGCCTACATGATACCTTATTTTTGAGATTAACATGAGAGGTGCCCTGATGATACAATGTAAACCAAGATAAAATTGAATGAATAATGTTATTGACAATAACCATGACATTCATTCTTGGCCTACAATATTTCATTCTAGAGTGAAATAAAGATATTGTCACGGTCTGTGTGAGTGGGGGAAATACCTTCTCTCTCTCCTCTCCCCCCTCTTGGCAGGACGTGGACGCCTGCGGTGCGCACCGTCTCCTCTTCTGTGCGTTCTCAAATGGCCGAGGCTCTGGACCCTTCTCAATTTGGTCTCTCAAAAATCGTCAAAACTTGGAGAGGGTGCAAAGGAGCTTATAAAACTGAGTCGCTCAGTCAATCAGTCAGTTCTTGGTTCGGACAGCGAGCCAGCGCTTAGAAGTGGTGGCAGTGTAATTTCAAGTGACAGCTCAGTGACAGATTTGTGTGGTGGAAATTAATTAGTGACAGTACTTGTGACAGTGTTAGTGCCAGTCTAGTGTGTGTAGGGACAAAGTTTGTGACTGACCAGTGTTGTGAGATATTGTTTATTCTTATTGTAAGTAGAAGTTGATAGGGTTATTTTTAGCCAGGAATTTTGATACTTTTAGGCTAAATAGTTATTGTAATAGTTTTTAGGAATCATTAATTGTAATTTAAATTAATTACAATAAATTGTTAAGGCTTGTAGTTGAAATCGCCGAAGTTTTTAATTACTAGAACCCTAGGTCCGTAATAATATTTTGATGGATTAATGAGTAATGGCTTGCTATTACTAATCATTACTTCCAAGGATATAATGGCTTTTCTTATGTTGAATTGCTAATACATGGAGATGGGGGGGGGGGGTGGATTTTCTATACCATTCACCCCCTCCTCAGCCCAATTCTAGATCCGCCACTGATACAAGTGTGCCAAACTCAGGTCTTGTTACCATCTATTGTTGTTATTTGTAGTATAATAATTAATCGTTCAATGCCAAGTATTAACTGGGGTCATATTTCATTCCGTTAGGAATCTATCTGGCAACCTCAAGAAGTCAAGATACTCCAATCACAGACACAAACAGCTTTATCTTCATTACCAACGTTCTCAAAGTTTTGAAAAAAATTGTTCTTCCTACCTGGAACAAAATGGACCTGCTCGCAAGCCAACAACATGGATCTCTAAAAGGCAGATCCACCACAACTGCCTTAATCCAGCTTACAGAACACATCATCGATCAGCTTGAAGAAGGTAACCTAGTTACCAGTTACGTCTTAGATTTCAGTAAGGCATTTGATTGCCTGAACCATAACCAACTGCTTCAGAAACTGGAAACTCCAGGCATAAAGGGAAAGACAGCACAATGGTTTTGCAGCTACCTATCTCACAGACAGCAACTTGTCGAAATAACCGACATATAGAACAACCTAAGACGCAAGGTACACTCAGAAAAGTCTGACATAAATACAAGAGTGCCACAGGGCTCAGTCCTTTGAACAGTCCTGTTTCTTCTTCTCACTAACGATCTTTCAAATCACCTAGACAACTGCTCACAAACTATATTTATTTATTATATGTAGATGACACAGTTACTACCATAGCAGATAAATCAATATTAATTTGCAATTCAGGTTGAAATAATAAAACGTCTTCCAACACTACTCGATATATTTACACTTATACTGTAATTGCTTACAAGACGGTAAATATATATAAAAGATCTTATAATGGCGATCGATTTCGACCAGTCACACCAGTCATCATCAGGCCCAATCAAAGACTGAGAGAATCAAGATGTCGTCCTTGCTTAAATACTATTGGTGCAGGAAGTTCCGGGAAACAAGATGGCGTACACGCTTAAATCTTACTGGCTACCGGATGTCCGGGAATATATTCTGGTAGGTTCCGCCGGAATCGAAGTTCACTTGTTCGTTTATCAAACTTGTCCCTGTTTTTACATTTTTCTTTAAATATATATAATTCTTCCCATGCGTTCATAAGGTTTCCTTTCTTACATGTCTTGACTATTTGCAGGTTTTCTTCTATGGTTTTTAGTGAGTGGCCATTTTCTAAGAGGTGTTTTGCTACATTTGATCTTTCCGGTTTGTTGTTCTTCCATGCTGATATGTGGTTCTTGAATCTCTTTATAAAATTAACGGTCTGTCCAACGTAGAAGTTGTCACAATCTTCACAGCTAATTTTGTAAATACCGGATCGATTGAATTGGTTATTATCTTCTATCTTGGGGTGTAGCAGTCCACTCATGGTGTTTTGTGTTTTGAAGGCAACAGAAACTCCGTATTTCTTGAATTTATTGGCGATCCTTTGTGTCACGTTTCTCAGTGTATTTAAATACAGCGAATCTAGTAGATTTGTCTTCTTCATTTTTCAATGTGGTCTGGCTGTAGAGGCGATTCTGATTCTTTATTTTTCTTTTGATTTTATTTCCCATTTCGTCTATGTGGCTAGTACGGTATCCATTGGCTCGTGCAATACTTTTGATGGTAGCTATTTCTTCTTTGCGGCTGGACTCACTCAAGGGGATCTTGTATGCTCTATATAACATTGATCTGAATGCAGCAGTCTTGTGGCTTAATGGATGGACGGATTTATTGTTATTGGTTGTGTCTGTCTGCGTCGGTTTTCTGTATATGGTGAAATCCAGTTTGTTCTCCCTCCTGATTATTGTCAAATCTAAGAAATTGAGTTTCCATCTTCTTCGTATTCACTCGTGAATGTCAGATTTCTATGGTGGCTGTTTATTAGTTTCAACATGTCCTCTGCTTCTTCTTCTTTTCTTTTCTTTGAAAATTAGGACGTCGTCTACATATCTTACATATAACTGGATATCGTGGTCCATCTTCAATTGCTCCAAAATAATATCTTCTTGGTGTTGCAAAAATACTTCTGACATTATTGCAGAGAGAAAACTTTCCATTGCTAGACCATCTGATTGGATGTAGAATTTGTTGTTGAATCTGAAATAATTCTGGTCCAGTACAGTCTTCAGTAACATAATAAGTTGGTTAACATACGTTTTTTCCAATCATTGTTTTCTAGTCTACATCTAACAAGATTTATTGTTTCATTCACCGGTACATTTAGTGTATAGATTCGAAATATCGAAGGATACTAATCTACTATCTTTGGTAATATCAATATTCGTGACTTTATCAACAAATTCATAACTATTTTTTACATTGTGTCTGTATTCTAGTTCCAGATCATTAAACAAAATATTTGACAGCATCTTAGAAACATTGTAGGTGGTGCTGATTTAAAATTCACTAGAGGTCTACTTGGTACATTCTTCTTGTGAATTTTTGGAATTCCTTTCATAACAGGTGCTTTTGAGTTTAAATGTTCATTCGAGGCCTACATTCTTCAGATATTACTTTATTACACTTCTTCACGACATCTGATAATTCTCTCTGGTATTTTTCTGTAGGGTCTTTCTTCAATTCTTTAAAATTGTTTTCTCGAATAAAATCTTCTGTCTTCTTAATGTAGTCATTTCGGTCCATTATTACTACAGCATTACTTTTGTCAGCTTTCATTGCAAGTGCGTTACTTTCTTCAAGTTTCTTCTTTATTTCTTTACATTTCTTCATATCTTCTTTCATTTCTTGAGTACATTTCATGATATTAGTTGGAAAATCTGTAGTAATATCTTGTCGCACTGCACATAGGTCTACATCTTTCAATATCCGAATGTTTGCTTCAATATCTGTAGCTACTATGTCCTTTTTGATTCTTATTATCAATGGCAAAATTATGTTTTAGTCCATATTCGAGTATTTTAATATCTTCTTTTCGAACTGCACGTCTGTTAAATTGATTACTCGCTTCTTCAAGAAAGCGGAGAAAAGAAGAAAGAAAGAAAAGAAAGAAAGAAGAAGAAGGCAGAGGACATGTTGAAACTAATAAACAGCCACCATAGAAATCTGACATTCACGAGTGAATACGAAGAAGATGGAAAACTCAATTTCTTAGATTTGACAATAATCAGAAGGGAGAACAAACTGGATTTCACCATATACAGAAAACCGATGCAGACAGACACAACCATTAACAATAAATCCGTCCATCCATTAAGCCACAAGACTGCTGCATTCAGATGAATGTTATATACAGCATACAAGATCCCCTTGAGTGAGTCCAGCCGCAAAGAAGAAATAGCTACCATCAAAAGTATTGCACGAGCCAATGGATACCGTACTAGCCACATAGACGAAATGGAAATAAAATCAAAAGAAAAATAAAGAATCAGAATCGCCTCTACAGCCAGACCACATTGAAAAATGAAGAAGACAAATCTACTAGATTCGCTGTATTTAACTACACTGGAAACGTGACACAAAGGATCGCCAATAAATTCAAGAAATACTGAGTTTCTGTTGCCTTCAAAACACACAAAACACCATAAGTGGACTGCTACACCCCAAGATAGAAGATAATAACCAATTCAATCGATCCGGTATTTACAAAATTAGCTGTGAAGATTGTGACAACTTCTACGTTGGACAGACCGTTAATTTTATAAAGAGATTCAAGAACCACATATCAGCATGGAAGAACAACAAACCGGAAAGATCAAATGTAGCAAAACACCTTTTAGAAATGGCCACTCACTAAAAACCATAGAAGAAAACCTGCAAATAGTCAAGACATGTAAGAAAGGAAACTTAATGAACGCATGGGAAGAATTATATATATTTAAAGAAAAATGTAAAAGCAGGGACAAGTTGATAAACGAACAAGTGAACTTCGATTCCGGCGGAACCTACCAGAATATATTCCCGGACATCCGGTAGCCAGTAAGATTTAAGCATGTACGCCATCTTGTTTCCCGGAACTTCCTGCACCAATAGTATTTAAGCAAGGACGACATCTTGATTCTCTCAGTCTCTGATTGGGCCTGATGATGACCGGTGTGACTGGTCGAAATCGATCGCCATTATAAGATCTTTTATATATATTTACCGTCTTGTAAGCAATTACAGTATAAGTGTAAATATATCGAGTAGTGTTGGAAAACGTTTTATTATTTCAACTTGAATATCAATACCAACACGTATAATGCTAATCAAGAAGTTATTTAAATTTGCAATCCAACACAACACTGAACAAAACAAAAAATACTGCTCCAATAATGAACTGGCTCTTAATAAAAGCAAGACTGTATAGATTAATTTGACCACCAAAAAAAGAGACCAATTCTTAACACTCCCTAAAATAGAGTCACAAAGCAGTATCAAAATACCTTGGCATGACTATAGACTCAAAGCTCACATGGCAGCAGCACATAAAATAATCTCTGCCAGAAACTGTGCCCTAGCATATATGTCATCAGACGGCTAAGGCACATGGGTGACACTCAAACAGCATAGACAGCCTATCATGCCCTATTTGAAAGCCATCTCAGATGTAGCTTAGTAGTGTGGGGAGGGTCCTTCAAATCAAATCTAGAGAGAACACTCATTATATAAAAAAGGACAACAAGTTCCAAGAGAGCTGTCGAGAAGCCCACAAAGAGCTTACAATTTTCCCTTTCACATCACTATATATCCAAGAGGCAATTCTGCATGCAGTCACCAAACAAGAAACAGAGATCTACACCACCATCACACTCAGCAAGACTTGTTCTTCAGTCCACAGCCTAAGTTGCTATGAAAAGCGTGAAAAGCCATCATATTAGGGAGCACTCTATTTTAACCATTTACCAGACTATCTAAGAAGAGAATCTCTGACAGCCTCAAGAACAGCCTGGCTTCTGGACAGACCATATTAACTTATACAGAACAGGAATTCTTGAATAATTGTGTCTTAAACTAGTTAATAATGTGTGTAATTATGCTTTTAGCGAATTTCCCATAGGGAATAAGCTATTACCGTAGGTCTCATGGTAAGACCTAAGCCCGGGACCATGGTACTTTTTCGTTTTTAGGTGCCCAGAGACCAAAAATAATAGTCATTAAAAATTTTATATATATATATGTATATATATATATATATGTATATATATATATTATATATATATATATGTATATATATATATATATATACATATATATTAATTAATTATATATTAATATAACATATATATATATATATATATATATATATATGTATATTTATGTATGTGTCCCTAGACACGATAACTCTCGTAAAAATGGTCCGATCGAGACCAAATTTGGTAGAGATGTGTAATCCTACGTTTATTCGGATGAGTTCGTAAACCAGACATATCGACCTACCGGAAGGGGTAGTTTTGGGGGGTTTTGTACCCCAAAAATGGGTTTTTTGCATTTTTTATATGTAAATTTTAAAAATTTTAAATTTTTATTTTGACCATTGGATTCAGCTCAAAAAAAACACACAATTTAGTATTTTGAAGCTTTGCTCTATCTCCATTGGTTACCGAGATATTACAAAGTCTAAAGACAGTACATTGTATTTTGTGGCTCCAATGTTAATCTTATGGAGAATTGGGATGTGTTAATATTTCACTTATTAACCAATATTTTTCGATGAAACTTGGAATTCAGCTTCATTTGGCTGAGATTCATCCATTTATGGTAAAAAAAACTTGGTTTTTGTGCTTATCATGGCAGCAAACCTGCATACTCTTTTCCCATGTTAATCATATGGAGAATAGGCAAACTTCTTTAGCAATGGACAGATATTGATAAAACTTAGTAAATGGCTTCATATGGTTGAATATAAATTTTTTTATGATAAAAACCTACTTTTAGTGTTCCCCATGGCAGCATACCTGCATACTCTCCCTATATTTATCATAAGGAGAATAGACATTTATTTCCCTATTTATGAGCATGTGATTTTATTTGGTTTACAGTTTTATGTGGTCAAAATTAATATTACTAATTTGGAAATCCGCTGAGTACGCAGGTCTGCTGCGACGGGGGTATTATGGACTTATTGTACTATTCTCAAAGAATATGCCAATAAAAATTATTGTCTATTGTCTATACTGAGAGGAGAGCACTGTTACTACTTGGTAACACAATATTTAATAAGATTACTTGTTTTTGTAGGCAAGTCATGTGAATTAGAAATACCTTGGGTCTTATTGCAAATAACAAATGTATAGGCCTAATTTAGAATTTCTGAACCTAGTTCTTTTAACACACTAATTGGCTAAATTGGAAAATGATAGAAAATAGTTAAAATTAAAATTTTGCTGCTGACTCATAAATGTTAATTTATTTTTTAATAACGGTTTATGTTTAGCCAAATATCTTCTATGGTCAGTTCATGAATTTAATTATTTCACAGATGGATTTGGTCGGGGCTACAAGGGGACGAGGAAGTAATTATTTACCTAACAAAACCACAGCAACTTTCAGTCCACATTCATCAAGAGAAACCGAGAGTTCCCATATTGGTAAGTTATATCAAAGTGCTTATCTTGGTACACTCAAGCCAAAACTTGAGGCAGTTTTAAGTACTTTGAAAAGTTTTTATTTGTGATAAAAACCATACTTGTAAAAACTAGAAAAAAAGTAGACAAAACCTTGACTTGAATGGCATGAAAAACAAAAAAATAAAGTAGAACACTGAATTTGGACGTCAAAAACACAAACCATCAGATCCGGATTTGTATCTAGCAATAAATAAAACTTGGTATACCGTCTGTTAATACGCTATACTCCTTACTAAAGGGTGAGCGATGGCGGTTTTTGTGCATAGTAAGGAGTAGGAGAGTGGTCGCAGAAGGGGGAGGAGCCTTGTTCAAGGTTACACAGCCAATTCCACACCCTGCTATACGGTAACTGTCCTGCCACCCACCAATCACGTCACTCTTCTGACCCTGAGCGGTACTCTACTTGTGCATTATAACAAATGCACAGAAATATGTTTCTGTACCGTGTTAAGTTACAGTTAAGGACTTAGCTGCAAAAAACAAACCACTACCACATTTAAAAAGCGCACTACATAATTTTTTTGAATCTCAATTAATTTTACCTAGGCCTAATGTTTTTACTGATCACATATTGCAATAATAAATAAAATACAATACAGAATATGAACACAATACAAGGTTTTGATTGGCGACACTGCAAGAACCTTTACTTTAAAAGAAAAAAATATACAATTTTAAGAAGATTTTTTACTTAAATAGTGCATGTTTTTAATTTTTAAGGTAATTTCGACAGTATGGATAATTTGATAATCCGGATGCTGTCTGCTCCCAATTAATCCAGATTACCGACATTTTATTGTAGTTTTCAACCAATTATGCCTAATGTACCTGAATATTTTTGTGTTTTTGCAGTGTTAAAGAGACACACCATTCTTAAAAAAAAATCTATTTACTCCATAATTCAATGACAAACACCAGTTTATATAACATATATAATGAAATCATCCATCTGAGACAGTTTTGGACATTTTGGAAAGTCTATTAATGTTCTTAAACAGCCAAGTAATGAATACCCACTGACCTGCTTACCAATGTTTCAGTTATATGTGGGTTAGTTTGCGCAGTAGGCAAATTTACTGTACCTAAAATACAAATTACCAAAAATTAATCAGCGGCTTCCAATAAAGAAATCCTTACCTTTATGATGACCCACAGATATCCAAAAGTATATTTATATGGTTTTTTTTTTTTTTTTTTTAATTGTCACATGAAACAGTGAACAAAAGAGAAGCAGTCCATCTGGTACTTTTGTTACATGGATGACACGAGTATACCACTGTGTTTACAAGTATTTTACTGTCCAATTTGTCTGAAATACTTTCCCAAATTCAAAACAAGTTACCCCCTTGGATGAAACATAATTCCGCCCAGTTGGTCAGCTAAAATAAGACATGATCTGGTCGTTACTGGAGCCTCCTTTGGTATCTCCGTAATCCCGGTTGACTTGCTGAGTGATTAAGTGCATATGTTATTTTCACTGTGAATAACTTTTGAAAGTATTTGACCCATTTAGCAATAGGCTGCATAATTGACCCAACTGGTGCAGCGCGCTGTAAACTTAGCTGAGTTTGGTAGTGGGCTGTTGTCATGGCTACGGAAGGAGACACATTTGCCAAGATCATCGCAAACATGGCTGTCTTTTAAAAGTTAGAACTCTAAAACTATTGAATATATAATTGTTTAATTCTCACACAATGTTCATAGACTACTCTTCTTTTGATTTTCATGTTTCTTTCAAGATTGAAGTGAAAAGAATCTTTCAAAACTAGTGGCATCCTTATAACATTATATTTATGAGAGGGGTAGCTCAGTGGTAAAGCTCTCTCTGGCTTCACAAGCCAGCAGTCCCCGGTTCCATCTTGAAATGAAGTGGCTACATTTCATACACAAACCTGAGAGGTCACCTCTGGCTAGCCTATGTGACATACTATGATGAGTTATTACCCGTCGATACTTGACAGATACAGCTCCACAGGGGTGCAGAAAATGTATTGACTCCTAAAATTTCCCCCAACTGACTGTTACGGATCAAAGATTTCTCCTCAAAGATAAGCGACATATATGGCTTTGCCTTAAAACTCAATAGCTTACAATGGGGCAGTAAAATGATAAAGATTTCTTAAATTTTATTTTATTATATTCAAACACAAGTAATTAAAATCAAATCTAAACTACTTACCAGTACTTCTCAACACTTGCATCTAAAAAAATCCAAAATTTCACAAAATTTCCCCAGACACAAAAAAATTTCCCCTGATCCTAGATTGCCATATTCTAGGGGACATATTCTGCAACCCTGCAGCTCCAGTCATGTTGAGTGGAGTAGGGAGATCGTGTGAAACATGTATAAAATGTACTTTTTAAAATTGCTATTTCCATACAATTAATCAGCTGTTTTCTATTATTAAGTAACCTTAAACAATTTAACAATCAAAACCAGGGCCGGCTCTACCATATAGGCGAACTAGGCGACCGCCTAGGGCGCCGGTGAACGAGGGGCGCCATCGCGGCGGAGACTACGCCCCTGATTTTCCGTAAAGTGTTCCTGATCAGCGGTAAAAAGCGCCCCGACCGGCGGTAGATAGCGCCCCCCGACCGGCGGTAGATAGCGCCCCCGACCGGCGTTAGATAGCGCCCCCGATCGGCGGTAGATAGCACCCCCGACCGGCGGTAGATAGCACCCCCGACAGGCGGTAGATAGCGCCCCCTACCGGCGGTAGATAGCGCCCCCGACCGGCGTTAGATAGCGCCCCCGACCGGTGGTAGATAGCGCCCCCGACCGGCGGTAGATAGCACCCCCGACCGGCGGTAGATAGCACCCCCGACCGGCGGTAGATAGCGCCCCCGACCGGCGGTAGATAGCGCCCCCGACCGGCGGTAGATAGCATCCCTGATCGGCGGTAAAGAGCGCTCCCAAAATATGGTTAATAACCCCTGGATTGGCGGTAAGAGCGCCCCCGATAGGCATAAATAGCGCCCAAAATCAGCGTCAAAAATGGCACCCAACCATCGTTAAACAGCGCTCCCAAATACACGTGATCAAAGTTGAATTGCGCCACCAATCGGCAGAAAAAATCGCCTCATCATGGCCCTCGAAGCGCCCTAACTTAGCTCTCTAATTGACGGTAAATAGCGCCCCTAATCTTAGTTAAACAGAGTTACCCACCAGCGGTAAAAATCGTTCTCATTGACGGTAAATTAGCACCCCTGATTGGAGTTAAACAGCGTCCCCCCGGCGGTAAAAAGCGCCAAGATCGATGGTAAATAGCGCCCTGATTATGACAGCGGTATAGAGCGCCCCCCAACCGTTGGTAAAAATCCCCACAACTTACGGTAAACATCGCCCCTGAGCTTCCCAATGAAATGAATCTTTGCATATTCGCAATAAATAAGTAATTGTTGTTCAAATTTTGTTTGTAATAAATTTATGAATATTTGTTTTTTCTAATAATAAATTGGTAATAAAAACTTATTTTTACTTTAAACGTTATTTTTTGTAATATGTTGTAAAGCCTAAAATAAATGGCTCAAATGGATTCGTTTTGGGGGGGGCCTATCAACAATTTCGCCTAGGGCGCCAGAAAACCTAGGGCCGGCCCTGATCAAAACTTATTTATTTTTTAATAAACCAACTATAAAATTGAGAGGTTTAAATAGTGTAACACTTTATAATTTTGTTTTTCACAGGAGAAGGAGAATAAAAAGTTTTTAACTATGCGTTTGCTTTCCTACTGTATATAGGCAAATACCACATATGTTAACAATCAGCTGATTGAAAGCTCATCTAATAAATTAATTGCAAGGGTTTTTAAATTTCAATTTTTGTAATAAAAGAAAGTGTAAGATTTTATTAAAGTAAATTAAACCTGATAATATAGAAGAGTTCAGCTTTTATTTGGTGCAACCTACATGTAAATCGGTCCTTTGGAAGTCTCAGACGAATTGTCCATATCAGTGTTTCCCAACCTCTTGGTGTCCGCGGTTGGTCTATGATGCTTTTTCAGTTTTTTGGCGTACCACCCTAACTCATAATTGCACCCCTCCCCTCACCCTCCACCCTTAGATACATTCGGAGATAGCCTAGGATATTGTTTTGTTTTTAATATGTTTCACTTTAGGCCCTAATTAGTGCTGTGTGAAAAAATTAAACACAAATTTACAACCATTAGACCATTATGTTTAATTGAATAAACATATGCTCTAGTTATTGTAATGCATTCTTGACCTAAGATATTGTAAAAATTGTATCTGTTGTAAATTCTGTAAAATTGTTTGGAAAAGTAAAATATTATTATTATTATATTGGAAAGATTGTAGTTCGAAGCCATACAAATATCAAATTATTATAAATTTGCATAATAATATAAGCAAGATAAGTTTTCCAGTAAAGAAACCAAAAACTGCTGGCTGCATGAAGGTTTTATAAGCAAAGTTGAACACAATAAAATTGAAACAAATTCATCAATATACTTAAAGTCAAGAGGAAGTTCTTCTACATTTCTACAAAAGTAACTAAATCAATAAATAATATAAAATGACCATCTCACCAAACTAATAAATATTGACAGCAAAATTTGTTTAATAGGAAATTTGCTGTTGTTTTTTGGTCCTTGATAAAAACTCCATTTCAGGACTAATTCATAATCAGAACCAATTCTACTATTCTACATTTGAACAAATAACTGTCACGCCACAGAGTATTTTGACCTGGGTTTTACCAATGTATAGAGAACCAAAGGTTCAAAAATTTTAGTTTTGCCCTCGAAAACCAGGGTAAAATAAAGGGCTGATTACTTCTTCTAATTGCCACGGGAAGCACTGCTTTCTACCAAATGTCGAAATGAGAATATTTGTTTACAAAAAATCAAAACAATAACAAACGTCTGTAGAAAAATTAGTTTAACCAACTGATTTCATTCAACCAATCAGCTTAATTCTTCACTAAAAATTAAATTGTACGGTAGTTGTTCTGCTATCTGTGTTTTGAGGGCGGCGCTCTCACTTCCCCATAAGGATGTCCCTACCTATTTGGTTCTGCACGCATTAGTTTTACCCAACAAATACACAGCGTTCCAACGTTACCAAGTGAAAAATATTAAAATTCTCTGTGGATTGGTTAATTAAATTTTCACTCCCCTTTCATTATTTGCAGAGTGTGTCTTGTAACTTGAAATAGTACAATGTAAATATTAAACTTGAAATGATTAAAGTTTATACGTGTACTGGATACAACGTTTTTATTCGTTAATTAATGTAAATGTGCTCGGAAAACGGGAGTCTTGAAATAATTTACTTTGTAAGTTGCTACAAAATTACTTTAGCTAGGAAAAAAAGCTGCTACGTATTGGACTCTCTCAAACTAAGTGGAAATGCTTTGTAACGCAGAACTTAGGTTGACCTAAACAGCCGTCGCGTGTCAGCGTCACGTTGATCAAATCAAAATCAAATCAAATTAATTTATTGTCACAAATATAGGTTTTGTTTACATAGCAAGGCTACAAAAACAAGTGACATTGTCAAACTAACTAAAACTATAATTACTTATAATGAAAGAAAAAATACCCCCATCGCAGCAGACCTGCGTACTCAGCGAATTTCCAATGGGATTTTGGTATAGTTTCTATTTCGCCATAAAATCCATGGGGAGTATGAAGGTTTGCCGCCATATGGGTTTAGTTGGTAAATATAAGTTAAACCCTACCTAGTGATTGTACATATCAAATTTTATAAGGTTATGGTGTTATTTTTATTTTCCCCATAAACTCCACAGGGGTGAGTACGTAGGTTTGCCGCCATATGGGTTTTCTAAGAAAATATAAGTTAAACGCTTCCTAATGAATGCATATACCAAATTTTATCAAGATATGTCAATAAATAAGCAAGATAGAAGGTTTTGTTTATTTCCCATAAGAATAACATGGAAAACATATTTTTGGATTTTCTCTATAACCATTTAAGCTAGGTAAAAAAATTCAAAATACTAGATTGTTTGTTTTTTTAAGCTCTTTTATATGGTTTAAGTTAAAATTGTTGAATTTTATAAATAAAAGTAAAAAGAGCCAAAAACCCATTTTTAACCCTTTTGAAACCCCATAAAACCCCGTTCCCATGGTCCGATCATTCTGGTTCGCGAACTCAACCTAGTAGATGCTGGCTTATACCCCTGTACCAAATTTCATCAAGATCGGAGATTCCGTTAAAAAGTTATCGTGTTCACGGACACATACATATATACAGGGTGTCCCGGAACTCTCTGGAACCCTTTTGTATATTTGTTCCTTGCATCGAGACAAGAAAAAAAACATCGTACAAATAGGGGTCTAAAATCCATCGTTTAGCCGCTAGCCGCCATTTTGTTTTTTTTCACGTAATAATTTTTATTTGGGTAACGGATGGTTGTATTCAGTTCATATTTGGTATGAATCTTTATCATACTAGTGTACATTTTCAGGAAAAAAATTATTTTTTTCCACTGTGTATTTTCAAAATGGCTGCAATTTAAAATTTTCAAACTCAAATATCTCAAATTTGGTAAATTTCAAAAAAATTTTACTATGTACAAAAAAGTTGCTAAATTTAATTATCTAACCAACGGTACCAAGTTTGTAAGGATCTGATAACAAATAACGGAGTTATTGTGATTTTTCTGTGAAAATGGCCATAATTTGCATTAATTATAATGCAAAATCAATGTTTTTTTGGAGAAAAATCCCAATAACTCCATTATTTGTTATCAGATCCTTACAAACTTGGTACCGTTGGTTAGATAATTAAATTTAGCAACTTTTTTGTGCAAAGTAAAAATTTTTTGAACTTTACCAAATTTGAGATATTTTAGTTTGAAAATTCAAAATGGCCGCCATTTTGAAAATACACAGTAGAAAAAATTAATTTTTTTCCTGAAAATGTACATTAGTATGATAAAGATTCATACCAAATATGAACTGAATACAACCATCCGTTACGGAAATAAAAATTATTACGTGAAAAAAACAAAATGGCAGCTAGCGGCTAAACGATGGATTTTAGACCCCTACTTGTATGATGTTTTTTTCTTGTCTCGATTCAAGGAACAAATATACAAAAGGGTTCCAGAGAGTTCCGGGACACCCTGTATATAGATATATATATATATATATATATATATATATATACATATATATCAATTTGAACGAACGGTGTTTTTGGCTTCTAGGGACCTCAAAACGAAAAAGTATCATGGTCCCGGGCTTAGGTCTTACCGTGACTACTACCGTAATAGCGTATTCCCTATAGGGAAATTCGCTAAAAAAACCAAAATACTGTACATTGGTTAGTCAATATTTCATTTGCTTAGGACTTATCGACAAAGAATCAAACTGTTTAATAAACAGTAAAAAATACTTGTTTAATAAACTGTAAGATAAACAACTTTTTTTAATTTTTCGTCTTTATTTTTATTTTATTTTATTCTTACCACCAGTAGTACACACTACCGGTTAAGAATTACTGGTCCATTGATTGAAAAAGTTTACTTTTTCCCCATGTTAAATCTCAATAATAACAGTTTATTTTTCATTTTTACCAAAGTAATGTAAATTTTTTTTAAATACAAATAATGGTTTTGGTACAGCTTCCATGTAAATCGGCCCAATAGAAGTCTCAGACGAACTGCCCAAAGGTGTTTTTTACCTTGCTGTTTTAAATATATAAATGGTACCTTGCTGTCTTTAGATCACCACATGGGATTTATTGGTCCATAGTAACAGGCAGTTTTTTTTAATAAAAAAAAATCAAAATGCAAGTACTTACAAGTGTTAAGTAAACAATCCAAATACCTATTTATATGATGTTTTTCTAGATTCTCACACAAAGCAAGAAACTGAAGAGAAGCAGCCAATCTTCACACCACAGCCCCAGCTGGATTATCACTCTCAAAACTTTCTAACCAACCTTCGGGCCGTCTGGAATTTATGTATGACCAGTCTTTTGTTTTTCTTATTAGTCTATATTAAATTATTGTGGTAATATTGTTTTTAAATCCAGCTTAGGTGATTTTTTGCTATAACCTATAATAGATACATATATTCGGTTTCAAATTAATTCCACAAAATGTATAAACAATGAAAGTACTGTTTCAGCCTCTGGCAATCAAAGGAATTGATAGGTTGTCAATTAATCCAAAAATTGGAGGATTGTTTTTAGGGTACTTATTAAGTTTTTATCACAGATATCAGGTCTTCAGGTTTCAATATTTAAAATTTTAAAGTAATACACACTATTTTTATACTTATATGTTCCACTTCCCCGCTGCACTTAATGATGATTCATTTATTATTTTGGTTTTACAGCTTTAAATTGAGCATTTTGTGTCATATTTTAAAAGTTAGGTATTTACTATATTACCTTTAATAAAGTTAAAAGGTTTGTTATAACATCATTCTATATTAAAGGGTATGTATTATATTTAGATTTTTAGGAATTATAGCCTAAAAACAGCTAATCAACAGTTTTATGAAATAGTTTTTCTAACGTAGGATTGTAATTATTTGATTTGCTAGTGCATTGTGAGTTACCAATGCTAAATGGTGATGGCTTTGGTCTTCTTCTCGGTCTACTTTTATCTTCTTTGTTCCGAAGCAACTTAGCCTGCGATGATGTAATATGTGAGTCTGAACATGTGCAAATTTATTGAATGATGGTTTTTTTGGCTTTAACGTGGTATCATTTAATTCCTCATGGTATACCAGCTGTCAATAAAGTCTGGAAATTAAATTTAATTAAAGTCTGGCTTAGAAATTTTATTATCATGAAAACAAAATTGAACATTAACTGTAAACTCTTTCATGCCAAGATTTCCACAATTTTTTTCTAAAAGTGCCATTTGGTTTCACAGAAAGATGTTCTAGCTCTCATTAAAAATATTCCAATGGATGAGTTTCATTTTGAAAAAATATAAAATAATGGGTTTAGATATATTGGTAGTTTGGCAGTGAACCTCTCACAGCCGACCATGATGGGGCCAGGCCTTAGTCGGAACAGCTAAGAGGTCGTATATCGGGAGGAGCAATAAAAACACAAGAATAAAAAGTTTAAAAAAAACCCAGTGTTTTTACTGCTCTTGGTTTTTTTCAGATCCAGATCGCATTTCTAAGTATTCTCAGACTTTATAAACAACTAGTATGCTTAAAATTTATTCATTCATATAAACGCATGGTTATGAGGTTATAAGTTCTGCAAACATATGTATTTCATTTTTATTTATTAGTGTTTTAAAATCTGGCTTATGCTTCCCAGAATTTTTTTTTATAAAAATATACACTTTGATTTTGATACTTTGACTAAATGATTTATTGGTTTTAACTAAAGAGTTCTATAGGAATAAATGGTGTTGTGTAACAATTTAGTTGAGGTTTTGTTTTATAAAAATACATTGTGAGATAATCACAATGTATTAAGTTCTATTCATTAAAAAAGTTATTATTTTTCCATAAATCTTGAAATCTAAAAATAAATAAAAATGGGTAAAAAAGACATTGTAATAGTACTCAATGTAAGTTACAAATTAACCATTCTATAAAAATGTTGCCATACAACAGTTTACTGTACAGAAATTTTAAATCTAAGCTGAGTTATAACCAACCAACAATTTTACAGGGAAGAAGAGTGAAAATGTTTCAAGAATGCTGCATGAATATTTTTCATCAGTTGAAAATCCATATGATTCAGCCTTTAAGGTTGCAGTTTCTTGCCCTGACTTCTACCAGGGCAAACCCATGTCCCTTCCAGTAGCAGGTATAGTGATTATTATCAAATCCATATTTTCACCAGAGGTAGGTAATTATAAAATTCATATGCAGGCTAGTACAATTCAAACCGATAAACATAACAATTTCTATAAATGAACCGTAGCAAAGTCATTTGCAGGTAATTATTAAACCCCTAGTGTTACTTGTTTCTTATTTGTTTTACATAAGCCACTATACTATTTAGGTTATTTTGAAATGGTATTGTAAAAAACAAATAAATTTAAAGAATACTATTTACTGAACCTCTTGTGAAAATACATTTAGCATTTAAATTTTTGGTTTTTGAGTTCTGCTTGTCAAAAGTCAGCATGTCACTGAATTGATGATCGTAGCCAATGACAAACTTAACCTAATTGCCGCAGCATGCTGTAAAAGAGTGGCTGCCTATAACAAAAAATATCCAAACATCCCTATCAGACAACCCAATGTCCCGAAAAATTAAGTTTCTTTAAAAATCAAAGTCTCTACTAGTTGCATGAAATTTGCAAAACCCATCTTTTAACTATATTCTTACCAGGAGACGAATTACAAATTCTGTCATATGAGTTTGCAGAATCCGGTGTGGTACCTCTCATATATGAAGTTTAATTCATAATTGATGGTTAAAGATTATGGTTATATTTTAGACATTGAAGTTATATTCTAAAAATCTTAAACCATTGATCAATGTTGAAGAATAAAAACATTCTAGCTGTGCGTAGAACCATAACTTTGTCATTAAAATTCTTTGTATTATTCAAATGTATGAATGAAGTTACAGGTAAATGTAATATTTTTAATGACTTAAGGAGCTTTAAGAAGTTGATTTTTGTTTCAGTAATTGAAGAATTGGCTGTGTTTTTGAAAAACAAAAAAGAAAAATATGCTTTGTGCCTTACTACAAATATTAAGTTTGATGTGTTCGATATTTTCACAAAACAGAGAAATGGACTTCTTATAAAAATGGCATTCGAAGTTTACGAACTTCAGTCTGATAGAGAGATTTTTGTTCCAAGAATACAGGAATTTATCAGAAACCGACAGTACAAAGAGGTAAGCTACGTACAACTCTTTTCATCAATACTAAAACAAAAAATATTTACTTGATTATTTTGCTAATATTTTAAGCTTCAATGATTGAACTCAGTTGTAAAATTATTATTTACTCAATTCAATATTATCGGATCTTCATTTTATCTGATTCAAACTTGACTTTAACTACCGTATTTATTTACGTACGTTTATCATTAAAAACTAAAACATTTTACACCTATCCACTTATAATATAGATTTAAAATTCTGGCCTTTATAATACAATCGTAGCATAAACGGTTATCAGGTATGGCAAGTTAGATTTGTGTTGTGTTGAAGGCTTGTCAGACTGCCACACACCTGGGGTTGGACCGGTTTGATATTGAGGACTTTGTGATACCATTGCTGTTCCAAGACAAACTGACAATCGCCGAGGACTATCTGAGAATCAGTCCTGCCGCACAGAGGGCCACTGCCCAGTACCTGGACAGACTGCTGCAGGGCAGGGTGAACGACAAGATTGCTGAGGTCATCAGGTGACGAGTTGTTAATATACTCATCTAATTCTATAAGCAAAACTTCTCCCACAGAATCACGAAAGTTTAAATAATCATGAAACGAAAGGAGGTTGCTCAGATAAAAAGTTCCTGGGAAAAATGGGAGCAAGTAATGAAAAGCTTCGTAGGATGTTAGAAAAGCAGTCAAATTTGGAAAAGTCTGCTTTGTTTATATTTCAAACTTGTCTTTCATTTAAGAGATGAATAAGATAATGCCATATTTACCCTGACCAATATTCTTGGAGGTTCCAGTGTTATTCTTAAAACTAGCAGATTAATAGGCCTAGTCAGATGATTATTGAAACATATGTTTTAATAGTTTTTAATGTTCAACAAGTTTGAATAATATCTGCTTGATAATAATAATGTTTGTATAAATCCTAAAAAATTGGCAATGTTGTACATTCCTAAAAAACTGTCAGTGTGTATATTATGTAAAATTAATTTGATGTATATGTATATTACATTACAATAGTTGTGTTCCCGTTTAACATTTTACAAAATCGTCACCATCTACTGAATTGATGACAGGTGAATCCGTAAGTTGTAAATAAATAACTTTATTTTGTTTATGTTCCAGACGACTTCATATACCAGATTTAAAGCAAGAAAAGCTCCAGTATAAACCAATGTCCAAATTGTTGGCCAGGTTTTTGAAAATTTACAATCTTTCACCAAGTAGTTGTCCAAATCTGACCCGTAAAAAAAGAGAAGGAGCTTTGCATTTTGTGGTTCGTAAACGTTACAAGTACAATGAAATCGGTAAGTTTGTTATTTTCTGTCTATGTTAACTCCAATTAATCTTTATATTAATAGGCAAGCATGTTCCGTTTCCTCCTTTTTTCTCACCTCGTGTGCATTTTAGGAGAAATTCGCGCATACCGTTAGAAAGGTACAGTCCTTTAGATGAGCAGAATCCAATTCTAATTCACATCGGACTCCAGGGCTATGCCCCACAGGCTTTCAAAGTTCCAATGGTAATCTTATGGAAGAAGGATAATTGATTGAATCATTAGACAGCTGTTGTAAAAACAACTGCTAGAAAAACATGAAGAACAGATGATTCAGTTATGAAATGTTTTTAAACTTCTTGGGTCCAGATCAACCGAAATGTTGGTCGAATTTCGACCAGGAGGCGATCTTTAGTCTGTATTAAAAGGCAAAATTTGTACAATTTAAAGATGAATTGAATTGAATTGATTAACTAAGTGTTTCTAATTTTTTACATTGATGTTGTGACTGACCATGACATCATTAGGAAATCAACTCTAACAACTGACTAAAACAGTGCATCAACAAAATTTTAAAAATATTTGATTTGCCATAAATAACAAAAATTGAAAATTAATTCTTTTAACTAAAAATCCAATTTTAACCAAAACCCGTTGACCATTTTCTTCCAAATACCCATATGTTTTTAAGACAGTTTTGGGGTACATGTAGTAAAATATGAGATTAAAGTTAGTATAACCAAAACACCAAGACATATTCTATATAATTTTATTCTGCACAAATCAAGGGACATTTTAATTTTAAACATTATGGACTTGCCATATTCTCGAGTATCAGAAGTCTGCAAAAAATACTTGAATAACAAATTTTCTGATTTAGGTGACATATATCGCATTTGAACAGTAACATTAGGAACTTCAACTAAAAGAAGCATAATTTTATGCTGAAAACACTCATAAAGTTCTAATGTAAGAAAGATTGACAGGAAAAAAAAACTATGCACATGAACTAAAATTCACTGCATCTTGTAGAGATTTGTATCATAAAAATCATTCAATGCACCTTGTATAGCACTTTAATTAGCCTACTACTGTAATTACTAGTGTTAATAAGTATCACTGTTATAATGTGTTATAGTAATGCACTTCAAAAGGTATCGCAATTGTAACTTTCTCACTTTTAACAGGGTTGGAATATCTACGATCATCATTCAAAGTAGGCTAGGGTATAAAGAACACATCTGACGTGGGTCATATGTTTGCAGAGGGCGAGTGCTGGAGAGAGATGGTGACTGAGGCGGTGTGTGGTGACCAGTTCCTAGAGGAGGAATTGGTCGACTTGATCAATCTACACGGTGACATTGTCGAGGCCGCATTCTTCGCTGAGAAGTTCAACGTACCTGCACACAAACTGCCTTACAACGTCGTTGAGTACATCAGGACGGGCACACTGTAAGTGAATTCATTGGAATTTTTTATCTTACTTTCGACTCTCTCTAATCCGATGACCTTGGAATCGGACCCAAGTTCAGATTGCTATAAAAAACTTTTGGACCATTAGGAGGGTTCTTAATGCATGTAAAGTACAACCTATTTGTAACGCAATTACACAAAACAAAATAAATTCTCTAAATTGATATATAAACACACACTTAAAATTATTGTACTAAGAAGACCTCAAGAAAAGAATTTTAGAATAGAGAACAGTTACAGAATGAATACCCTACACATGAATACGCAACAACAAACAAAACCAAGGTAATTTATTTTGACTGGAAATAAAAATTACTGTTCGTTCTTGTCAATTTCTAATGTGAGAAACCCAGTAGGCCCACAACAGTTGACTCATTTACATGATGTTCTCTGGACCAGCTGGAGTCTACTACAGTACACTCTCGTTCATCGGACTCGGCGACATCGGAACTCCGCTTCATCGGAACTGAAAATCTGGATATCATTAATTTTTTTTCTTACGAAATAAATAATTTTTCCGTTTTAGCGCCTTCAATTTCCATTCGTTCTATCCGCAAAACAGTGAAGTATCACATTTTGCATCAAACGTCATCAGGCGTTTTCCATAATCTGTACCCATCGATGTAATTTACGAGGCCGTGGAGTATTCGCACAAAAATAGTAAGAGGAAGGGGGCAGGAAGTGAACATCCGTTTCGACCGCTTCCCAAACTGTCATTCAGTCTGTCTCGCGTCGCGACTGCACCTGTGTTACGTGGAAGTCAGTTGACTGCTAGAATATGGGTAGAATAGGAATATGGAATATGAGAATAAAGATTTTGGATCTTTATTTGCTGCGTTGTTTTTTATTCCTATAGGTTCATTGTTACCATGTTCAAAGTTTGAGTGTCTTATTTTCATAATATCTTAAATCCTTTTGTGTTATCTTTAAAAACAAAAGTGAATACAAACACGATAGGTCACCGTACGGGCGGAAATGATGACTCACGACGGACTCCGCTTCATCGGAATTTTTCGACATCCGAACCGGCCGTCCGCCACATTAGTTCCGATGAACGAGAGTGTACTGTATTATTAATTGTGATATTTGTTGTAGGAACATCACTAATAATAATGTTTTCCATAAGTTTAATGATTTTTCTTTTTTTTCTGGATATTGAAAAATAGTATTTTATGCTATGATTGTATTATAAAGACTGAATACTATTGTTGCATTCACTACTTTGTCAACCACCAACATAAATTTGGTAACACATTGTAATACTAAAGTAATAAACATGTCAACCATTTATAGGTTGGAAGGTCACCCATCCAAAACGTAGCCACATCCGAGGTTAAGCTTGAAATAATCACTGTCCTCACTATCATTAGATCACATTCTTTTAGGTTAGGCACATAAAGAAACTCAAACTTAAATCATAATAGAATAATTAGCTGATGTGCAAATTACTTAGTTTTATTGCAATTTGTCGGGGTGCTCAATGCAATGATTGTAGATATGACATATTTGGTTTTATTTTAGTAGCAAATAGTAAAATGTTATAAAAACATATATTTAAATACTTAAAGTGCCTACCTAAAAAACTGCTGCATAAACTACTACAACAAAATATTAGTGGCAACCATCAACATTGGTAGAATGTCATCCGGCATCTTTGCTCTAAAACAGATGTCAAAATTTTGTAACTTAGAAACTTTAAAAACAGTTTATTTTACTATGATTCAGTCGCATTTACCTTATGGAATCAGCATTTATGGAGCTACATAAAAAAAGAATTTGGATCAATTACTTCTTCAACAAAAAAGGTCAATCAGAACGATGCTTAAATTAAAAACAACAGTTTCTGTAAAAAATTTGTTTGCTGAGCTGGGAATTTTGACAGTTCATGGTTTGATCATTCTTGAAACAGTTGATTACACCAAACATTTTTTAAATCCCCTGTTGCAAAATAACACTCATTCTTATAATATCCGTTTAAATCGTAGAATAGAAAGGCCCAATTTAGAGTTTTTTAAAAAGAAAACTGTCTACATAGGAACCAAATTTCTTCATCTCCTCCCTCAGAAATTCATTGATGAGATTGATATAAACAATTTTAAAATAAAGCTAAGGGACTACTTGCTAAAAATTCCGCTCTACTCTTTTGAAGAATTTTTCGAAATTTGACACAACTGTTTCACCGGTGGTTTTAAAGAATACTCAAAGTAATGACTGTTTTATTTTAATGTATACTTTACTTT